>CM056049.1:629573297-630065118 GCA_029574335.1 Rana kukunoris | reverse complement strand
TAGAAATGAAGAAAAATCATTTTTTTTACAAAATTTTCGTTCTTTTTTTCATTTATAGTGAAAAATAAAAACCGCAGAGGTGATAAAATACCACCAAAAGAAAGCTATATTTGTGGGAAAAAAAGGACAAAAATTTCATTTGGTTATAGTGTTGTATGACTGAGTTATTGTCATTCAAAATGTGAGAGCACCGAAAGCTGAAAATTGGTCTGGTTATTAAGTGGGTTTAAGTGCCCAGTAGTCAAGTGGTTAAAGAATTAACTTTTTTTCTCCTAAGCTATAACTTCAGAGAATGAACTTATTTTTTTTAAAGTCTAACTGGTGCTGATTATATTCAAGCTTTTGTAGCCAGTGTTGTGACTGAAGTCATGCAGCATGAAGCCCAGAAGCCTCGTTCAGGTTTAATTTTACTCCTGTGTTTTGTCCTCATTAATAAATGTTCTCCTGAAACCTTTTTCTTCAAAACAGTTTGTAAACACCATAAAATGTGTCCTTGTTAGCCCTTATTAATTGGTAATATTTAGTAAATTTCTTTTGAGGAGAAGTGAAGGGAAAAAATGCATACGTCAAGATATTTATTTCATCATAAAAGATAAAAAGCAGATCAAATCTTAAAATAGATAATGCATCCTTACTGTCTTGATGTTAATGTCTTTATTTTATTGTTTTTTTACAATGATAGAAAGAGAAAAGATTTGGAACTTTAGTTCCCTTTTTAGAGAAATCTATTCTCTAGTACTGTATTGAGTGGGGTTAGTGCCTACATAAATGCCAGTGGTGGGTAGAGTTGGAGGTAGACAGGTCATGGAAGCCAGACACTCCAGAGCTGCTAAGATGTAACCTCCTCGGTATTGATCTAAAGAGCTGAAGTCCCAGGCAAGATCGTACCGATCAAGAGAGGCCTAGACAGAGTGCAATGCAATGTAAATACTATTGTAGTTGAGCCTGGGAATAAGTGTGCCATCTGGGAGCATGCCTGGGGGTAGCCATAGAAAGAACAGTGGGAGAGGGCACCTTGATCCCTCTGACCCTCAGCAGTGGGTCTGGTGATGAGGTGATGAAAGATAATACTGTGGACATAGTATACACAGGAAGTGGTCCTGAGTGGTGCTCCCAAGAAGAGAGATGAAGGTGTAGAGGGAAAATGGCTAAAAAAATAGGTGCTTGTGTTCTGTGAAAAAATGACAGCTACAGAATGTCTACTCCAGCGGAATTCGTTGCCGAAGAGTTCTGTTAGTGTGTCAAAAAGTGATGTCAGATGTCAAAGAAATCTTTTTGAGGTTACACTAAAGTGCAGAAAATGCATTTTATGTGTGGACATTCCTTCATTCTCAAACAATAAGGCCTCAGGCTAGGGATGTCATAAGCGGGCCTATAGCCAGGAGCATGACAAAATATGGATGAAGGTTATATCAACCACAGGTGTGCAGCTGTCTTATCCAAGAAGAAGCCGGACAGGGACTTGCACAGTTTGGTGCCGACACCTGCCCAATCCTAGTCCCCCTTATAAGCACCTTTGCCAGGTTTTTATTGTTGTCTCAGCTGTCACTGCTGTGGCATCAGGAAATTATTTCCTTCCACAGGGCCAGATGAGTGCAAAATTATGACATAACATTATCTTATAGAAGCAATTTCATACTGAAATAGTAAGGTTTGGAAAAATGCTATGTCCATTTGTCTTGCGGGTGGGAAAATTAGGTATTAGAGAAAATATAAAAGCATCCCTAAGATGAGTTTTAACCCTAAACCAACAGAGGTTCCAAGAGGCTGCCAAACAGTTGCGCTTCGTCCATAGAGGGCGCTGGAGCGCCGCCCCCTCTGGCTCTCACCGCCACTGAGTCTAATAACATAGATTCATGCATTGCACGAATATATGTTATTATCACCGCTGCCACTGTTATTCAGATGGTCGGCGCTCATGTCCGGCCATCTGAATAACGCCAGCTGGTTGGCTGTATAGAAATGTCTATCAGAGCCAACAGCTCTGATAGGCTTTCCCAGTACAGCCCTCGGGTCCCGAAAGCTTATTCTCGGAGCGCACAGACTGTACGCCCCTTGGATAAGATGACAGGCGTCTCAGCCAATCAGGTTGGCCGGTTCTGGCTACCGGTAACCTGATTGGCTGAGACGCCTGTCAGTCATCGAGGGCGGGAGAATACATCATGGGACGTGGATGCCTGACTCCAGTAAAGGTAACTGCCAGGCGGGGGGGGGGGAGAGAGCAATTTACAGGGCACAGTGGGGACAATTGGCACAGTGGCGACCATGGGCACAGTGGTGACAATGGATGGCACAGTGGCTGGTTTAATGGCATGGAACAGTGGTGACAATGGATGGCACAGTGGCTGGTTTAATGGCATGGAACAGTGGTGACAATGGATGGCACAGTGGCTGGGTTAATGGCATGGAACAGTGGTGACAATGGATGGCACAGTGGCTGGGTTAATGGCATGGAACAGTGGTGACAATTGATGACACAGTGGCTGGTTTAATGGCATGGCACTGTGGTGACAATTGATGGCACAGTGGCTGGTTTAATGGCATGGAACAGTGGTGACAATTGTTGGCACTGTGGCTGGTTTAATGGCATGGAACAGTGGTGACAATTGATGGCACAGTGGCTGGTTTAATGGCATTGCACAGTGGTGCGAATTGATGGAACAGTGTCTGCATTTGATGGCATGGCACAGTGGTGCAAATTGATGGCACAGTGGCTGTGTTTGATAGCATGGCACAGTGGCTGCGTTTGGGCACAGTGAGACTGCAATATTTTTTTCTTTGCGCCCCCCCAAAAATTTTGAGCACCAGCCGCCACTGCTGCCAAAGCTTTTTTAACTGCTCATGCACACCATTTGCATTGAGCTGCACCAAGAAGCTTTGCCTGGCCCAGTCCCAGTGCATAGAAAAAACGATTTGCCTTGCTTCCTATGGGGTCAGTTCCCACCACTGCATTGCATGTGCGCTGAAAAAAAATGAGAGCTTTCATTACTTTTTGTTTTTAGCGCAGTGGGTTGCAGCACGAACTACTGCATAGCAACGTTGCTGTGGGAATAAAACATTATTTGTGACATTTCAATTAAGTTCTATCAACTAAAATGTGATCCACTTTGCTCCAACAAGAAAAAAAAATCTTCTTACATGATACTCCCTGGATCAAAATTTTATGCTATGGTGCCCAACCTGTAAACATGGGAGAACATACAGCTTTTTAAAAAAAACAAATTGTACTATCTGCAGAACCCCTGCAGATAGTATGCTGTTTTTGGTGCATATTTAGGATATTGAAGTATTTTTTTATTGATTTTTTTAAGCTGACTTCTAGTAGTTAAGTGGTTTTGGTTAATTTATATACCCTGGCCCAGATTCACAGAGCGATTACGCCTGCGCAACAGGAGATGCGCGGCGTAAGTCTAAATGTGCGCGTGCGTTTCGATGCACGGCATCCCCAGAACGAGATACGCAAAAAATCTACTTTTTTTTTGTCCAGCGTAATTTCGTTAGACTGGCGCATCCGTCCGCGCAAAAGTGCGCTAGACTCAAACCATTGATTGCTAGTCAAATATGCTAATGAGGGACTTACGGGGATCCACAAAAGAACGTTGGGGCAAGCGCAGGCTACGCAGTGTGCGGCAACAGCAACATGTCCTGTCTAAAATTAGACCATATAAAAGCTGGTCTAAAAAGAGAAAAAAAGTCTACATGTTAGAATAAAGCAACACTGTTAGTGAGGAGCTCAGCAGTCACACGTGTTGCACAACAATCTGTATGCCAACATGCCAGGGGCATTGTCGCGCATAGCTATACTACTGACTTTAGATGCACAAAGAAGGATGAGGGCACTGAGGAGGGCACTAAGGAGGGCACGGGAGATGTTTTTTTTTTTTTTTAATTTTTATTTGCTTATCTAAACTTTACAATTTAATCTAATCTAATACAATATTCTTATCTGATACAAGCCCCTCACTTTTTCACTCTTCACAGGAGAGGATATATCACACACGCATAGACATCTATGGCATGAGAGATTCTGAGGTGTCTCGCATCTTCAGATTCACCCCTCATGCCATCATGGAATTAACCACAACCTTGCAGGAGGACATCAGCAGCCCAACACATGACACTACCCATGACACCCATGACAGCTACATATACAATCCTAGCCCCATCCCCACAGATTTCGAACAGAACATGTATGGGGACAGCTGGCTGGTTGGTGAGTGACATGGGTGGCAGGCATGACTGCCCCCCCCCCCATGATGCACACATCACAAGGGGCACATGCACTACTAACATCCTCCTGTCTTTTCCTTCAAGGTGACTCTGCATATGCACTGGGACCCATCTCATGACCCCATCTCATGCAGTCACATATGATCTTTGCACGTTAAACACACACATTAATCATGGCACAATGAGATGCATGCATGCACACCACTGTGGTCCCTAGCCACACACACCCACATCCTCATCACATTGGATTGGCACAAGCCCACCATGCAGGACTTGTGTAGCAGCAACGCCATGCCACGGCTCCAATTATGTCACTGTACATCCATACACCATTCACACAGACCTTGGGATCACTTCTCCACCACAAATGAGGGTGACACCCTTTTCCGCAGGAATATCACCCCCACATTCCAAAATCATACACAAACAGAACCAAAAAAAATAAATAAATGACGAGCAAAAATAAAAATGCCCAGCAAAAATATATTTTAAACAAAGAAAACACATAAAAGACAAATATCACTCTGCAAAACAGTCCCAAATATCTCAAAGACACGTCACAAACAAACAAACAAACGCTAATAAACAAAAGCACCTTGCTGTATAGGAAGGGATTACAAAGGGATGTGCTTTTGCAAAGGAAGTGCATTTGTGTCTGTCTATTTATGCTGTTTGCGTAGTTCACTAAGTTGCCCTAGTCCACTTCAAATTTCACTGATTGCGCCGTTCCGAGTTGTGAGCATGCGCACAGAGGGTGCTGACCATGGTCTGCTTCAAGCGCGCATGCGCGAGCCGGCCGGCCCTTCATTTGCATGGGGTCACGGCTCATTTCAATGTAACACGCCCACGTCCTTCCCAATTTGAATTACTCCGCCTTACGCCTCTGAAATAATGTTAAGCATGCGCAATTTTCTGCGCAAAAGCTACGAGAATAGGGTGATTACGCGGCTACATTGCGCAAGTCTAACGTAAAGGCGGTGCGCTACACCGGTCCAATAATGCGCAGATGTACCTGAATCTGGCCCCCTATTTTTACTTTCTCTGTTCTGTCAATCCGTTTTCCTCTTTTCATGTTTTTCCCTGCTGATATTTTATAACAAATCTTGCTAAGAGGCTATAGGGAGCACACATGTGGAAACATTGAATTGTAAAGAGGCTGTAATAGCAGTAATCTCCCAGATGTCTCATGTAAAGTGTCTTCAGTTTATGACTGTCCTTTAAAGCATGCCCCAAGTCTCCAACAACTCCTATAGCATATCTGCAGTCTCTGATCAACCTCCTGTAGCATGGTTGCAGTCTCTCGTAGTATGCCTGTAGTCTCTGATCACCTCCTGTTATATAGTATGTCTGTAGCATTGCATTCTGTGAAAACCATGTGCAACCTTGTGGTAATTTCCAGGGCTGCACCTGAGATACCCATTATAAAGTAAGATGATCTCCATTGATCTATAGTCCCTTTTCTTTAAACAATCTATATAGTAAGCTGCAACCAGCTTTTGTAAAGAATCCTTTCTGCACATGCAAAAGCGCCCTCCTTTTATTTTCAGTGAACTTAAAGTGGTTGTTAAGCTTCTCTAACCTGTATACACCATCAGCACTGCCTCCTATTGTAGTAACTCCCTCTGTGTGTGATTTATAAAAATAAATGCTGCAAATACCTAATTTCACTGCTAATATTGCGATCACATGACTGGCCAACTTTCTCCTTTCCTCCTCTGAGATACAGTGGGCAAGGCTGAGATTCCCCTGATGATGTCAGTCTGGAGGGGGAAGGAGAGATCTGGCTGGTCATGTGATCTCAATCTCAGCTCTTAAATTATGTATTTACAGCATTTATATGTTTAAATCATTCACAGAGGGGGACACTGCAATAGGAGGCAATGCTAATGGTGTATACAGGTTAGTGTTATAAGAGCAGCAGGAGGCTCACACCCAGACAGAGAGTGGAGGGGGGGAGGAGGACACAGTAGCAGAGAGGAGAGCAGATAGCAGGCTGCTGATGACAGAGGCACATAAACTGACCACGGTGTCAGGGCTCAGCAGCCATGATACACCGTGGTCAGTTTACAGAGGGGTGGGAATTAGTGTTGCTCACGAATATTCGCATTGCGAATATTCGTTACGAATATTGCATATTCGAGTATTCGCGAATAAATCGAATATTGCGGTGAATATTCGCTATTGCAAATATTCGTATTTTTTCAAATTTATTTTTAAAACAGATCACATCCTAGTGATCTCCATCGACGTCTAAAAGCATTGCTGGTATGAGATTGCTGGTATTAGAGACCCTGGGCCGAGTAGCTGAGGCGATCCTTTTATGGTGCCGAATATTCGCAATGCGAATATTCATATTACGAATATTCGCGAATACTTTCTCTGCCCTATTGTGTTTTGTGTATAAAAAAAAAAAAAAATTGCTTTAGTTTAGTCATATAAGTTTGTGTAAGTA
Organism: Rana kukunoris; assembly: GCA_029574335.1. Lineage (NCBI taxonomy): Eukaryota > Metazoa > Chordata > Amphibia > Anura > Ranidae > Rana > Rana kukunoris. The sequence goes on along the minus strand of CM056049.1, from coordinate 630,058,436 downwards.
GAGTTAGTGTTTAGTGCATATTAGTTTAGTAATCCAGGAAATGATCTCCGTTTTCCGCGTGTTGTTCGCGCGCATACGCGGACGAAAATTTCGCATTCGCATTATGGAAATTTCGCAAAAATATTTTTTTTGATAAAATATCACAAAAATATGTTCTTCTATATATTCGTGAAATATCGCAAAATCGAATATGGCGTATTCCGCTCAACACTGGTGGGAATTAACTGGCAGGATCAGGTATTTTTTTTGGTGTTACAGGGGGCCAAATGACACAGGACAACACTGTGTCATATAACATGCTTTAAAGGAGCAGGATTCTCATTTTTTTTTTGGGGGGGGGGTTAACAAACGCCTTAAAGTGAAAAACTTTGCACCACATTTTCTATAAGGACTATTTATGTATTTATTTTACGTGATCATACTTGGTTGTCTTTTCTCAAAGAAAATACATTAAACTCAATTATTTAGCAATTTATCTTCTACTGCCGTAATTACTGTAGACTCAGGAGAAGTAAAATCTGCTTGGTTGCTCTGGGTTACTGCACTGTACACATAGGCCCAGACCTGGGAATCACTTCTCCCTGGTCCTGGGGAACCCTTCTCCACCAAAATTGAGGATGACACCCCTTTTCCAGCAGGAATGTCACCCCCACATTCAAACAGCATGCACAACCCAAAATTTAAAAAAAAATGTCAGCAAAAAAAAAAAAAAAAATGCCAAAAATGTCAGCAAAAAAATAAAAAAATAAAGCAAGAAAACAAACGCTCAGAAATATATCAATCAAACAAACAGTCTCTCAAACACTTATCAAAAAACACACTTTCACAAATATACAACAAGAACTTGATCACACAGAACACTAATCTGACAACTACAAGACACACTGCAACGAACAACAGGAACAAAAGCACTTGGTTAAATGGGAAGGGACACAAAGGGATGTACTTTTGCAATGCAAGTGCGTTTGTGTCTGTCTATTTATGCTGTCTCAATAGTTCACAACGTTGCCCTAGTCCATTTCCAATTTCACTGATTGCGCCGCTCCCGAGTTGTGAGCATGCGCACAGCGGAGCTGACATGGTCTCCTTCACGCGCGCATGCGCGAGCCGGCCGGCCCTTCATTTGCATGGGGTCACGGCTCATTTCAATGTAACACGCCCACGTCCCTCCCAATTTGTATTACTCCTCCTTACGCCTCAGGAAAAAACGTTACGCTTGCGCAATTTCCTGCGCAAAAGCTACGTGAATCGGGGGATTACGCGGCTAGATGGCGCAAGTCTAACGTAATGGCGGTGCGCTACGCCGGACCAATAATGCGCCGATGTACGTGAATCTGGGCCATAATCTTTATTCTTTGTACTGTCTTGTTAAATAAATCTGATAAATGGTAATTCTCAAAGCAATTCTTTTATTAAACCTCTGTGAGCTATCTCTTTGCTGCATTTCCAATACAGCCCTCATGTTAACTCACAGAATCAATTTTACCTCTTTTGAAAATACTTGTAAGTATTCAGAATGTCAGATCATTGTTTCCACCACTCATCTGTAGCTTGTCCTGTTAGTTTATGTCTAGGGCTATTAATGTTCAGATGACATCCCAAAATGACACACAAGCAAGTAGGAGACACTTGCACAATAGAAACATTTATTTAATGGAATTCTTTGTAGTTATTTTAGGATTTCCTTACTGTTTCAGCTCTTTACTGTGCAGCAAAATTAACCAAGCATAAAGAAGCACTCAGAACAGTTGCCCTAAAGCCCCCACGTCCAGTGTAATAGCTCAGTGCATTCCCTCCTGTTATCTAAAATTAGATTTTCTTATATAATTGGTTGCCCTAAGGGATGTCTGCCTGGTATACACTTAGAATATATTATGTACAGGACAGTACATGGAGAATATGCAAATATATTAACTATACAATCAGACATTCTGACATGCTCTGTTTTGAAACAAAAATATGATTGCACCCTAGTAATGTTAATTTAGAGCAAAAAAAAGAAGATATTTATTATATCAGTATACCAAATACTGTGTTCTCACCTTGAAAAGGGATTTTTTATTAGTGTTTTTTTATTTATTCTTGCTAGTTTTCTTTTATAATTAAAGCTGAACTCCTAGAAGTATTAACCTCCCTGGCGGTATGATTCTTTCAGATTTTAGGTGCTGAAAGCGGTACCATTATTTGCAAGGAAATTTGGCGTTTTATACTTTAGGCCTGTAATTCTTAGGAATAACTCACTTAAATCTGACCAAACAAGAGTCTAATAGGCATCCCGGGTATAACTTTTTTTTTAAAACAAAATTATTTATTATAATATAATAAATAATTATAAATAATTATAACAAATAATAATATAATTATAATAAAAATTATTCAATAATGTAATCAAATCAAAATCACTGAAATTTGCTCAGTTGCAGAATTGTCGCTGTCATTATTTTTTTTTATGACGAATTTCCCCACAAATGGCTATCGCTCAATTCTGCAAGTGAATCTAATTTATTATCACTGTTTTTTAGCTGCTCTAAAACCATTTTTGACATAAAGGGACACTTTTGGTTGCTATGGGCAATCTACAGTTTGCAGGGAGAAAGAACACTTTTTATTATGTAAAAGAACATGTAGTGCACTGGGCAGACCACTAGGGACAAGGGGGGTGTGTATTTTTTACATACAGTACTGTAATCTATAAGATTACAGTATACTGTATGTAATGTGTTTGTTTACATTTTTGAATATGGCGCTGTTCTTCGCCCCCGTGCGTCGTAACGTCGCAGGGAACGGAGCTCTGTGACACACAGGGACACTGTGGGAATCGAGCAAGCACCCGCTCGCTCACACAGCGCGGATGCATCGCTGGATCCAGGGACAAGGTAAGTAAACCAAGCCTGTGGATTCAGCGAGGCGAGCCCGAGTCTGACTCGGGGTTACCGATCGCAGCACAGAAATCTAACCCTGAGTCTGACTTGGGAATACCTCCAGGGGGGTTAAAGTAGTAGTACCCTTACAGTGGACCCCTCCCCCACACTGCAAGGATTAATGCTCATTTAATCCAGGCATGCATGAATATGGACTATTACTTACCTTATTCTCCCAGTGGTGGACTGCTCCTGTCAATGGAGTGTGCTTCGAGCTTGCTGATTTCAGGAACAGTCCATTTTTAAGACCGCTGGAGAATAGGGGTGCTTGTGAAGGGAGGATGAGCGGGTCAGGTAAGTATATACCCACTCTTCTGCTTTAAGTGATGAGGCTGAGGGATTGACCACAGCCTGGAGCTTCAGGTAGAATAGAACAACGGTAGAGCGAGGAATAGGATAAATATTACACCTTATCCCTGCACTCCCAAACCATTGTCAAGAGAAAGAGGATGGCCGTACAGCACAAGATGGATGCTGTTCAAGTTTTCTTTATTGTCACCATGCCAAATAAATATTACAGGAGCATTGTTGACGTGCTTCACGTGACCAGTTTGTGTTTGTTCATGTAAAGTGTGTCAACAATGCTCCTGTAAAATTAATCTGGCATGGTGACGATAAAGAACATTTAAACAGCATCCATCTTGTTGTCGTGTGCGGCCATCCTCTTTCTCTTTATATTGGCTATTGACGGTGGTGAGCCGCAGCGAGCACCTGCAAGGATGTGCTGATTATTCGTTGTTTGAGGGGTGTTACACTTTTGCTGGACTCCCAAACTAAGGTTGGCCATATAGGTTAGGTTTTTCATTCAACTAGCATGTTGAACAAACAAAACTGCCCGATTCCCCCATTCACACATGCATGGTGGATGAGGGAATCCTTGCTGTGCTACTGTATCCTGATTGTGCTGATCAAGTGAATAAAATCCAACAGGGCGGTTATACAGAAGCTGATCGGTAGATCAACTTCTGTCCAACTGCAATGGCCATGCATGAATCAAAATTTGGCCGGTCCATTCTTTACTGAACCGACTGAATTTTGATCCAAGTATAAACAGCTTAAATGGGAAAGCATGTAAACATAGTAGTAGCGTTGAATAATACCTGGTAATAATTACAGCCTACAACTCACAAACTGATGGAGATCCATCCCTACTGTGGAGAAACGGGGCCCTATAACCCTTACAACAATAAAGCAAGATATCAGTAAAAACAGACATTATTTCTTGCTACAGCCCAAAAATGTGTTGAGCTTTTTCTTCCAAAGAGTGTATCCAAAAACAAAAAGATGTCACAGCTGTTCACTTTGCATATTTATGAATTGTGTCTTTTCCTTGGAGATCTATTTCAAAGTATGCCTTTCATGCCTTTAGAATTGGTACAATGCAAGTTATTAAACCTAGAAATGCTTGTGCTTACCTTTAGATCTCTGCTGGAGCACCCCAAGAGCGGTATGTGTCTTAGTACTGACAGCTCGACATTGGTAGTTTTGACACAGAATTTTCGGCTCCATGAATGATCGGAAACTGTGCAGCTCAAACTGTTTCTGCGTTGAAAATTATGCCTAACGCTAAATCACCTCTCAACACTTAACCCTATATCTGCCTGAATAAGACAGAGCCTAATCTCTAAAGTAAGGCAGGCATTTATTCCAGTTATCTATTCCTTAAAATAATCAAATTGTTTATTTATTTAGTTATTTAATTTCGTTTTGGAGAGTTTAGACTTACTGTTTGGTGTTTATTGCTGCTTGTGTGTCCTTAGGGAGATTCACTCTCTATATTTGTGCTGGTGATAGTTGTCACTGGACCAAAAGGCCTATTTTCACTTGTGGTAATGGAGTTAAAATGTGTGTTATCACAACGCACCTGCTCTGTGTATGGTGCCATTCATTGTGAATAATGCACTGTACAGTAGAGCCCAATGCACAATGCACAGAAGCATGTCACAATGCATACCATACCAGGTGTCATGGTCTGATGCATTTTAAAAAAAAAGGTCATGTAAATTTTTCATCCATTGCGGTTCATTGATAGCTCTTTCATAATAAATGTGCTTCTCTAATGCAACACATGCTAGCACATGCAAGAATTATTGTCTTTCTTTGTTTACGCGCTGCAGCCGCTTGAATGGTCGAGCCGCGACAACGTCTCGGCTGCGGCACAAAGTTCTTAAAGAACAGCACAGGTATGCCGTTCCTTCAGAGTGCATGCGCTGGTGAAGTCACTGGCCGCTGCTCCCTAGAATATCTGCTAAACAGTGCACGTTTAAGAGATTATTATTTAACCTCCCTGGCGGTATGATTCTTTCTGATTTTAGGTGCTAAAAAGCGGTACCATTATTTGCAAGGAAATTTGGCGTTTTATACTGTAGGCCTGTAATTCTTAGGAATAACTCACTTAAATCTGATCAAACAAGAGTCTAGTAGGCATCCCGGGTATGAATTAAAAAAAAAAACTAAATTATAAATTATAATATAATAAATAATTATAACAAATAATAATCTAATTATAATAAAAATTATTATTCAATAATGTAATCAACTCAAAATCACTGAAATTTGCTCAGTTGCAGAATTGTCGCTGTCATTACTTTTATTTTATTTTTTATGACAAATTTCCGCACAAATCGCTATCGCTCAATTCTGTTAGTGATTATAATTTATTATCGCTGTTTTCTAGCTGATCTAAAACCATTTTTGACATAAAGGGACACTTTTGGTTGCTATGGACAATCTACAGTTTGCAGGCAGAAAGAACAGTTTTTATTATACAAAAGTACATGTAGGACACCGGGCAGACCACTAGGGACTGTACTGTAATTTATAAGATTACAGTGTACTGTATGTACTGTGTTTGTTTACGATTTTGAATTTGGTGCCGTTCTCCGCTCCCGTGCATCGTAACTTCGCAGGGAACGGAGATCGACGGCACACAGAGGCACTGTGTGAATCGAGCGAGGACCCGCTCGCTCACACAGCATGGATGCATCGCTGGATCCAGGGACAAGGTAAGTAAAACCTGCCTGTGGATGTGCGAGGCGAGCCCGAGTCTGACTCGGGGTTCCCGATCACAGCACAAAAATGTAACCCCGAGTCAGACTCGGGAATACCGCCAGGGGGGTTAAAGGAGTTGTAAAGGAATTTTTTTTTGCTGAAATGACTGTTTACAGGGTATAGAGACATAATAGTTAACTGAATCCTTTTAAAAACTATTAAAAATAGATAAAAATCAATCATATAATATACCTACAGTTTAGTTTTGTTTTTGCAGGCTGCTTCCTGTCTCTCTGATGTACAGAGCCAGAGAGCCAATAGAGGGCAGTGATGGTTTGGAAAACGAAACTGGATTGGTGCTGAGAGGTTTTAGACACACAGTAATCACACCTCCTTGATTAGTGACCACAGAGAGAAAGCTCCCAGTACTGTGGTTATAAGGAAACAGACAACCAGGAGGTGTCCAGAACAGAGAGGAATTACAGAAACATCAAAGCAAAAATGAACAATAACGACATGAAACCAGGACTGCAGTAAGGTAAAGGAAGCTATTTAGTTAAAAAAAAATATTTCTTTAGTGACCCTTTAACCTACAGGCAAGCTTTGTTATAAGCTTACTTGTGGGTTAAAATAAAAATTCAGAGTTCACTAACACTTTCAGTGTGAATAGGCCCTAAACAGGACAAGAAGCAAGAAAAAATATATTGAATGCAATAGAATCAAACACAGATTGGAAAAAAAGACAGTGGTTTTAACCATATCCTACAATTGTATATCCAAAATGAAAATATATTTCATTTAGATATACTGTACTTTAATTTGATTTTACATAGAATCAATTCTAGTTCCTGAAACTGTTTAATATTAGCCTCTTGTAATCTCTTTGAGTCTATTATGGCTCTACTGCATTGCAATTTGTGACTGTGAGTATGCTTGCAGTAGGAGAGGGAATATACAGTAGTGGATCTTACTGATGTGTTGTTACAACCTAATTGTTCAATAACAGCTTAAAAGCCAAGTACACACAGGCCAAATATCGGGAGACGTTTGCAGATTCATAAAAAAAAAAAAAAAAACCTTTTGGCCCGTCCAATAGAAGCCATTTGGCAGACTTCTGTCGAACGAGCATGCTGGAAAGCCAGCAGCGGACCGATTCCGATCAGCGCTATCAGCCCAATGGCAGAAAGCGCTGATTAGAGTGTTCTGGCGGAGGGGCCGCCCCCTGTCGGAACACAACAGCTTAGCAGGGGAGATCGATGTACTAATGTTGGATGGTTAGTACAGTGGCTTTAATCCTCTGCCCTTGGTGTTTTAACTTTGGATAGTAAACATTTTTTTCCTGCCAGTAAATACCTTAGACAGCTCACTAAGGCCTTGTACACACGAGGCAATCTATTTGTTCAAATCGGTCGGACCGACCGATTTGAACAAATCTGTTTGCTAGGATTTTGGTTTGCCCGCGTGTTCACACGAGCAAACCAAAATCCCCGCCAGCAGACGGTGCGCTGGCGTGTCGGTGACGTGGCGGTGACGTTGACGCCGCCACGTCACCGCACCAGGAAGTAAAACACTTCCGAGCATGCGCCGAATTCCTTTGGCGCCGGTGCGAGACGACATGTCTGCTGGTAAGTGTACTAACCAGCAGACATGTCGGGCGGACGGATTCCCACCCGATAGATTTCAAAGCATGCTTTGAAATCTGTCGGGTGGCCAAATTCGTCGGCTCGCCCGTACACACGATCGAATCTGTCTGCTGGGACGGTCTAGCAGACCGTTTCCAGCAGACAGATTTGATCGTGTGTACGAGGCCTTACTGGGATTTTTTTCTGGTAAAAAGCCTAGGCTTATGACATCATGCACAGCTCTCTCACTCTAGTGAGAGTTTGCCAGGAAGGGACGGGGGGATGAGTCATAAGATGGCCAATGAGAGCTGCAGAACTGGAGTTGTGCCTCTGTGTCTGTGTAAATCCAGGAAGTGAACAGGTAGCAGCTTCAGTTGCCCACAGTTAAAATGGATGCAGCCAGATTCAGTGGAGGGAGATTTCTGCCGCATATTTGGCAAGTACAGAATCACAGTATAAATAAAATAATATGCAAAGTGGTTGGAGGGAAGCTTCAGAATGGCAAAGATGTTTTTATTACAAATGATGTGAGCAGACTGCAGTTTGTCTTTAACCCCTTAAGTACCACCGCATGTACATTTACGTCGGCAGAATGGCACAGGCAGGCACATCAACGTATATATACGTTGCTGCCTTGACGTGGGTCGGGGGTCCGATCGGGACCCCACCCGGTACATGCGTCGGTCCGGTTTGCTGTGCGAGCGATCCGGGATGAGGGGGCGGCTATTCGTTTTTGTCCGCCCCCTCCGGATCGCTCCTAGTCAATCCGTAAACACAGGAAGAGGGAAGTGATGTGATCTCTGCTCTCGGCGGTATTTTCAACTGCCGCTGAGGAGAGATCACATCACACAGTGAGTCTGCACAACACTACACTGACACCAGTACATGCAGGCACATTAACCCCTTGCGATCACCCCCCCTCCCCCTGCCACAGTGTCAGTGACAGTCAGTTAGTGTTAGGTTCAGGGTAGCCCCCGTACCCCCCCTAATAATGTTTTAACCCCTTGATCACCGCCCTAGTTAACCCTTTCACTCCCTATTGCCAGCGTCACTAAGCGATCATTTTTCTGATCGCTGTATTAGTGTCGCTGTTCCCGCTAGGTAGCTATTTGTTTTTTATTGCTATTTTTTTTTTACTAAAGACATGTGGCTAAATACATTTTGGCCTAAATGTTTGACTAAAATTTAGTTTATTTGATTTGTCTTATAACAAAAAGTAAAAAATATTGATTTTTTTTCAAAAATGTCGCTTTTTTTTGTATATAGCGCAAAAAACTAAAATCGCAGAGGCGATCAAATACCACCAAAAGAAAGCTCTATTTGTGGGAAGAAAAGGACGCACATTTTGTTTCGGAGCCACGTAGCACGACCGCGCAATTGTCAGTTAAAACGACGCAGTGCCGAATCGCAAAAAGGGGCCTGGTCCTTTACCTGCATTTTGGTCCGGGTTTTAAGTAGTTAAGGAGGATCCTGGATCCAGCTATGTTATAGTGACAAAGCAGACCAGATCGTAGCTATGCTGCCTGGCAGGTTTGTATAAATGATTGAACCAGATAATAATTAATCTGGTCCATAAAATATTTAATCTTGTATTTATCTACTTGCCTTAAAGTAGTATTAAACCCACAGCATTTTTAGCTTAACACATTGGGGCTCATTTACTAAAGGTGGAGCGTGCAAAATCAGGTTAACTTCTGCATAGAAACCAATCAGCTTCCAGGTTTTATTTCCAAAGCTTAATTAACCACTTGCCACCTGCCGGCCGTCAAATGTCCAACTTTAACACATAGGGAAGGGCTCGTCAAAATCCGGGCGCCCGGGCGCATTTGCAATCGCGCGGCGGGGGGAGGTGGAGGCACATGGAGACACAAGATCCTCCCCGCTCCGGCCGGTAATTGAGGCCACGGCTTTGCGGCTTTCTGCAGGCCTAAGCTTCCTTCTGTAATCTGGCGCCATCCTGTGGTGGTCGTTGGCATTACGAGTAAAACAGCAGTTCTAATGTGTTTTTCACTGTTTTCACTGCCATCTCCTTCCCTAATTAGAACCCCCAAACATTATATATCATTTTTATTCTAACACCCTAGAGAATAAAATGGCGGTCGTTGCAATATTTTCTGTCACACCGTATTTGTGCAACGGTCTAACAAGCACACTTTTTTTAATTAAAAAATACGACAACAGTAAAGTTAGCCCAATTTTTTTCTATATTATGAAAGATAATGTTAAAATTAGTAAATTGATACCTAATATGTCATGCTTCAAAATTGCGTCCGCTCGTGGAATGGCGACAAACTTTTACCCTTTAAAATCTCCATAGGCGACATTTATAAAATTCTACAGGTTTCATGTTTTGAGTTACAGAGGAGGTCTAGAGCTAGAATTATTGCTCTCACTCTAACAATCACATGCGTGGTTTAAATACCGTTTACATATGCAAGCACTACTCAAGTATGCGTTCGTTTCTGCGTGCAAGCTGGGCGGAATGGGGCTTGTTTTCTGGCTCCTAACTTTTTTAGCTGGCTCCTAGATTCCAAGCAAATTTGTCAAACCCTGAATAGGGCATTGTGCTGCAGAATTGTTCCACTATGAGATGAGCTAGACTTAAACAAAACAACTGACTTTTAATGTTGTTCAGATATTAAGCAGTATTCAATGTTGGTATTCCTAAACTGGTAAGAGGTTGCGATAGGGGGCGTGGCTTGCAGCTGATGGAGTAGGACGCTCAGAGCTCTAGCTCTGCCGTACATCCTGCAGATTATCCTGTATTTTCTTTTTGTGCCCACCGCAGAGTATACTTACCGGCCGCCCGTGATCCTGATAGCTTGGTCTGCCCGCTGGTGATCGGTGGAAGCCCGCAGACATGTCCCGTTGGGGAAAAGACTCTGGGTCCACGGCGGACTATGCTGGGCAAGATGGCGCCCGCTCCATGCGCTCGGCGAAGGAGGCAGCTATACGGCTTTTCACCAAGCCGGGAGCTAAAGATGTTCCGCCCAGTATCAATCCACTGACATCAGATCGGACGGAGCATGGGGAAGGTGAGGCTTCCGGAGCTAACCTGGCTGGATGACAATTCGAATGCCGCCATGTGGGACACAGTGAGTACCCAGGCCCCCCTCCCTGCAACCACGGATGTAGCGGGCCCCTTGGCGCCTACTGAGGAGCCCACTCTGAGGGATGTACTGTTGGCGGTCACCTCTTGCAAAGTAGCTATTACTGCCCTGACCACAGAAATCAAAGGGGTCAAAATCAAGGTTAATCTGCTCAGGCAGGATATGCAGAAGCTCCGTGATCGCACTGCCGAATTAGAGGGGAGAATGAGCAATGTGGAGGATGATGTGGCACCATTACTGAGGGAAGTTCACCTTTTGCAGTCTCACTCCTCTGGTCACACTGCCCGCTTAGAGGACATGGAAAATAGACTGAGAAGGAATAATATAAGGGCAGTGGGGATCCCATAAAAAGCGGAGGGAAAGAACCCTGTGGCTATTATAGAAGGCTGGCTGACTGACACTTTTGGGGTACAATCCTTTTCAAAAATGTTTGCTGTGGAAAGGGCTCATAGAGTCCCAGCCAAACCTCCCAAGCCTGGTGAACCTCCGCGGCCGTTCCTTTTCAAATTGCTGAATTTCAAGGACAGAGATGCGATTTTGCAATGCGCCAGAACCAAGGGAGATCTCATGAAAATTGATAACGCCAGAATATCCTTTTATCCGTATTTCTCTGCGGAGGTGCAACGCCGACGGGCTAAGTTTACTGAAGTAAAAAAGCACCTCAGAAAATATGAGGTTATATATGCTATGCTCTATCCTGCAAAGCTTCGGGTTGTGGCTAACAATGAGACTCACTTCTTTGAGAATCCTGCTACTGCTTCCGCCTAGCTGGACAGGACGGAACATTCCCTGAGAAGGGCACCTTCCCCTGCGCATTAAAATTTCCTCTTCCTACGATGATTTTCAAGAGTTGTTCCTTTCTGCGGTTGGACCGTTGTTCTATGTTTGAGCGCAACTATGTTATGCTCCTGTTAAGGCGGTTAAATGGAACTCTAGAAGAATCTGATTAGTAGCGCCCTGATGTGAAGAATACAGATGCAAGTTCCTTCGAATTGTGGTTCGAGTCAAGACGTTGGGGCCCCCCCTGTTCCCCACTTGTCCTGCGAGGACGTGTTCCTGCAGCGAAGCTGTATTTTGTTTTTCCTGATTTTTTTTTCTTTTTTATGTCTGTTTTTTTTTTACTTTTATTTACTTCCAGCCTGTTGTCGGGATCTCCCTGCGACACCTCAATATTATCTGACTGATGGCTGCCGTCCCCATGGACACCTGCATGTGCTATTTGTGAGTGGGGTGTACTTGTTCGTCCTTACCGGCATATATGCTAGTTACCGGAATATGGGCATGATTCTGTGGCATGTTCTGGGGTCATTTTTTTCTGAGGGAAACTCTACTGTAATGATGAAGCAAATGTTTCTAAGTTATCATATGCTCAATGATGTTATTCTTTTAGGTAATGGCTTTCATGCTTAATGTTGTCTCTTGGAATGTGCGAGGGCTGGGTGATGGAGTGAAGCGGGTGGCCTTGTTCTCTGCCTTGAAAAAGCATGCTGCGGCAGTTGTTTGCCTGCAGGAAACACATCTGCAGCCGGATACTCTGGCTGCTCTTAAGAGAGGCGCTTACCGGACCCAGTTTCACTCCACTCACACTGCTTACTCCAGAGGAGTTAGCATTCTAATAGCTAATACAATGCCCTTTATGCTAATGCAATCAGTGTTAGATGATCAGGGACGTTACGTGTTTTTACTCTGTAAATTAGCAGGAATTTGTTGTATCATCGCTAACATCTACGTACCCCCGCCATATACACCTGACTGCTTAGCTAAACTAGCCCAATTCATGGCTCCACATTCTAATGTTCCAGTATGGGTACTGGGGGATTTTAATAATGTGCTTGACAGGGCACTAGACAGATTCTCGCCCCGTGGGAGTAACAGGACGGGTTTAAGTGGAATGACTCCATTTGCTAAATTGGTCAGTGAACTAGGGCTGAGAGATGTCTGAAGGGAGAGGAACCCTGAAGTGTGGGTGTATTCATGTTACTCAGCTACCCACCACTGTTTATCACGCATAGATCTTTGCCTGGGAAATACGGGTGCGCATGGTAGGACGGTCTCGGTTCTCTATGCCCCTAGGAATATTTCGGATCATTCCCCTCTAGTGTTAGGCATTAATTTCGCTCGACAGAAGCAGAACGGACTGTGAAAGGTAAATCCTTTTTGGTATGAGCTATTCCCCGCCCCTGATCCCATTTCTAGGGAAATTATGGAATTCCTTTCTGTCAACAAAGGCACTGCAAACTACATGGTAGTATGGGATGCTCTGAAGGCTTGTCTGAGGGGGCTTATTATTAAACAGATCTCCGATATTAAGAATAAAACCAAGGAAGGGGAAAATACTGTTATGAATTTGGCAGGAGAAGCAGAAACGCAATATATTCAGGACCCCTCAGATGTTACAGAGAGTAAGTGGTTGGAGGCCCAAGCTTTGTATCAACAGGTCTCTTTAAATGCAGCTGAAAACAAAAGGTTTTTTATTCAACAACATTATTTTAATGAAGGGGAAAATACAGGGCACCTCCTGGCGGTGATCGCAAGAGCACAGCAGGGTAAGGCACATATTGATGCCATTCAAACGCCTCTTGGGGACACAGTCGGTGACCAGGCGCATATTGCCTCGGTGTTTACAGACTTTTTCAAAGATGTGTACACGTCTAAAGTGAACCCCATTGAAGAAGCAGTCTCCCACTTTCTGGACCAGTGCGCCATGCCTAAGGCTACGGCTCAGGAAGTGATGATGCTGAATGATCCACTTAAATTAGAAGAACTCTCACTGGCTGTGTCACAAATGGCTAATAGCAAGGCCCCTGGCAGAGATGGGTTGCCAATAGAAACTTATAAGAGATATGGGGAGGCCCTTCTGCCGGGACTGTTGGAAGTATTCAATGAATCCTTTAAGACTGGTCGTCTTCCAGCCTCTATGGGGGAAGCTGTGGTGGTGGTACTTCCTAAGCCAGGCAAGGACTCCCTGCAGCCTGACTCCTACAGGCCTATATCGTTACTGAATTCAGATGTTAAAAAATTAGCTAGGGTTCTGGCGACTAGGCTTTCTGCGGTGATATCTCGATTGGTCCATGTGGATCAGTCGGGCTTTATCCCTGCACGATCCACAGCGAACTGAATATTAGAAGGCTCTTCTTGAATGTTCAGCTTCCTGTGGAAAATCCGGGAAAAAGGGCGATTCTTTCTCTCGACGCTGCCAAAGCTTTTGACAGCGTCGAGTGGAGATATCTCTGGGCAGTGTTAGATAGATTCGGGCTGGGGGAGGGTTTTATGAAATGGATAAAACTTTTGTATGCAGCCCCAACGGCGAGGATTAGAATAAATGATGTGCTGTCGGAGGCCTTTCCTTTGTTCCGGGGTACTAGGCAGGGGTGCCCTCTGTCGCCCCTGCTTTTTGCCCTAGCATTGGAACCGATGGCCTCTAGGATACGTGAGTCCCCGCACATAGTAGGATTTAAGCGAAAGCATGGAGAGACTAGGATATCACTGTATGCGGATGATACACTGCTGTATCTGGGAGATACGGAGGGGTCCCTGCTTGCGGTGATGCAACTGTTTTGGGGAGTGGTCTGGTTTTGCCATTAATTGGCATAAATCGGTGCTCCTCCCGTTAGTTGTTCCTCCTTCGAAGCTACCAGAGGAGGTATCCCGAATACAGCTGGTGGACTCCTTTAAATATTTAGGGATTATAGTGACCAAAGATCCAACGGACTATGTGTCCCTCAACCTCAAACCCCTCCTACAAAAATTTAAAACTAAATGCTCCGCCTGGGGTAGATTACCCCTGTCAGTTACGGGACGGGTAAACTTGATCAAGATGATCTGGGCCCCACAATTGCTGTATATTTTGCATAACGCTCCTGTGCGGATCCCAAAGTACTGGTTTCAGCGTATTGACTCCCAATTTAGGTCCCTTATTTGGAATAACCGTGTGGCCAGGATAAAACGTATCACCCTGCAATACCCTAAAGATCAGGGGGGAATGTCTGTTCCCAATGCTCAGACGTATTTCTATGCAGCCCAATTACAGCACTTTACGGGGTGGAATCAGTCGGAGGTGACTGACCCCTCTAAGGCCTTGCTCATAGACCCAACTACTTTGTATTCTGCATTATCCCACATGGAGATGGGTTTCCCTGGTGCCCCTGAGACATGTCCTACGGTCTGTCTTTTTAAAAAACTGTGGAGTAATGTTAAGAGGAGAATGAGGATCACAGGTTTCCTACCTAGTACACCCATCTGCCGGAACAGATTCTATACTGAACTAGCTAAACTTCAGGACTGCTCTCGGTGGGAGGCAGCGGGCATTAAATATTTGGCTCAAATCCTGGACGGGGTGGTCCTTAAGTCTTTTGAAAGGCTAAAAGAGGAATTCCCTCTGCTGGGCGAGTCCCATTATCAATACCTTAGATTGGCACATGCACTCAGGTCCCAGGGAAATTGTTCATCTCTGCGCCTAGAGAACTCCAACTTTCTGGGCTCAGTGTTTGATGAAACTGAAAAAAAGGGCTTCATCTCCAGATCCTACCTTCAATTACTAGCACCTGTACAAGCACCTGACGTTCTACCCTGCAGGGAAAAGTGGGAGAGGGACATTGGGCCCATAGACGGAGAACAATGGGAGCAAATATTGCGTGCGGGTCCATTGGTTTCAGTATCGGCAGCTCAGAGACTGACGCATTTGTTCATTCTACACAGGGTATATAGGACTCCAGTACAATTACATCAATGGGGCAGACGTGACACACCCATATGCCCCAAATGTCAGGTTCACCCAGGGGACCTTATCCATATGTTGTGGAGATGCCCCAAGCTTGTGAGGTATTGGAACGCAGTGATCGTGGTCATTAATTCCACCTATCAGGTTCAGTTGCCTGTGAGTCCGCTGGTATGCTTGCTCGGGGGCCTTGATGAGGACTTATACTTGCCTCATGTTTACACCGCTTTGCTTAGACTACTGTATCTGGCAAGAAAGCTTATAGCGAAATATTGGCTGTCTTCCCGGGTTCCAGTGAGCCAGCAATGGATCCAGGAGGTTCGATAAAATTCGATAATATATGGCAGTGTTGGTTGGAATCTCCGGAGGTAGCTCCTCCACAACTAGTCCTGGATAGGTTGTTACAGGGTTGATGATTTGGATAGGTGGGCCATTGAGATGTGACTGGGTTTTTAAAACTACTGGAAACGAGGGTAATGGGACGGATGGCATAAGAAAAAATGATTTATTGGTGTCTTCAGGCTGTATTGGTCTTTGTTTCATTTTGTCTCCCCCCCCCCCCCTTTTTTTTTTTTGGTTATTGTTTAGTTGTTTTCTGTCTTTATTCCACTCCTGAAAGATGTAACGAGGGGCGAACTGGAAGTTGTACATGGTACTTGTTTCAGTGATGTTATTGAGATTGTGTATTGCTCCTTATTTTTGTACAACTGATAATGTATCCTATGTAGTCCTTTTTCTTTTGGGTCACTTAATTGCTGTGTACATGCCCTTTGTTTTTTTTTTTGTTTTTTGCCTTACTCATAATAAAAACTTTTCTGATTAAAAAAAAAAAAGGTTGCGATGAAATATGAGCCAAAGGAGTATAGCAATAATAACTGGAAGACATTTTATGCACTTGATGTCAAGAAGGAACTTGGATACGTCAACTTGTTAGGCAATTATTCTTACTCTGCTGTGCAGGCTCCCAGTGCTCCTCATCTATGATCAGGCTGAATGAATTAGCCACAAGAGCCTCGCAACTCAAATGAGTAGATTAGGAATTACAGGAAAATAATCATATGGCAAAGGCCCATATCAGTGGATACTTTGCATGATTGTGACATCAATTCAAATTGATCAAGACCCTGGATTATTCTGGTTCTAACTGTTAACTTGTTTTTCACTCACCTTTTTCATGTTCTCATGAATCGTGATAGCTTTCATTTAAGTATGTTGACAGGTCTATTTTTAAAAGAATATATAACTGTGAGCAGATGTTAGTCTATATTTAAACTATATGCTAATATATTACTTCCAGTGGGAGCATACTAAGGTGGACCCCATGCTATTTGCCTGGTGAGTCATAATTCAGTCTTTAACTTTTAACTGCTTATGATCACCTATAAAACTATGTTTACTGTGTTCTAATCTGTACATTTTGTATATCAGATTGCTTATTTTCATCTGCAAAGATCATGGATGTTGTACTTCAAATGTGCTGCGAGAGACATTCAAACAGTGCTAAGGAAATCCATGTACTCTATAAGATACACTTTTTTAGAATGCATCTAGAACAGCGATTTTGTTTATACAGTATATTTCTTGGATGAACTAAAAATGATGTGTGTGTGTATATGTGTGCATGTATATATATATATATATATATATATATATATATATACACACAGTGCCTTGAAAAAGTATTCATACCCCTTGAAATTTTCCGCATTTTATCATGCTAAAACCAAAAATGGAAATATATTTTATTGGGATTTTATGAGATAGACCAACACAAAGTGGCACATAATTGTAAAGTGAAAGTGGAATTATAAATGTTTTTCAACATTTCTTACAAATAAATATATGAAAAGTGTGGGATGTATTTGTATTCAGCACCCATTAACCACCTTTCACTGCAATT
The DNA here is from genome assembly GCA_029574335.1 of Rana kukunoris. NCBI lineage: Eukaryota > Metazoa > Chordata > Amphibia > Anura > Ranidae > Rana > Rana kukunoris. The sequence continues at coordinate 630,041,175 of CM056049.1, read as the reverse complement.
ACAGCTGCAAGCCTTTTTGGTGGGATGTCTCTACCAGCTTTGCACATCTAGAGAGTGACATTTTTGCCCATTCTTCTTTGCAAAATAGCTCAAGATCTGTCAGATAGGCATGTGCATTTTGTTTCGTTCCGAATCGAAATTCGGACGAATTTTCCATTATTCGGACATTCGGATGCATACGAATTCCCGAATTGCTATATTAGCGAAATATTTCGACCGTTTTCAGAATTCGTTCGTTTTCGACCGAATTTCGAAAAAAAAATGGTCGAAATCGAAAATATTTCAACCAGATTAGAAGTCTCTTTTCGAATAGAATTTTTTTCGAATTAAATTCGAAAAAAAAAATTTTTTTCGAATTTCGAATCGAATACCCGTGGACTAAATTCGATCGGAATTCGAAAAAAAAAAAAATATATATATTTTTGGATTTAATTCGAAAAAAATTCTATTCGAAAAGAGACTATTTGTTTTCTAATCTGGTTGAAATATTTTCGATTTCGACCGGATTTTTCGAAATTCGGTCGAAAACGAACAAATTCCGAAAACGAATTCAACACATGTAACGAACCTAACTTAACGAAATGTATTAAATGACGAATTGAAACGAAACGAAACAAAACAAATTTTTCACTTTTGCACATGCCTACTGTCAGATTGGATGGAGAGCGTCTGTGAACAGCAATGCTCAATTCAATTTAGATCTTGACTTTGACTGGGTCATTCTAACTCATGAATATGCTTTGATCTAAACCATTCCATTGTAGATCTGGCTGTATGTTTAGGGTTGTTGTCCTGCTGGAAGGTGAACCTCTGCCCCAGTCTCAAATCTTTTGCAGACTCTAATGCTGCGTACACATGATCAGTCCATCTGATGAGAACGGTCCTAAGGAACGGTGCTAAAAAAAACGAAGTTCAATGCTTCCAAGCTTGCGTCGACTTGATTCTGAGCATGCGCTGCTTTTTAACCAATGCTTTTGCATACTAGCGATCAGATAACTGACCAATGGGGCCAACACACGATCGGTTTTGACCGATCGTGTGTACGCGGCCTAACAGGTTTTCTTCTAAGATTGCCCTGTATTTGGCTCCATCCATCTTCCTATCAACTCTGACCATATTCCCTGTCCCTGCTGAAGAAAATAATCCACACAACATGGTGCTGCCACCACCATATTTCACGGTGGGGATGGTGTGTTCAGAGTGATGTGCAGTGTTAGTTTTCTGCCACACATAGCATTTGCTTTTAGGCCAAAAAGTAACATTTTGGTCTCATCTGACCAGAGCACCTTCTTCCACATTGTTACTGTGCCCCCCACATGGCTTCTCGCAAACTGCAAATGGGACTTTTTATTACTTTCAACAATGGCTTTCTTCTTTCCACTTATCTATAAAGGCCAGATTTGTGGAGTGCACGACTAATAGTTGTCCTGTGGACTAATTCTCCCACCTGTGGATCTCTGCAGCTCCTCCAGAGTTATCATGGGTCTCTTGGCTGCTTCTGTGCTCAATGCTCTCCTTGCCCGGCCTGTCAGTTTAGATGGATGGCCATGTTTTGGTAGGTTTGCAGTTGTGCCATATTCTTCCATTTTCAGGTGATGGATTGAACAGTGCTCTGTGAGATGTTCAAAGCTCAAAGCACACGCTGAAGTGAGGGCAATAATTGTAGCACAAGTCCTTCTCCGTAACACTAAACTGATACCTATAGGGGGCTATTGAAACGTTGCCTATAGAAAATATAAGGTACTGAAGTATGTTGCCATTTTATGGGCGCACACAAATTTAAGGTTTGCAGGGCATGCGCAGCTCAATGTACAGTGCCAAAGAAGACAGCAAGAAGGTAGGTAGGGGCATTTTATTGCAGAAGAGACATTGCATGTCTTCTGCAATAAAAGCCTGGCTGCTCGCTGATTGTAACAGCAGAACTGCAGTTCAGATTTCAATTGATGGGATTTGTTTCTCATTTTACCTGAACAAGCTGAAGCTAGCTGATTGGTTACTATAGACCACTGGTCTGTCTGCTGAAGTTTTAGTAAATTCCCCCCAATTGTGTTAAGACACATAAACCTCAATCCATGAAAAAAGCACCTGCACTTTTTTGGCAATGCAACACACCACAACAAACACGAGTATTCACATCTCTGTTGTGGTGCGCTATAGTGCAATTACGTATTTACCTATATGTGCAGCATAGGTGTGCGAAGCTTATGGTATTAGGGTGTGCACCCTAAAGCTCAAGCACACATGTGTGTCTATATATATATGATGCAGACAGGGAGATCAGTCTCCCTGCTGACACAGTGAAAGAGAAGTGTGTAAGTACCAGTACTTCTCTTATGGCAGAGCTGGTAAGATGGTGATTTTTCTTATCTTCCTGCTGGCACACAGCGATAATGCTAATGTGCATGGGGTGATTAGGGTGTGCCTAGGCACACCCAGCACACCCTGTGCGCGCACCTATGATGTGCAGTGAAGTGCAGTTCAAAATGTATAGCATTGCATTGCACATACTGTATCTCAATGCTTTAAAGTGTGTTCTCTTTAACATAATAGTGTCAGTAGGCCCTTTTGATTTTGATCATTGAAAAAAATAAATCATGGTTGAAAGGGTAAAAATATGGTTGCTCGCAATTTATTAGCTAAAGAACGTCAAAGAACATAAGAAGCAGTTCCAAATAGAAATGTATTTTTCTTTTGTTTTCGTTTTTTTTAATAAGCTGTTTGCCACAGGGGAAGAGTAGTATAACCAGTATTACCTTATACAGCCAGAAGAAGAAGCAGCAGTAGTAGCATATCCATGGTAACAGAAGCAAAGCAAAGGAATGCAGAGGTTTCTCTTTGAAGCCTAAAATTAATCTTTTTTTCTTGTGCATAAGCAGATATAGAAGTTCATGCTTTAACATTATGCACGATAGATAGATAGATAGATAGATAGATAGATAGATAGATAGATAGATAGATAGATAGATAGATAGATAGATAGATAGATAGATAGATAGATAGATAGATAGATAGATAGCACATCCCCAATTCATAACTCCATTTGTATAGTAACACTAAAGGGTCCATTTCCTATTCTTCTGTAGTGTATTTCACAATAGTTTTATTTAATTAAGACAAACTCAAAAAACAGTGAACAATCACATAGGCCAGTAGTTGAGAGTGGTATAAGAATGAAATCATATATACCACAAACTAATGTGCCTCTAACATGGTACAAGCAGTAACAACAAAAAGAAACAAAAAAATATCCAGGTAAGGGCTCCTCGATGTTATTATAATCTAATAGGGTAATAGCGAATCATGCGCCACTCAATAGTTGCAGTCCAAAGAATCCGCTAAGCAAACAGTATTTCAGGAATCATCCTGTAAAAATACCATGCAGTATCTGAGATTGACCAATGTTCAGTTATGGGGATAAAGTCTGGGAACCTCTCAGGGACCCCAAAAAAAATTATAATATAAAAAAAAAAAAGAGAAATCTTGCACTATCAAAAAAAGGAAAGTAAAATTTTTACCTCAAAAGAATGGCCAGAAAGCAGTTAACAGACTCAGCTAACTGGCATCTGGCAGTAGAATATCCAAGACTACCACCAGTAGGCTAGACAGAATTTCCTATAGGTCCAGAAAGAAGGCAGGCGGGCTCATCGCTAGAAACTGATCCAACCAAGGCTGCCAAGTCTTTAGAAATGTGTTCTTAGTGCCCCTGAGAATCATCGTAAGCTACTCTATTGTCAATGTACCATGCACCCGTCGGCATTGCTTCACCTCCTCAAAAGAGAAGGGTTTTCCATGCCTTTGTGTTTAGTAGCCATAAAAATGTGTGTTGTCAAGATACATTCTCGTTTCGCTAACTCCTGGATAGGCTTATGAAGTCAAGCTTCCCACCAGTCCTTACGTATATTAGCATGAAATGCGTACACCCGGATCCACAGCCTTTTAACTTTGGGGCATGCCCACCATATGTGTTTCATATCGCCCTAGTTTAAACAACCCCTGAAACACATTGCTTGGTATGTAGGAAGGTATTTTGCAATTCTCACTGAGGTGCAGTACCATCTAGAAATAACTTGAACAAATTCTCTAATGCTATGATATTACGAGAAGAATGAAAAATAGCCTTCCACATCTTTGACCAGTCCTCGGGATTGAAGGGCACCTAAATCCACCTCCCATTGTGTACAGTAGGAGGGGGCTGAAGTGTTAGATGCTCCCAGAAGGGAGTAAAGAAAAGAGACAAGGCCTTGAGTAACCAGATTTATTTTTATTTTTTTATGTCACAATGTAGAGTATAAGATTTCCTATCATCTGTTCCCAGTCTTGCCACACAGAGTTAATCCAGCGCTGAGCAATCCTCTTTTATTGTTCAGTGAAAATTACCAGAATTCCAGATAAAAACTTGTCTAAATAAAAAGTCAGTTTCTCTCTCCTTTCTTTGAGTGACAGGTTATTTACATATCTAGCTTGGACATGTTTATCATATGTTATGTTATGTTTATCAAAATACGAGGCCCCTTTCACAACAGCAGTCCTAATAATCAGGTCCTCCTGTCCGCTTTTCAGACAAAGCCGATCGGACCACCCATTGTTTTCTATGGGGCAGAAGATTTATCCGGCGACCCATAGATAAAAGCGGGCTCTATCCTTCTTGGACATGGACCTGCCATTCTCCTGCTTAGTGTAGATCAGCGGAGAGATCCCCAGCTGAGCAGGAGGATCCGCTTGGACGAATTCCACCCTGTTTAATTTGCAACTGCCATGGTACTGCACATGTGATCAGTTATGATTCTATTCGATGGTTCGACAGTTTGGTAGAGAGCCCAAGCAAATGTGACAGTTAGCATTCCCGACATGCCGGGAATATAAACGTTTTTGTAAACCATTTTGGCTCCATTCACACCTATGCATGTTGCTGTTGAGCGTTCTGCAGTCATTTTTGCTGTGATTTTACATTTTTTACCACGATTTTGGCGCAATTTAAATAGATTTTTGTTTAGTGTAGGTAAAATTGTTCAGGCTTGGCTGGCAGCCAAGCCTGTTTGTGTTTTTTACTGGCTTGGGAAGACTGGATAACTTACAGGCCGCATCACTGAGACCTTTCCCTACTTCTAGAAACTGGTGGAAGATTCTAGAAGAATGTGAGTGGATGAGAGGAGGAGCTGCCTGGAGTATTCATGAGGGATCTGACCAATCCCCAACAGATGGGTTAGAAGAGGGCAGGCCCCTCAAATACTCAGGGTCAGCCTAGCTGAGGGCAGTGGAGTTCGGGTAGAAGATGGAGATGTAGTGTTAGGCTGTGGCCAGCCCTTGAGGGAGCCCCCTAGTCTGGTGGGTGGTGGCCTCGGGCCAGGGCTCAGGTGTGGAGGGGACCCGCTTCATGACACATAGTGGTGTCCTGGCCAGAAGACACCGGAGTGAGGTTGAGGACAGCATGAGAACACTGCTGGGCAACTCTCCAGGAAGGAAGACAGTCAGGAGAGCTGGTGAGTGTACAGTCAGAGGACTAAGAGGCATAACCTAGAGGACTGTGTGGAAGCAGTTTGGGATGGATGCAGTCAGTCTGGGAGGACTGTGGATTTTTAGCCAGGAGAGCTAGTGAAAGGGGCAGTCTGGCAGTGCCTGAAGAGTTGGTGCTGGAATCAGTATCCACAGTAGGGACGAGCTAAACACCCCCCGTTCGGTTTGCAGCAGAACCTTTATACCAGGGGTCTTCAAACTATGGCCCTCCAGGTGTTCAGGAACTACAATTCCCATCATGCCTAGTCATGTCTGTGAATGTCAGAGTTTTGCAATGCCTCATGGGATTTGTAGTTCTGTAACAGCTGGAGGGCCGTAGTTTGAGGATCCCTGCTTTATACGGACCGAACGTTCGCGCAAACATTTAGAACCCCATTGAAGTCTATGGGACTCGAACGTTCAAATTCAAAAGTGCTCATTTTAAAGCCTAATATGCAAGTTATTGTCGTAAAACGGGTTTGAGAACCCAGGTCTTGCCCCAGGGTATCAATGTAAAAAAAGTTTTAAAAACGGTTGTTTTTTCTGAAGCAGAGATTTTAATGAGTTTAATTTTAATTTTTAAAGTAAAAAAAAAAAAATGAAAAATTCCCTTAAATATCGTACCTGTCTATAGTATGCCTGTGAAGTGGCACGTGTTTAGAAATGTCCCTGCACAAAATGAGATTACTATAAGAAAAAAGTAATTTAAAACTGCTTGTTGGCTTTAATGTCTGGTCCCTGCAATATGGATTAAAATCATTGAGAAAAATAGCATGACTTTCCCCCTCTCCCCCCAAGTCATTACAAGCCCCTTTGGCCCTATATACTTTGAACAGCAATATACAGGTGGTGCAAACAAGACAGGGACTGTAGGTTTGTTGTTAAGTAGAACCTGTTTGTAATTTTGAACTGGTACTTTTTTAAAGTAGCTCCAGCCATAAAATCTATTTTTAAGCTTTTCTGAAAACATAGAGAAGGTTTATCACCCCTGTAACATTTGTTTTGCTGTCTGTGTGCATCTGTTCAGAAGATTTCAATTCACTGTGTCCCAATGACAAATGATTTTTTGAAAATTTGTTTTTTTTAGTGAAACAAGGATTGGTGATAAATCATCAGTGGACAAGAGACACCTCTTAAGCCCCATACACACAGTTTTCCTGACGGTTTTCTCATCAGGTTTACCAACACCATGTAGTACAAGGGCCTGCCTGATTGCATACAAATTGAAACTCTTGAGGTTTGACCTCATATTAGATGGTTTTGGTAAACCTGAAGAGAAAACCGTCAGGAAAACTGATAGTGTGTATGGGGCTTTACAGAAGAGAATTTCCCTTCCTAGGGGTAGATTTCCTCTCACTTCCTGTTGTCTCCTTCCGTTTGCAAGTAGGAGTCGTTTGTAAGTTGGATGTTTGAAAGTAGGGGCCTGCCGTATGTACTCTGCATACATTTGGGCCCTAGGTGTTGGTGTTGCCACAACACTGCAAGCCCTCACAGTTAGTCTTGGTGGGCGCTGGAACGCCCTGCTGTGAACTATTATATCAATAATTGTAATTACATGCCCCTGTTGAACAGTGGTAGAAACAGTGTTGAACAGTGGTAGAAAAATTGGGCCTTTGGTGCTGGCGCTGGTGCCAAAACACTGTAAGACACTGTAAGTCCTCACAGTTACTCTTGGTGGGCGCAGGAATGGGCCCTGCTGTGAAATATTAGATCAAGAATTGTATAATTACACGCCCCTGTTGAAAAGGGGCAGAAAAATTGGGCCTTTGTTGGTGGTGGTGCTGGTGCCACAACTCTGTAAGCCCTCACAGTTACTCTTGGTGGGCACAGGAATGGGCCCTGCTATGAAATATTAGATCAAGAATTGTAATTACATGCCCCTGTTGAACAGGGCAGAAAAATTGGGCCTTTGTTGGTGGTGATGGTGGTGCTGGTGCCACAACACTGCAACCCCTCACAGATACTCTAGTTGGAGCGCAGGAATGAGCCCATCCCTTAACTATAGACGTGAGTTCGACTCGAACACGAAGCTTATGCCTAATCCACAGGAGTAGGACAGTTGGGCACTGGTACTTCTTTTTGCAGACATTTCAAAGAGTGTCGTCTGGAGTTTGGCTTCAATTTGATTAGTGTATCTAAGTCCATCTCTCACCCATATTAACAAGGCTGCTGTTCAAAGGTGTCTCTGTTGCTCTGCCATCAAGAGTGAGGACATTCTAATAAAGATGGTGTGTAACTGCTCACATCAGCAGGTGAAAAGAGAGGGAAAGGGTCTTAAAAAAATAAAACTGATGCTGTCACCACATATAATGACTTTTAAACTGTAATATATCAAAATGTTCCTTTTGTGTATAATATCATTTAAAGTTATTAAAGATTAAAGCCTTAGAAATCCATTGGGTTCCCTCCTTAGGCATTATATAATTCTATAATTCATTAGCATAGCTATACAGTAGGTTCATTGGTGAGATCTTCTTCTAATTTAAATAACTATTTATGATAGTAAAGTACATATCCTTATGCAAAAAATAAAAAAATTCAGAAGTAAACTATAGTTATACTGCGCACTTTTCAGCAAATACATTTTATATACAAAAGATGGTATTGATAAAAAAAAATGCTACACTAATCCAGGAAATCACCTTACATATACTGTAAATAAAAAACTTTTTCATTTTATTATAGACTAGCATTTTTATAGCATTTTTATAGCATTTTCAATTTTTTTGCTTAATTTTTATATTTAGGAAAGTATTAAATAAGGCATTTAAATAGTTCCTACTAACATCCACAGACCACAAGCAAAGCTATTATCTCCTTTTCAAATATTACAGGCTATTCTGAACTGTTTTGAAAATAAAAACCCTGCTTTTCACACAGCTCAATGACTCAAGCGGAAATAAAAAGAAAGAAGTTCAGACACAGCCATGTGCAATTTCCTCTGTATGGCTCCCTGCATACTTAATATTACAGAGATAGTGGGAAAACAAACAGCTTCTGCTGTGTTCTCTCCTTAGGATCTCAGTGGATCCAGTGCCATGGATGCACCCTGTATTAAAATGTAAATTGTAATATTTTTTATACAAAAACAAAGAAATTATAGCCATACAAAATCTCCAAGCCTTCAAAGCTTCCTTTAATGTATTAATATGTTACAGTTATCCTACAGTACAGGACTCAATTCAATTCAACTGTTCAATTAGCAAAGTAGTACCTGCCATGTTGGAAATGCTCTAATATCATTAGAACCCATTGCAGACATTGAAGCTGACACGTTGCCCATGCTGGCAGGGTTATCATTCAACTGTGCCAGTAATTAGATTGAATTAAAAATGGCTACATATCTGGTCTCCCTATCTCAATTTTTAATTAAATTTAATTGACTTGGACGACTTAGCCTGCCAGACTGGGCACCATTTCAGAAGCAGAATTCACCATTTATCCTTGTTTAGGAAATGAGTGATGTGGCATGTAACATTTACCAAAGTTAACAGGACTTAAAACATTCATGTCGCTACGCAAACGTTACTCAGAAAATCTCTCCCTGTAAAACAATAAAGCAAATACTTACCTCTCACATGGTCTTGGTTCTCATCCTGGGAGCTCTTACGGTTTCTTCTTGTTGACTTTTATGGCACTACTGTCTTCTATGCTGATGCAGAGGTCAGTAGCTGGAACCAGTGAGAGCTGCAGGGGAGTGATACTTTCCAAAGTTTTGGTTTTACAGCAGACATCAGGGGATCATTCCTCACTAACATTACTGTGGTCTGTGTTATGGGTGGCAGGAGAGCTTGAAGCAGTACTAACCACTTCAGCCCCGGAAGATTTGGCTGCTCAATGACCAGGACATTTTCGCGATACGGCACTGTGCCACTTTAACTGAACCCAAACAAAATTTACCTCCCCCCCATAAATAGAGCTTGCTTTTGGTGGTATTTGATCACCTCTGTGGTTTTTCTTTTTTGCGCTATAAACAAAAGAAGATTGAAACTTTTGAAAAAAAAACACTATGGCCCGGATTCACAGAGCACTTACGCCGACGTATAACAAGTGCAAATGTGCACCGTCGAATCTGCGCGCCAGACCCACAAACAGAGATACGCCCCGCCGACTTAACTTGCTTACGCCAGCGTAGGGTGGGCGTTCATTTAGGCTGGGTGCATGGTGCCACTCCCATTGATTAGCCATTCAAACATTTAAATGAGGTAAATACGGTGATTCACGAACATACGTGCACCCGATGCAGGCTACATGCGGTGCGCGTAAGTTGTACGTCCGACGTAAAGTTATTCCCAATAAAAGAGGTGTAACTCAGCAACAGACATGCACAGATCTGCACCAGGGAACACAAGCCGGCGTATTTTATGTTGGATGTGTGTCTGGCTGGGCGTAGGTTACGTTAACGGCGTACACAGTGATCCGGCGTATCTTAGGCAATTGTTCCGACGTGGTTGTGAGCATGCACGGCACATGCGCAGTTCATTATACGTACTTGTCTGGCGCTCGGCCCATCATTTGCATTGGGTCACGCCTCATTTGCATGGATCAAGGCCACTTCCACTTACGTTGGCCTGCGCCTTCGAAAATACGCTACGCTGGCACATCTTGGTGAGCAATGGCTTGCTAAATGCAATTCCTCATATAGGAGGTGCAACCCATGCAAAGGTATGGACCAGGGAACAAATGCCGTCGATTTTTACGTCGTTTACGTAATACTTGAAAAGGGCTGTGCGTAGGTTTACGTTCACGTCGTAGGCAGTGTTTTGACTTATCTTAGCCAGTTATTTAGACGTGACTGTGAGCATGCGCACTGGGATGCGTCCAAGATACGACGCATGCGCAGTTCATTTTTTGAAGCTCAGACCATCATTTGGATGTGATCACGCTTCATTTAAATGTTACACGCCCACTTCCAGCCCACTTCCACCTACTTTGACTTAAGTCGGCTTACGCCGACAACTATACGCTACGCTGGCACAACGTTGAGAGCATTTGCTTTGTGAATACCATGCTTGCCTCTCAACGTTGCGCCCGCATAGCGTAAAGAAGATACGCTACGTCGGCAGAAAGATGCGCCGAGGTACGTGAATCTACCCCATTGTTTTTTTATTGGGCCTGTTCAAATAAGTCCGGTGCAGCCGGAGTGCAAATTGAAAAAGAGACCTGTCAGTTTTTTAGGCTTTTATGCATTTTGCATTTTGCAGAAGTGCAGGGAATTTTTTTCCACAAAATGCAGAGTTTTGCATGCTATAGACTTCAGAGGACCCGTATCCAAAATGCAAGTACTGCGTTTTTTTTTAAACACTGTATATAGCCAGGGCCGTCTCTACCATAGGGCAAACAGGGGCAGCTGCCCAGGGCCCTGTCACTGTTGGGGGCCCAAAGCAACCCCCTTTGAAATTTTTTTTTTTTTAGGGGTCCGGAGGTCCCCAGGGGCCCGGAGGCCCCCAGGGCCCAAGATGGCAACCCCCCTTTTTTTATTTTTTTTTAAATAAAAAAAATATATTTATTTTATATATTTTTATTTTATTTTTTATTAAAGGGCCAATTTTTTTAAATATATATATTTTTTTTAAAGGGTCAATTTTTTTAGGGGTCCCCAGGGACCCGGAGGCCCCCAGATGACAACCCCCTTTTTTTATTTATTTTTAAATAAAAATATATATTTATTTTATATATTTTTTGTTTTATTTTTTATTAAAGGGCCAATTTTTTTAAATATATATATATTTTTTAAAGGGCCAATTTTTTAGGGGTCCCCAGGGACCCGGAGGCCCCCAGGGCCCCAGATGACAACCCCCTTTTTTTATTTATTTTTAAATAAAAATATATATTTATTTTATATATTTTTGTTTTATTTTTTATTAAAGGGCCAATTTTTTTTAGAGGTCTGGAGGCCCCCAGGGGCCCGTAGTTCCCCAGGGCCCCGGATTACAACCCCCCTTTTTTATAAAAAAAAAATGTTTTATAAAAAAAAAAAAAACTTTTTTTATATATTTATTTGAATATATATATATATATATATATATATATATATATATATATATATATATATATATATACATATTATATAAATATTATTTTTATTAAAGGACCTAGAGGTCCCCAGGGCCCTGGATGGCAACCCCACTTTTTTTTTATAAGTGTTTATTTTTAATATATTTTTTTTATTTTATTTTTTATTAAAGGGTCCAGAGGTCCTGTATGGCAACCCCCCTTTTTTTGTAATTTATTTTTATAAAAAAAAAAAAAAATTATTAAAGGGCCCAGAGGTCCCCGTATGGCAACCCCCTTTTTAAAAAAAAATATATTTTTTATATATATTTTTTATTTCTTTTTATTAAAGGGCCCAGAGGTCCCCAGGGCACCGGATGGCTACACCCCTTTTTTTATATATATTTTTCTTTATTAAATCTTTTTTTCGTAAAGGGCCTCCCTCTTCTAAATTCGCGGCAGCCCCACCCCCCCTCGTCTCAATTTAAGGGGGCAGCACCACCCCCCCGTTCTCTGCTCCAGGGGGCCCATGCCTGAAGCTGTGTAAGGGGCCCCATAATTCCTGATGGCGGCCCTGCCGCCCGTTAAGCCCCTGTGCTGCCCACAAATCAGGCTGAAAATCATCAGCGGCACACAGCCAGGTGACAGTACTGCTTCCCTTTCCAGTGTTTTAAAATGTACAGAACCCCTGGCTTCCCTTTAGACGTGCACTTCTCCCTTCCTGCCACTGGGTGCTGCTTGTATATAAAAGTGAATTAGAATGTGATTTTATAACATCCCCAGTTTGCTCTTCCTGAGGCTGACTTCTTCATGTCCTGCTCCTCAATGTATGTCACTGTTTGCTATATTGTAAATAGAAGTTTTCTGTAGAGTGTGCCCAAAGTCTTTATAATATTTGATGATTCACTGCAGGTCTGGTCAGTGTTTTAAAAAGTTCCTGTATTTTACACATGGCATGGCATGGGGTCACAGCACCGTCTGTCCATTTTGCTTTAGCACCATGGGACCCCAGGCCATGCCATGTGTAAAATAGAGAAACTCTTTAAGTCACAGACCAGACCTGCAGTCCAGGCTGAGTAAGGCCTCAGAGCACATGGCATTACTGTCTGTATTTAACTGCTTGATGGGCTTATTTTGGGCCTGGCTGGTTCACATGTATGTGTTTTGGCGGCCCACATTTGTGCAGGCACAGCAGCCCATTCATTTGATGCCTCGTGTAATAGGCTGTGCACACGGCACACCTATGCCCATCAAGCAATGAAATACAGCACTGTCTGTCCATTCTGCTGTCTGCTGTGACTTATCTGCAGTTCCCGCACTGTCAAACTTGATGCATTTTTAGACGTTTAGGTCACGCTTTTAAAAACACAGTGCGTTTGTGTGTGCAATAACTGCAGGTAAGTAGCATGGTGCAAAAGCAGAATGGATTTCAAGGCAACTGATTTTTAAAATGCTGAATGCACCTTTTTTCTGCAGGAAACAAAGGCATGGCAGCCCATTCAAATCAATGGGCTGCTGTGCCTGCACAAATGAGGGCCGCCAAAACACATACATGTGAACCAGCCAGGCCCAAATTAAGCTGAAGGGGGGCCCAAAAAAAATGTTTGCCCAGGGCCCAAACCATATTAAAGACGGCCCTGTATATAGCTGGTTAACAACAATTAATGAGTCGTCAGCTGAATGTAAAAAAAAATAATTGTTGGTTGCGAAATAATTGTAAAAAAAACAGCGTGTGGTCCCCCCCCAGGTCCATACCAGGCCATTGGTCTAGCATGGATTCAGAGGGGACCCCCCCCCACGCCACATTTAAAAATGAATGATGTGGAGTGCCCCCCCAAAATCCATACCAATCCCTTATCAGAGCATGCAGCCCGGCAGGTCAGGAAAGGGAGGGGGCAAGCGAGCGACTCCCCTGAACCATACCAGACCGAATGCCCTCAACATGGGGTGGGAGTGGGTGCTTTGGGGCAGGGGGGGGCTCTGCGCCTGTTAGTGGGTCCTGAGGACAGCAGTTGAGAACCACTGATATAGTGTGAGTACATATTGTTTTCTATGGTAATTATGTGAACTTACCTGCAATGATACCATATATACACCAGGTGATTACATATACCTATATGTTTGTCATTACGTTTATAGACAAGAGTACATTGCTCTCATCTCCACTTGAAATATGTTGAGAATTTTAGTGAGAACCCCAATTCCATATGGGTCCTTACACTTATGAGATCCATCCCATGTTCCCACTATGAGTGAATGATACCAGTCTTATATTATACTGTATTGTAGATATGTGCATACGTTTTCGTCCTGAATGCATTTTCGTCCGAATTTCTGGTATTTTCGTTATCGTTTTAACAAACGATAACGAAAGCGCAGAAAACAAAAACCGAAAGATCCGACATAAACAAATGCTTTATTTTCATTTTCATTGAGGTAGAATGTGCCTAACCTTAACTCTATTAGTCCAATATTATTCTACATAAAGAGAAAAGATTTGACATAGAGAGAAAAGTTTTGACATTATAGAGACATGAAGATTTGACTAAGTACCTAAATACGATCGCAGCGAGCGGACATTTATGGTAAAATGCTCTGTCCATACGCTATTATAGAAAAATTCTAATGTTGGTTGACTAGTAATAATAATTAAAAAATATAATTATTATTAGTCATACAACATTAGAATTCTTCTATAGCTTGTAGGCGTAACATTCGACCGGAAATGTATGATTGCGGCGTTGTACAGTTTCGTTGCTCCGTCGATTCTTCTTTTTCTTTTTTTTTAAAGATTCCGGCGAATCTTCTTAGAACATTCGACAGACACCATAAGCCTTCAATGACAGATTCGACCTTAATTCATTTGGATTTTTGGACGAATGCATTTTTTAACGCAAAATTAAATAAATAAAAACGAATTTCGGGAGTAACTAAATAAATGTATTTTTCGGATGAAAACTAAATTCCGAAATAAAATATTTCAGTGTGCACATGTCTACTGTATTGTGATTTTTTCCATTTGTTCTTAAATTGGATTGTGATGTTTATCGATTTTGCCACGTTTCAAATAAAATATTGATTTTATACTTCTTACTCCCTATATACCATGGGCCAGATTCAGATACACTTAATATTGCGCTGTGTAATCGAAATACTCTACGCTGCCATATTTTACCAGGCTCTACACCGAATCCTGGTAGATTTTTGCCCGTACGCTACTGCGGCGTAGTCTATTTCTCGCCGCGTATTCGAAAAACGCGATTGGGGGGCGTGAAGCATTTAAATTAAGCGCGTCCTCGCGGCGATCGAACTGTGCATGCTCCGTTCAGAAATTTCCCGCCGTGCATTGCGCGAAATCACATCGTTACGTCATTCGTTGTTTGAGTAGCGTTGTTTACGAACATTCCTATTCCCAGACGACTTACGTTAAAAATAATAAAAGACGTCGGAAAACTTAGAAATTCGACGCGGGAACGACGGCCATACTTAACATGGGTTGTCTAATATTAGAGCAGCAAAAAGCTGGTATAGTGTTACGCAAAAAAAAGGTGCCGTAAGAGATTGCGACAGACGTTCGTAATTTCGGGGATCGCAGGCAAAAGCTCATTTGCATACCCCGACGCGGAAAACGACGGGAAGTCCACCCAGTGGCCGCAATTTTATTGCAGCGTAGATCCGAAGGCGTACGAACACGTAATCCAGTCGAATTGAAGCCTGCAGCCGTCTATTCATGGTTTGAGGTTTCCGACTAGCTAAAAAACGTGCGTAATTTGAAAGTACTCCAGTCTAATACCAGTTAGACAGGAGTAAGGGCTCTGTGAATCTGGCCCTATATTTTTACTGCCTTTAAAGTCCCAATGGGGGTTTTCTCTTCTTTGTTTCTCATGCCTAGAAAGGTCAGTTTGAAAAAGGAGAGCAGGGTGACTGGCAGGATCACCGGGTATTTCACACAAAGGAAGCAACAGAAAGAGAACAGAATACTTTTAATATAAGTAAATAGTAACACAGACAAATATTAGAAATAGGAAATGTTGGGGTAATATACACTTTAAATATGTATAATTATTTTTCTTTTTCACACCTCTAAGGCCATTTGTTCAAAACGGTCTGTCCGACCGATTTGAACAAATCTGTCTGCTGGCATTTTGGTTGGCTCGCGTGTACACACGAGCAAACCAAAATCCCCGCCAGCAGACAGCGCGCTGACGTGTCGGTGACGTGGCGGTGACGTTGACGCCGCCACGTCACCGCACCAGGAAGTAAAACACTTCCGCGCATGCGTCGAAATCATTCGGTGCGTGTGCAAGAAGACATGTCTGCTGGTTAGCATACTAACCAGCAGACATGTCGGGTGGACGGGTTCCCAGCTGACAGATTTCAAAGCATGCTTTGAAATCTGTCGGGTGGCCAAATCCGTCTGTTTGCCCGTACACACGAACGAATCTGTCTGCTGAAATGGTCTAGCAGACCGTTTCCAGCAGACAGATTTGATCGTGTGTACGAGGCCAAACTATATTGGTATTCAGCAAATTATGGTTAGGTTCAGTAAATGCACTCATTTTCATCTGCTGATGATTGATATGGGTTAGATATACAGGCCCAGATTCAAGTTGATCGGCGCATTATCGGTCCGGCGTAGCGCACCACTTTTCCGTTAGACTTGCGCAATCTAGCCGCGTAATCCCGCGATTCACGTAGCTTTTACGCAAGAGATTGCGCAAGCGTAAGGTTTTTTCCGGAGGCGTAAGGAGGAGTAATACAAATTGGGAGGGACGTGGGCGTGTTACATTGAAATGAGCCGTGACCCCATGCAAATGAAGGGCCGGCCGACTCGCGCATGCGCGCGTGAAGGAAACCATGTCAGCTCCGTTGTGCGCATGCTCACAACTCGGGAGCGGTGCAATCAGTGAAATTGGAAATGGACTAGGGCAATGTTGTGAACTACGCAGACAGCATAAATAGACACACACAAACGCCCTTCCATTGCAAAAGTACATCCCTTTGTGTCCCTTCCCATTGAATCAAGTGCTTTTGCTCTGTTGTTCGTTAGAGTGTGTTTTGTAGTTGTCAGATTAGTGTTCTGTGTGATCTAGTGCTTGTTGGTAGTTTTGTGAAAGTGTATTTTGATAAGTGTTTGAGACTGTTTGTTTGATTGATATATTTCTGAGCGTTTGTTTTCTTGCTTTATTTTTTCATCTGATTTTTTTGTGTCTGTTTCTTGCTGAGTGCTAGTGTGATTTTTGGGTGTTCTTTTTCTCTTTGTGTGTGTTATTGTCTGATTGGTTGTGCTTGTATTTGTGACAGATTTTTGGTGACTGCTAGTGAGTTTGTTTGGAAGTATTTTTTTTTTTCTATGCATTTTTTTTTTCTATGCATTTTTTTTTTTTTTGCTGACATTTTTGGCATATTTTGGGTTGTGAATGATGTTTGAATGTGGGGGTGACATTCCTGCTGGAAAAGGGGTGTCATCCTCAATTTGGGTGGAGAAGGGTTCCCCAGGACCAGGGAGAAGTGATTCCCAGGTCCGTGTGAATGGTGTATGAATGTACAGTGACATAATTGGAGCCTTGACGTGGCGTTACTGCTCACCAGTCTTGCATGGTGGACTGGTGCCAATCCAATTTGATGAGGATGTGGGGTGTGTGTGCTAGGGACCACAGTGGTGTGCATGCATGCATTCTCATTGTGCCATGATTAATGTGTGTGTTTAACGTGCAAAGATGCATAATGTGAGCTGGCATGAGATGGGGTCAGGAGATGGGGTACCAGTGCATATGCAGAGTCACCTTGAAGGGAAAAGACAGGAGGATGTTAGTCATGCATGTGCCACTTGTGAGGTGTGCATCACGGGAGGGGATAGTCATGCCTGACTCCCATGTCACTCACCAACCAGCCAGCTGTCCCCATACATGTTCTGTTTGAAATCTGTGGGGATGGGGCTCTGATTGTATATGTAGCTGTCATGGGTGTCATGGGTGGTGCCATGTGTTGGGCTGCTGATGTCCTCCTGCAAGGTTGTGGTAATTCCATGATGGCATGAGGGGTGAATCTGAAGATGCGAGACACCTCAGAATCTCTCATGCCAAAGATGTCTATGCGTGTGTGATATATCAAGTGAAGAGTGAGGGGCTTGTATCAGATAAGAATATTGTATTAGATTAGATTAAATTGTAAATTTTATATAAGCAAAAAAAAAAAACATCTCCCGTGCCCTCCTTAGTGCCATCCTCCGTGCCCTCATCCTTCTTTGTTCATCTAAAGTCAGTAGTATAGCTATGCGCGACGATGCCCCTGGCATGTTGGCATACAGATTGTTGGGCAACACGTGTGACTGCTGAACTCCTCACTAACAGTGTTGCTTTATCTGACAATTAGACTTTTTTTCAAAATTTAGACCAGCTTTTAGGTCCTCTAACTTTAGACAGAACATTTTGCAGTTGCGCACATCGCGTAGCCTGCGCAGCAACTGCGTTTTTTTGTGAATCCCCGTAACTCCCTCATTAGCATATTTGACTAGCAAATCAATGGTGTGTCTAGCGCAGTTTTGCGCGAAGGGAAGCGAATGTCTAATTCAATTACGCCGGACCAAAAAACGTAGATTTCTGGCGTATATTGTTTTGTGAATCGCGTCCAACTATACGCACGCGCACATTTAGACTTACGCACGCGCAACAGCAGTTGCGCAGGCGTAATCGCTCTGTGGATCTGGGCCACAGTATGTAGGTATTTATAACAGAAAATGATTGGCATTTTAAAAATATCATGAGCTAGAAGTGGATTTCCTATCTTTTGCACTTTCGTTTTTCCGTACATTTTAACTGTACCCGCATTTATGGATTAACAGGATATAAAAAAAAGACATTTAAAAATAGGTCCTTATTTCAGATTTAATGAGGCAGGTTAGAATCCTAGAAATCAGTAGTCCTTTTCTAAAAGCTGTTTGCCCTTTTACATTAAAAAGGTATGTTCATAAATTAGCAGCAAGAAAGCGTTAGACCTACATTTTTAATTCCCTGTTCTCACCTCGAAAGAGTGTAACGGCTTCACGGCTAGAAAAAAGCTGGTTTTTAAATTTCAAGGACATTTAAATCTATGCGTGGTGCATGGCTTTATGATCTATAATCAAAATACTGATGCTCACTCTGCATTTGCACGTTTGATCTTTTTTAGAAAGCTTTACTGTTTCTGTTCTACCTCTTGTTTCCTTGATGTTTCTCCTAAAAGGCCTCTAAGCCAAAAGATAAAAGTTGATTCGGTTGGGACGCTGAACCAGTTAAGAAGAAAGTGGCCGAAAGACTACTTGAAGGAAACCATTTCACCTGTTTAAAACATGAGTTTAATGAAGTTACAGAATTGTAGCTCCAAGTTATTCAATGAATCTGAGACACTGTTGTCCTCTATTGACTTTCACGAGGGAGTTAATGCACGACATTGGTGACCACCTGACCCCATTCCAAAATGCAGTACACAAAAATGTGTATTCTAATAGGCATTTTTTTTTTTGTGTCAGTCAGACCCTGGTACAATTTTTGTAAAAACAGGGCCAGATTCAGGTAGAGTTATGTGGCGTACCAGTGATACGCCGGCATAACTCTGACTTTGCGCCGGCGTATCTGTTTTCTGTATTCAGAAAACAAGATACGCCGGTTTGCAGGAAAGATCCGTCAGGCGTAATTGTATTATGCCGTCAGATCTTAAATGCATTTTTAAAATGGCCACCAGGGGCGTTCCCGCTGATTTACGCAGAGAATATGTAAATCAGCGAGATACGCCAATTCCCTAACGTACGCCCGCCCGCCCGACGCAGTGACTTTACGCCGTTTCCGTAAGGGGTTTCCCGGCGTAAAGATAAAGCACCAAAAAGATGGCGCATCCTATGTTAAGTATGGACGTTGTGACCGTGGGAAATTTGAAAATGTTTACGTTGTTTGCGTAACTCATCCGTGAATGGGGATTTACGTCGATTACGTTCACGTCGAAAACACAGTCATAATTCGGAGCATGCGCACTGGGATTTTTCAATGGTGGATGCATGAATTAGGCCACCCAATTAACGCTACACCGCCGCAACTTTACACGCAAGTGCTTTGTGAATACAGCACTTGCGGGTAAAGTTGCGGCGGCGTAACGTAAATAGGAAAAGTTACGTCGCCGCAAAGAACCGCTCACCATCCTGAATCTGGCCCATAGTCTTCATTTGTTCCAAAATTTTTCAAATCATGCAACCGTTTACTGTGTAATGTTACTGTTAGTATAGATTTATAGGATCAGGATTGGGATTCAGTAATGAGTACACAATAACTAATTTACTTCCCTCCCACTATGAAAATATGCATTTAATTAGTATTTCTGGTAAAATAGCTCCAGTAATGATACTTTGCTACATCCAGGGGGCCGTTGCAGGGGGGGTGGGACAGAGGAGGCACCTGCCTTGGGTGCAGTGCTGTCCTGTGGAGAGGGGGCACTGGGAGCTTGTGCCTTCTTCAAGCCATTTGCCTAATTGACAAGAGTAATGCCGCGTACACACGGTCGTTTTTTGCGATGAAAAAAAAACGACGTTTTTTAAAACGTCATTTAAATTGATCGTGTGTGGGCAAAACGTCGTTTTTTGTCTTAAAAAAAACGACCCAAAAAAAATTCCAACATGCTTGAATTTTTTGTGTCGTTTTTCAAAACGTTGTTTTTTGTTTCACAAAAAGTCACCGTGTGTAGCAAAAACGTTGTTCAAAACGACGTTTTTCAACCCGCGCATGCCCAGAAGCTAGTTTTCATGACTATCCCCTCCCATGAGCTTCAATGGAAAAGAGTGGTGAACGTAACCTCGCTTTTTGTGAAAAAACGATGGTGTGTATGCAAAATTGTCTTTGAAAAGTGACGTTTCAAAAAGGTTGTTTTTTACTTCACAGAAAACGTCGTTTTTTTTTCATCGCAAAAAACGACCGTGTGTACGCGGCATAACACTGCCGTCGTATATTCATTCAGCTGGAGAATAGAGTGCATAACATGAGCCGCAACTGATGCGTAGAGGATTCTTCTTTCTGCTTCCTTCAACAGCAATCTGATATGGGTGGGGGAGAGTAGACAGGTCAGACACAGCAAACACCTCCTTCCTGGAGAGGAGAGAAAGAATATGTGAAGGTGAGTGGGACCCACTGGTAGAGGTGGGCAGGACACACTGGTGAAGGTGGGACTGGTGCAAGTCACCCATGGTGTTGCCTATATTTCAGCCGTTCCAATTGAGGAGGTGGGAGATTTAGGAAGGGGAGCTGCTCCACTTCTTGGAGGATAGGGCCAGATTCAGGTAGAGTTGCGCTGGAGTATTTCGATATGCGCCGCGTAACTGTGAATATGCGCCGTCATTTCTATGTGGCCGTACCCACCAAACTAGATGCGACAGAAAGCGGGCCATTTCCGATCGGCTTAACTTTCCGACGCCAGAGTCTCGTCAGCGCATAATTTCGCTTGGCGCATCAGTCGCGCCTATTGATTTCCCCTGCAAATATGCAAATGAGGGAGATTTCCCGATTCGCGAACGGATTAGCACCATACGCTGGCTACATGCGCCGCGCGTATCTCGTCCGTCCGGCGCAAAGTTATTTCTACAAATAGCTGCTTTACTCCAGACGGCCTCAGGTCAGCAGGAGAGCAGCTACAGCAGCAGCGTTACCGACTAAACTAGCAAGCTGAACAACCACACGTGCAAGGACAACACCTCTGTGTGCCAACATGCCAGGGGCAGTCGCAGTCCTAGCACTAGTACTGGGTCCCCCGGAACGAAGGAGGCGGGCACGTGAGAGGATATACCGCACGCGTATGAGCCTCTTTGGCATGGGGGATGAGGAGGTGTATCGCCTCTTCAGATTCAGCCCTGATGCAATCCTTGAACTAACCACAACCCTGCAGGATGACATCACCAGCAAGACACGCCGCTCACAAGCAGTGCAGCCACTGGTGAAGGTCCTGGCAACACTTCATTTCCTTGCCAGTGGATCATTCCAGCGTACAAGTGGAGTGGTGGCTGGGATGTCACAGTCCTCCATGAGCAGATGTGTGCACCAGGTTGTCCCTGCAATCCTCAGACGCATGTCCAACCAGTTCATCAGACCAACCACTGAGGGGCTGCAGCTGAAGGCAATGACAGATTTCTACAGCATTGCCAGATTCCCACGCACTGTGGGGGCCATTGATTGCACACATGTGGCCCTTCAGCCCCCCAGTGCACAGAGCACATATACCGCAATCGGAAGCATTGGCACTCCATCAACGTACAGGTGATAGCTGATGCCCAACGCCTCATATGGCACGTCCGTGCCAAACATCCCGGGTCCAGCCATGACAGCTTCATATACCGTCAGAGCCCCATCCCAGCAGAATTCGAGCAGAACATGTATGGGGACAGCTGGCTGGTTGGTGAGTGACATGGGTGGCAGGCATGACTATCCCCTCCCATGATGCACACATCACAAGGGGCACATGCATGACTAACATCCTCCTGTCTTTTCCCTTACAGGTGACTCTGCATATGCACTGGGACCCCATATCATGACTCCTGTCCGGAACCCCCAAACCAGAGGAGAGAGAAAATACAATGAAGCACACATCAAAACCCGTGCAGTGGTGGAGCAAACATTTGGGCTCCTGAAGTCCCGTTTCCGCTGCCTAGATAAGTCCGGGGGGGGCCTCATTGTATTCCCCTACCTTTGTGTGTCAGATCATCGGTGCATGTTGCATTCTGCACAACTTTGCCATGAGAAAAGGCCTGCAGATTGACATGCGTGATGACCTGACCCCCGACCCACACAGTCCCCACCTGCCAGAGGAGAACCAGTCTGCTGATGGAAGAGCAGTCAGGAGGGTCCTCGCGTAGGCATCTTTGGACACTAAACCAAAACATTAATCACACAGACAATGCATGCATGCACACCACTGATGTCCCTAGATCACACACACCACATCCACATCACATTGGATTAGCCCAAGTCCAGCATGTAGGACTTGGGAGGAGCAACGCCAGCGTCAAGGCCCCAATGATGTCGCTGTCCATTCATACACCTTTCACACGTCATTCATATAGCCGTGGGGTTAACTTCACCACCACGGCCGAGGGTGACACCCCTTACTGGCAGGAGTGCCACCCCCTCACATTCACACACCATTCACACTGCAACGTGTGCAGTATCAAAAAATAAAAATCTCATATCCAGAGCATAATCACAAAATAAAAATCTCATATCCTGAGCATTCCAAAATAAAAAAAAATAAAACTCATATCCTGAGCTTTCCCAAAAAAATATATAAAAATCTCATAACCTGAGCATACAAAAAAAAAGAAAAAAAAATCATTGGGGATGCCGGGGGCTCCTTCTGGTGGCCTCTCTCTGGCTCCTCAGCTGCCTGGATGGAGTGGGTGGTGGTGGGGGGGCATCTGGAGGTGGCTGATCCCCGGGTGGGCCACTCCTGGCAGGTGTGGCCTGCATGCCCTCCAAGGCCACGGCAATCCGACCGAGGTACGAATTGCTCTGGGCCTGCATCCTGAGCTGCCGGGTGACCTGGTAATGCTGGGCCCGCCGACTCTGCCTCCCCTGGTCCCGGATGGCAGCAGTGTTTGCCTGGACGGCTGCAGTGAGGTCCCTTATCTCACCCTGCACCTCCCCCAGACTGGTCACCACTGCAGCGCAGTTGCAGCTCACATCCTGCTTCCTCTCCCGGGTGGTCTTTCGGCTTTTCCTGCCATGGAGGACATCGTTGTGGGTCTCCATAGCAGAGATGACCACAGAGACCTCCTGGGAATTAAAATTGAGGTTCCTCCTCTCTTTGGGGGTAGCGGGAGCAGCCATAACAGAGCAAAAGTAAATTCCCTGGGGTGGGGGGAAACGGAAATACTTTTGCGCCGGAATGGCGCTTTTATATGCGCAACGGAACACATTGCGCTGGCACGGAGGGAAGAGAGGGTTTAGGGCACAGGACCCCATTAGGCAAATGCAATAGCAATTAAGGCAAACTCTGCAGACAAAAATAGAATTAGGCAGACAGCAATACAGAAAGAGGGCCTTTAAAGTGGAGGTTCACCCTTAAAACAACTCTGTGTCATCCCATCCAGCATACTGGCGTCAGCGCCAGTATGCTGTTTTTTTTTTCTTTTTTATCTTTGTACTTATTGTTTAATTGATTACCTACCACGGTTGAATGGCGCGTCTATGGAGCGTCACGGCTTCCGAAAATAGCCGACTAGCACTCGTGTATTCCCGGCGCTATACGGCGCCTGCGCACAGACCTAGGAGCTGACTGCGCAGGCGCCGTATATATCCGAGTCCTATTTCGGCTTTTTTCGGGGGGCATGAAGCGCCATAGCCATTGGACTCGGATATATACGGCGCCTGCGCAGTCAGCTCCTAGGTCTGTGCGCAGGCGCCATATAGCGCCGGGAATACACGAGTGCTAGTCGGCTATTTTCGGAAGCCCTGATGCTCCATAGACGCTAGATATGTGCATTCCCGTTCGTACGAATGTTATTTTCGTACGAAAATGTTCATTTTCGTACCCGCGGGATAATGTGTACATACGAAAACGGTAAAGCACCAAAATACGAAAACGACGGGATAACGGATGAGCCGCATAACGAACGACCGCAAATACGAACGAACGATCCGACGGGAAAAAACGACAAAACGAAAATGGCAAAATAACGAAAATTAAATCTGTATCAAGAGGTTTGCATTGTGTATTTTGTTTGAATCTGTTTTGTGTTCGTTTTCAGTTGTATGTTCATTGTTCAATGACATCTATAACAAAAGAATTTCATTATGTATATTGAATGAATTCTTTTTTCTTTTTTCTGTGTATTCAAAATACTGAATGCAATTTTTTTGTTATAGGTGTCATATCAACATACGAAAATAACAAAAGAAACAGGTTCAAATGCAAATCTTTTGTTTATGGGTTTTTTAATGGCCAGAGAGTTAGGCTGGCCATACATGATTTTCCGTGCAATTTTCTTTAGATTTACCTTCAACTATGTAGTGCAAGGGCCTGCCTGATTGCATACAATTAAAAGTGTTGTTTAGTTTGACCTCATATATGGTTTTTGGTAAATCTAAAAGAAAATTGTACAAGAAAATTGAACATGTATGGCCAGCCTCAGTGACTGAAAGCAGCTTCTCTTTTGTGCAGAGTAGTGAGTACACTTGTATAGTAAAGCCTAATAAACTTTTCTGTGGATTTTCATCTGAGGGGAGATCAGTTGGCCAGATTTCTGAACCCAAAAATGGTTTTCTGATGCAGTTTAAAAACGAACGAATTTTCTGAGAACGATCGGAAAACGATCGTTTTTATGTGTGTTGTTAAAATAGTCTGACCAAGTGTATGGGGCTTAACAATAGTATTCTTAAGCCCCATACACTTGGTCAGACTATTTTAACAACACACATAAAAACGATCGTTTTCCGATCGTTCTCAGAAAATTCGTTCGTTTTTAAACTGCATCAGAAAACCATTTTTGGGTTCAAAAGTCTGGCCAACTGATCTCCCTTCAGATGAAAATCCACAGAAAAGTTTATTAGGCTTTACTGTACACGTGTACTCACTATTCTGCACAAAAGAGAAGCTGCTTTCAGTCACTGAGGCTGGCCATACATGTTCAATTTTCTTGTTCAATTTTCTTGTACAATTTTCTTTTAGATTTACCAAAAACCATATATGAGGTCAAACTAAACAACACTTTCAATTGTATGCAATCAGGCAGGCCCTTGCACTACATAGTTGAAGGTAAATCTAAAGAAAATTGCACAGAAAATTGTATCATGTATGGCCAGCCTAACTCTCTGGCCATTCAAAAAAAACATAAACAAAAGATTTGCATTTGAACCTGTTTCTTTTGTTATTTTCGTATGTTGATATGGCACCTATAACAGAAAAAGGAATTCATTCAATATACATAATGAAATTCTTTTGTTATAGATGTCATTGAACAATGAACATACAACTGACACTAACAAAAGAAAAGCATTCAAGATACACAGAATGCAAATTGACGAAAATTCACGATAATTATTGTCTAACAAGAAACGAACATGAATTAAACAGAATAACGAATCATCCCGCATGTACGAAAATAAAACGGTAACGGAAATACGAAACGATCGGAATACGAAAAAATCGCGTCGTACGACAAACGAACGGGAACGAACGGGAAAACGGGCGTCTTACGAAAAACGAACGGAAACGAACAGACGGGACCATACGAAACGGAACAAAAAAAAACGAAAATTTTTTCTGTGCACATGTCTAATAGACGCGCTATTCAACCGCGGTAGGGAAAAAATAAAATTATCAATTAAACAGTAAGTACAAAGATTTAAAAAAAAAACAGCATACTGGCGCTGACACCAGTATGCTGGATGGGATGACACAGAGTTGTTTTAAGGATGAACCTCCGCTTTAAGCTGAATAAAGAAATCTGTATCTTGTAGCAACCGCTGACTCTTATAGCAACAACTTCTCTCACAGTATCCTACTGTAGATATTCCCATTTAATTTACAGTATCCCACCGTAGTGCCTTAAGCTCAGCTCACTGTCTCTCTCACTAGACTTTTTGGACTCTCAGCCATCCGCTGGATTCCCCAAGCTTCACCTACAGCTTACCGCTGTACTTTATCTTCAAGCTTTACTTACAGCTAACCGCCGTACCCCTTCAAGCTTTACTCACAGCTACCCTCTGTCTTCCTGGATGAGTTTTTCCCACTACATCACTGTCCTCGGCTAGTGAAGCGTCTCCGCCTGTACTCTATCAGAACGTCATACCTTCCAAACTTGCCTCCAGTAACAGGAGTGGTTGTGCCTTTGTGGAAACTGCTTGTCCTTTACCTCCGACAATGATCAGGCTCCCCTCGGGCTGAGCCTCTAACCCAAGCAGTTCTGCCCCAGGCTTCGGACTTAATCTTGGCTGCACTTCCTTTGCAGAACCCTGAACTGCTGGATAGGCCTTAAATTGACCTAGCAGCATCCTCGATAAGTCTCAGGCTTCTCGACACACACCCATTCAGGCCACAGCATCAGGCGGAAAGAACTGATCACCTGACTCCTCCCAAATAAATAGCCTATCCCAACATACACAGCAGTCAAATAAACTCCTGCTGATTGGCTGAGACAACCTAGTTACCCATCACCTGAATTTAAAGTGTAGCGGGTGCCCCATAATCTCTGCAGTCTGAGACTTACATTAACACAGATACGATGACATAAAAAAGTTTAGAGTGTCTGCAGCTATGAGCTTCTTCCGCCTCCTCTCTTTCTTTTTTACTGACTGGATGTACACAGGCTTTCTAGCCTGAAAGAGGGAGAGAGCTGCCTGTCATGTCCACATGGGCTTTTTAACCCCCCCATCCTTCTCCCTGTTTTTCTGACTCACTGAGTTCAATGTAATGTGAGCTGACTCAGAAAGGCTTTTCTGTTCCTCCCTGTGTTCCTATTGGCAGGAAGAAGAAAGCCAATTAAAGGAGCAGTTACAGGAATCAATCGATGAGGCTTTGACAAGCAGCTGATGCAAAGGATTCTGGAATGTGTAGTCCCTATCTAAAAATGGCCCCATAGCTTTCTATGGGGACAGAAATACAAGAGCCAGCATGCTCTAGGAGGCAGAAAACAAAAGACTCCATCTTGCTTATCTGAGGAGATTCTCAGTCACCATGAGGCAGTCAAAGAGATCAGACCTGGAGGAGAGATGCTGTCTCTCAGATGATCTCCCCACACAATCCTGGCCTCCACCACAAGTCGGGATATCCAGCCTGAGAGAGGGGGATTCTAGATTCATGTCGAGGTGCACCTGCACCGACAGTGAATCGTTCCAGTTTCAGGTGACTAGTCGGGTCACCAGGAAAGCATGCTGTTCCAGGGAGTTCATTTGGGCCTTGACCACAGGTTTTGGTGAGAGGGTATTTTGCCCATCCGCAGGCAACAGAGACACTGCAACATAGTATGAACTCTGTATACAGACATCGTTGATGGTAGTCATTGTAACGGAATGAACCGTGACAATCAGAGACTTTGAAAGGATGAGAGATTCTCCTATGTCTAGGGTCACCTTATGTCCACTAGGGCCATAGGGTGACAAAGAAATGATATCATGTATTGCAGAAGATGGGACATTAATAATAATTCATGTTTACAGGATACTGAGATATTAAGGTGTTCCTACTAGGCATCTGCTTTTAAAATGCTAAGTGGCCCAGCTTGTGAAAGACATTTCATTCTGTTGAAAGGTGTTAATTGCGTCTACTCCTAGACAATACATTGTCTATGGTACAAAGGTGTCAAGCCCTTTAGAGACAGTACGTCTGTCTAGATAATGTGATTGAGGTCAAGACATTGTGTGATAAAACTATTGAAAGCCTTGTGTTTACACTTAAAAGATTGTGTATTGTACTACAAAGTAGCAGCCTCTATTCAGGTGTGATAGTAATTTGTTTTGATGTCATTATCTCAAGGAATGTATCTCGTCAGTATCGGTGCCGACATGTCTACTAGAGAATTAGCCCCAGTGTGAATAAGGGGGTGGAGACTGCATTGTCCTGTGATTACCTGTAACATCTTGTACTGTATAAAAAGCTGAGAAGAAACCAATAAAGTGTCATACATTTGGAAACCAGAAGATAGAGCAGTCAGTCTCATTTTCTGGGGAATTGATATGGATCGTGTATGTAGTATTGTTGGAGTGTGTCGGATAAGCTTGTCGTGGTTGGATTGAAGGTCGTAAACAGTGGTGACCGTTACAGTCATCTTGCTGACACTTGTGCCACAGGGACATGCAATAAGGCTATCCATTTCTGGGACACTTTATACAGGCATCAATGTCCTCTCACCTTGCTGAGGAAGATCCTGCCTGTTCACTTGATAAGCTGGGCCAGTTGTGTTGTTTGGGGCTGCTATAAACCCGCACACACATATATTCGGGGCTCTGCATATGCTTTGGGTGTGTGGGACAGTTTACCATTTACCATTACCTGTTGACTTGTAATGTTTAAAGTTGGGCCTGTCGGGTCAGCGGACAGGAGAGAGAGAGGACTGACACAAAGTGAGTCATTCCATTGCTCTCCTCCTGACTGGACTCATGGAGCTAACCTGAGTAAAGGTAACCAATCGAATATAAAGTGTGATATTGTACTTTATTTGCCATTAAAGTGTGCCTCTGCTCTTGGGGACTTTCTCGGGTTTGGAATCCCCTGAGAGCAGCTTAAATATAGGATTGAGCACTATATTACTCTTAAATCTCAGTTATTGCTCTCTAGTTGATTACTTAAATATATAGGGCCAGATTCAGGTAGATGGGCGAATCTTTATTTTGGAGTAACGTTTGTCATTTACGTTACTCAGCCGAAACTTTATGAGCAAGTACTGTTATTCACATAGCACTTGCTCCTAAAGTTGCGGCGGCGTAGCGAGAATGAGCCAGCGGAATTCAAATTGGGCGGGTAGGGGGCGTGTATTATTTAAACTAGGCGCGATCCCGCGGCGAACGTACTGCGCATGGGTCGACTGTCAGTGAAAGTCAATGACGTCAATCCCCATTCACAGACGTTTTACGCAAACGACGCTAAACTTTTTAAATTTGACGCGATGACGACGGCCATACTTAACATAGGATACTCCACCTAGGGGGCATGTTTTTCATTATGCCGCGTATCGCTTACGGAAACGTCGGAAAGTCACTGCGTCGGGCCCGCGTACGATCGTGAATTTCCGTCTCTCGCTGATTTACATATTCTTGGCGTAAATCAGCGGGAACGCCCCGAGCGCCCATTTTAAAATTGCAGTTCCGATACGACGGCGAAATACAATTACGCCGCTCGTATTTGAACTCAATCCCGGCGTATCTTGTTTTCTGACTACAGAAAACAGATAAGCCAGCTCAAAGTGTGAGTTATGCTGGCGAATCACTGATACTCCAGCGTAACTCTACCTGAATCTGGCCCATACTGTTACTGTCTGTTATTCTTCCACAGAAATATTGCAGTAAAGACAATTTCTGTGTTTTATTATAATGTGTGTGTTTCCCATTGGTCATTGCACTTACATTATTGCCAGGTGTGCCAGAGGGGGCTAATGCTGTTATTAGCATTGAGAGGCAGAGTAACGGACTGAACAAACAAAAGCAGCTCCTTCTGGGGTATCACTACAATGGTAATCCATCATTTTAATGCCAAAAGCAACAGTGCCACCTATTGACAGAAGAGAGACTACACCAAACTCAGACTTAGCACAGGAATCAGTGGATCAACCAACCAATCAGAAGCATAACTAAAAACTTTCAGTGCCCCAGTGCAAGAAACCATGAAGGCCCCCCTCACCCTGTACCAGGGCCCTTTCTCATGTTCTGCAGCAGGCCTCCTTCCTGCTGTCTTGGGGCCCCCGCATTGTGGTGGAATGCCAGGGCCCGGATTCAATTGTGACCTGTGTGAACCTGGTAGTTCAGCCACTGATCAGACTCTTAGTAGACATGACAGATATAGGCAGACAAGTTGCTAAATGCAAAGAGAGAGATTAAAGTCAAACTCCAGCAACATTTACTTAATTTGGATTGCGTAAGGAAGAGTTAAAAGTTCTGTCAGA
The DNA here is from genome assembly GCA_029574335.1 of Rana kukunoris. Classification (NCBI taxonomy): domain Eukaryota; kingdom Metazoa; phylum Chordata; class Amphibia; order Anura; family Ranidae; genus Rana; species Rana kukunoris. Next base: position 630,011,084 of record CM056049.1, on the reverse strand, counting down.
TTTTTATTTTTATCTGTGACAATAAAATGTAACCCTACTTATTATTCATGTGACTCCCATTCAAATAATTGGGGTTTGGGGCATCACCAGCACATTGGATTCAATCAAACAGTCGTTTGAGGCCACGTACACACGATCAGACCGGTCCGATGAGAATGGTCCGACGGACCGTTTTCATCGGGTCACCGCTGAAGTGGCCTGATGGTCTGATGTGCGTACACACCATCAGTCCAAAACCCGATCACGTCACCGATCAGGTCAGAACGGTGACGTAGAACACAACGATGTGCTAAAAAACAAAGTTCAATGCTTCCAAGCATGCGTCGACTTGATTCTGAGCATAGGTGGGTTTTTGGTCCGATGCTTTTGCGTACTAACCATCGTTTTGGTCCGACGGTCAGGCGTCCATCGGACAGATTTTAAAGCAAGTTTTAAAACTTTGGTCCGATGGACAACGGTCCGATGGGGCGTAAACACGATCAATTTGGTCCGATGAAACTGGCCTTAAGGCCAGTTTCATCCGACTTGTCTGATCGTGTGTACGCGGCCTGACTAGGGCAGAAAATTATTGATCATTTTGCATTTATTGGTGGCAGTGAGATATGATCATATATTTTGATTGACTACTAGATTATGAGATTATATTTTTGGAAAGCAATATGGGATTGATAATTTACAATCATATTTTAACTATTGATTGAAATGGGTTGTCGACTATTGATCGATTAATCCTATCAGAGGGGAAGGATCAGACACTAAATCAGTCATTTATTAACCGGTTAAGACCCGGACCATATGAAGGTTAAGGACCTTGCCCCTTTTTGCGATTCGGCACTGCGTCGCTTTAACTGACAATTGCGCAGTCGTGCGACATGGCTTCCAAACAAAATTGGCGTAATTTTTTCACCACAAATAGAGCTTTCTTTTGGTGGTATTTGATTACCTCTGCGGTTTTTATTTTTTGCGCTATAAACAAAAATAAAGCGTCAATTTTGAAAAAAAAACAATACTTTTTGTTATAATAAATATTCCCAATAGCTTGTGACCCATGGCTGGGCTCTTAAAGGGGACATATATTTACGTCCATGTGCCCAGCCGTGCCATTCTGCCGACGTATATAGTGGTGCTACGGTCCTTAAGTGGTTAAAGCACGTACTGTTATAACCACTATATGGCCCCCTTGTACTTCCTAGTGTGGGCTAAAGTGTAATGTTTAATGCACCATTTGATGACCCCAGTTTATGGTTCTGGGTTGCCCCTTTAGAGGGAGTCCCGCCCAGGGTATTCTAGGCAATAAGCCTGCCATTCTGTGTTGTTTACTTAGTGCCTAAAGAACCAGCTATTGCTTGCCTACTGGGCATAAGCATGCAACATCCAATGATCTATTGCAGTACAGGGTAGGCAATGGAAGGCTCTAGCAGGTAGGTTCCCTAATTCCCTATCATCACACATATCCTCCTACTCCATACAGACATTGACCCAGATTTTATTCTGAAATTTTGTTCCAGGGTGTGTACTGTAGTTCTCTAGGTGACAGATACATCACAGTAAATTAATGGAGCTCTGCAATGTTTGCCCTCCAGTACAAGAGAATTAATAATTATTTAAGGGCTAGTGCAACTGCAGAGAAAAACAAAAGTGAGCCTAGAATGATTTGGGGTATGTAAACATATTTTCATAACTTAAATCTTGCAAATGATAAGTCCTGGGTCTGGAACAATACTTTAGAATATGGGTTTCATTGAAGGTCAGCTAAAATGCTTATGCTGTATATAAAAAGTAATGCTTCAATACAATAGAAATGAAAGGTTTTTCATTTTAGAAACCTTCATCTGTTTTCCCACAGTAGCTAAGTGTCAGCGGAGATGGCAATGTGTAGTTATTTATACTCTAGGGGATTTGGAAAGTTCACTGTAGTACATTAGGGATTCAGTACAATCACACAATTTCTAGTTGCATTTGGCTTTTTGAGAAACTTGTAGTTTAGTTATAATGATCAGTGTATTTCTTTAGCACTGTAGCAGAATTTCGAAATATTCCCTTAATGAATAGGTAAAAATACAATGTGGGTTCCAGCACAGCATAAGAGAAGAGTTGGGCTGGATGCCAGAAGTCTCTGCTGCTCCTGCTCAGCTCACTTAATCCCAAGGACAGCCCGGAGTGGAAGATGGTCTCCTGTAAAAGTGGGGTCGCAGGACGCATTTCGAGAACCCCCTCTTCTTCAGCTGAAGTCCTTGAAACGTATCCTGTGAATGGTCCAGTGCTTCACCTGTCAGCTGGCTGTACAGATGCTGCTCATCCATCCCCTTTCCTTGTGACTTGTGTGTTGAGTGGGCTGTTGTTTTTAACCACTTGCCGACCAGCCGTCACCATTATACTGCAGCAGGTCTGCACGATCCTGCGAGCTGTCTTAGCTGTATGTGATAGCAGACGCATGCCCGCTGCACTGCGGGGGTCCCGATGCTCTTGCACGGGGGTTGCAATGATGATCGCAGGAATGAGAGGCAGGCATTGTGGGCACGAGAGGCAGTACAGGGACGAGTGTGTGTGTGTGTGTGTGTAAACACACACATCCCAGTTCTGTGAGGAGAGGCAGATCGTGAGTTCCTACAAGCTAGGAACCACGATCTGTCATTTCCTCCAGTCAGTCTCACCCCCCTACAGTTAGAACACACATTAGGGAACACAGTTAACCCCTTGATCGCCCCCTAGTGGTAACCCCTTCCGTGCCAGTGACATTTACACAGTAATCAGTGCATTTGTATAGCACTGATCACTGTATAGTTGTCAATGGTCCCAAAAATGTGTTAAAAATGTCCGATCTGTCCGTCATAATGTCACAGTCCCAATAAAAAATCGTAGATCTCTGCCATTACTAGTAAAAAAATAAATAATAAAAATGCCATAAATCTATCCCCTATTTTGTAGATGCTATTACATTTGAGCAAACCATATATATATATCTATATATATACATATATATAGATATATCTATATATATACATATATATATATATATATATATATAGATATATATATCTATATTTATATATATATATATATATATATATATATATATATATATATGTATATCTATATATAGATCTATAGATATATAGATATATACATCTATATATAGATCTATATATATATATATATATAGCACCTGTGTACTTTATAGTACCGGTGCTAGTTACATTTAAGGATAAGATCAGAGTGTAGTTAGACTCTGATCCAGATTGTTAAGTGCAAAACAGGGTCTTTGTCTCAGCTTGGCTGTGCTGTGGGCTTATTCTGCTGTAATGGGGTGTTCTTCCAGCCCCGGTGCTGCAGATGGCAGCAGTGGAGTCAAGGTTTGGGTGCTCTTCCCCAGCAACCAATCAGGAGGGTTTGACACCACTGTCCATGCCGGGGAGGGGTATTTATGAGGCAAACGCCATTGGTTCTGGGTCTTCTTCCAGTGTAGCACCCACCTTTAGGGTGGCCACATCACGGCACCCCGGCGTTATGGCCTACCTGGCCGGGGCGTGCCACTCTGTGTTTCTGGTTCTGGGGCCATGCTGGCCTGGAGCATCTGAACAGCGACGGACACCCAGTGAGTGACTTGGTTCCCACCTTTGAGGATCCCTTTTCCAGCTTTATGCAAGTCAACAATTCTTAATCGTAGGTCTTCTGAGAGCTCTTTTGTGCGAGGCATCATTTACATCAGGCAATACTTCTTGTGAAAAGCAAACCCAGAACTGGTGTGTGTTTTTTATAGGACAGGGCAGCTGTAACCAACACCTCCAATCTCATCTCATTGATTGGACTTCAGTTGGCTGACACCTCACTCCAATTAGCTCTTGGAGATGACATTAGTCTAGGGGTTTACATACTTTTTCTACCTGCACTGCGAATGTTTACATGGTGTGTTCAATAAAAACATGGTAACATTTAATTCTTTGTGTGTTATTAGTTTAAGCAGACTGTGATTGTCTATTGTTGTGACTTGGATGAAGATCAGATCTCATTTTATGACCAATTTGTGCAGAAATCCATATCATTCCAAAGGGTTCACATACTTTTTATTGCAACTGTAGATACAGTAGATAGATAGATAGATAGATAGATAGATAGATAGATAGATAGATAGATAGATAGATAGATAGATAGATAGATAGATAGATAGATAGATAGATAGATAGATAGATAGATAGATAGATAGATAGATAGATAGATAGATGGATTTGTTTTTTACCAAAAATATGTAGAAGAATACATATTGGCCTAAACTGAGGAAAAAAATAGCTTATTTTTAAATAAATTGGGGACATTTATTATAGCAAAAAGTACAAAATATTGTGTTATTTTCAAAATAGAATTTTTTTTATTTTTTTTATAGAGCAAAAAATAAAAGCTGCAGAGGTGATCAAATGCCACCAAAAGAAAGCTCTATTTACTGTAAAAAAAGGATATCAATTTTGTTTGGGTACAGCGTTGCATGACCACGCAATTGTCAGTTAAACCGTGTAACAAAAAATGGCCTGGTCATTGAGCAGCCAAATCTTCCAGGGCGTAAAGGGGTTAATATAGCCCTTTAATCCCCCTACTAAGGCAGAGGTTTACGCTGTTTTCTTCCTTCCCTTGCTTTTGTCTTAAAGCAATATATGTTTTTCCCATGAGTAAAGTCTATGCACAAGTAATCCTTGCACCAGGCTTTCAGTTGATGAATTGGGGAGACAGGGGTATCGGCTCATATCTACTTTATAGAACCTTTTGCAAGATACATAGATTCTTTCTTACATACTATGTGCACTTCAGAAACTCATTCATTTTTGTTTAATTTCTTTCTTTTTTGTTTTGTTTGTTTTTCTGGTCATTAGTTATGATCGCAATTTGTAAATTCATAAATTCGTAAGTTCGATAATTTGTAAAAACCTAAAATTTGAAAATCCAAAAATGGATAGTAGCCCTTTATGCTTTTACTTTGCAGGGAACAAAGGGTTTACTTCCTCTTTAACAAATAATTGTAATCATTTTAAATGGACAGGCGGAAGGACGTATATATATTCGTCCCCTTTAAGAAGCCGGCATTGTGGGCGCGCACCCACCGTGAGCTCCATGACTCTGACCGCGATCGTGGCACGGTGAGGAAGAAGGGTGAAATGCTGATGTAAACAAGCATTTCCCCAGTCTTCCTAGTGACAGGAAAGTGTACACAGCTTCCTGTAATCGGAATCTGTGATCACTGTTGTGTCACAGTAATCCCACCCCCCTACAGTTAGAACACATCCCTAGGCACACTTAACCCCTTCAGCGCCACCTAGTGGTTAACCCCTTCACTGCCAGTGTCATTTTCACACTAATCAGTGCATTTTTATAGCACCGATCGCTGTAAAAATGACAATGGTCCCAAAAATGTGTCAAGTGTCCGATGTGACCGCCATAATGTCACAGTCACAATAAAAATCGATGATCGCCGCCATTACTAGTAAAAAAATAATAATAAAAATGCCATAATTCTATCCCCTATTTTGTAGACGCTATAACTTTTGCGTAAACCAATCAATATACACATATTTTTTATTAAAATGATGAAGAAGAACACGTATCAGCCTAAACTAAGGAAAAAATACGTTTTTTATATATTTTTGGGGGATATTTATTATAGCAAAATGTAAAAAATATAGCATTTTTTCCAAAATTGACGCTCTATTTTTGTAAAAAAAAAAAAACGCAGAGGTGATCAAATACCACCAAAAGAAAGCTCTATTTTTGGTAAAAAAGGACACCAATTTTGTTTGGGAGCCACGTCGCACGACCGCGCAATTGTCAGTTAAAGCGACGCAGTGCCGAATCGCAAAAAGTGGCAAGGTCCTTTAGCTACAAAATGGTCCGGGGCTTAAGTGGTTAAATAGGAACTTCAGTCCCCTTAATGATGGCTGCAGGATTGACTCCTGATGATACTAAATATAAAAACACAATTTCAAAATACCAGGTTAATGGTTTATGGAAAACTAAATAATTGATTTTGCAGATGTCACAAACATACAGCAATGCATGCGTTGTATAAAATGTGTGTTTTGGAATTTTATGATGGTTATGCTTCAGGGACAGAATCTCGTATGCGAGGATCCTAAAATGTCAAGCCTCAGCTGTATGTATAATAAATATCAAAATTATAAGAAAATGTATGAATAAGGACAACCAAAGCAGAAACCCCAACCTGGTTGTATAAAATATGCAAAGCACAGCAAAAAACATCTCCAGCTATTTTATTAGACATTTATTAGCTGAATATCTGGCATGAAGGTACTGTAACTGTCTATGTGATATCAGGCCGGATTCACAGCCATCGGCGCATCTTTATGCCGCCGTAGCGTATCTTCTTTACGCTACGCCGACGCAACGTTGAGAGGCAAGTATGAAATTCACAAAAAAAATGCGCCCAACGTTGCACCGGCGTAGAGTATATTCGTTGGCGTAAGCCGGCGTAAGTTAAAGTAGGTGGAAGTGGGCTGAAGTGGGTAATGAAGCGTGACCCCATGCAAATGATGGGCTGAGCGTCATCCAAGTACTTAAAACGAACGGCGCATGCGTCATAGCTTGGACATATCCCTGTGTGCATGCGTACTAACAACGTCGAAATAACTGCCTAAGATACATCGAACACTGCCTACGACGCAAACGTAACCTACGCCCAGCCCTATTCACGTAGTACCATGTAAACAAAGTAAAATTCGACAGCTGTTCCCTGGTCCATACCTTTGCATGGGTTGCGCATCCTATATGGGGAATAACTTTACGGCGGACATAAGCCTTACACAAACCGCGTATCTTTTCCACTGGGCGCATCTACGTTCGTGAATTGACGTATCTCCCTCATTTGCATATTTGCAATGGGGCGTCCAGCGTAACTATGCGCCCAAGATACGCCGGCGTAGGCAAGTTACATCGGTGGACTGAAGCCGGATTTTAGGCGTATCTTAGTTAGGTGAGTATGCCGCATAGATACGACGGCGCATCTTGACACTTACGCAGCGTATATCGAGATACGTCAGCTTAAGTGCTAAGTGAATCCAGGCCATCATTTTTATTTGCTGTTTGGGCAACACCCTAGACATGTGAAATGTGTGAAATATAGAATGGTCTTATTTTGCGTAAAGCAATATTAAATCCAAAACTAAAACTGTAGCACATTACAGCTTGCCAATTATTAGATGTGGTGGCTGCATTAGTATTAAATTTTTAGGCTTATTTCCTTCTGTTTTTATCTAGAAATCTGGCCAATAATACACCTGTATTAGAGCATTGGGGACATTGGAAAGGGGAAGGGGAGGGAAGTGTTAGATGAACTAGCAGATTTAAAAACATTATCAAGGTGAAGCCTAATGGCGCGTACACACGACCATTTTTCGGCATGAAAGAAAAACAACGTTTTTAAAAACGTCATTTAAAATGATCGTGTGTGGGCTTCACATCGTTTTTCATTCATTCAACCCAAAACAAATTGTTTTTTGGGTTTTAAAAAATGATTGTGTGTGGGCTAAGGCCGCGTACACACGATCAAATCTATCTGCTGGAAACGGTCGGCCCGACCGTCCCAGCAGACAGATTGGACAGTGTGTACGGGCGAGCCGACGGATTTGGCCACCCGACAGATTGGAAAGCATGCTTTGAAATCTGTCGGCTGGGAACCCGTCCACCCGACATGTCTGCTGGTTAGTACGCTAACCAGCAGACATGTCTTCTCGCACACGCGCCGAATGGTTTCGACGCATGCGCGGAAGTGTTTTACTTCCTGGTGCGGTGACGTGGCGGCGTCAACGTCACCGCCACGTCACCGCGCCGTCTGGCGGCGGGGATTTTGGTTTGATCGTGTGTACACGATCAAACCAATGTGTCCCCAGCAGACAGATTTGTTCAAATGGGGACAATGCCCCAGTCCCCCTAATACTTACCTGAGCCCCAACTCTATCCAGCGATGTCTACAAGTGCTTTGGCCATCCAATACTCTACCTCCTGATTGGCTGAGACACAGCAGCAGCACCGTTAGCTCCCGCTGCTGTCAATCAAAGTCAGTTAGCCAATGAGAAGAGAGAGGTGCAGGGCCGAACCACAGTTCCATGTCTGAATGGAAACACAGAGCTGCAGCTCTGCCCGGGTGCTTCAATAGCAAGCTGCTTGCAATGGAGGCACTCAACAGGACGGAGGGGCCAGGAAAGCAGAAGAGAGACCCAAGAAGAGGAGGATCTGGGCTGCTCTGTGCAAAACCACTACATAGAGCAGGTAAGTATAAAATGTTTGTTATTTTTATAGAAAAAAAAAGAGAGACTTTACTATAACTTTAATTCAGAAAAGCTACTTCTTCTATTGCTGCCTCCAAATTCTTTTTTTTTTTTTGGTGCTGTGATATGATCTCCTCCTAGAGCAGGGGTGCCCAACCTTTTGAAGTTCGAGGGCCACTTAAGCGACTTGGTAACTGATGGCGGGCCATAATCAGCAGAGCAGGTGGATGGCAGGTCCATGGCCCCTCTGCATATGCAGAGCAGACACGGACACAGCTGGATTAGATTGGAGGTAGGTGAATGGAGGGTTCAATTGGGTCGAGCTGCTTTCACACTGATGCGCTGTGGTTTACCCGCACAGCAGATGCAATGCAGTGTACCTTTAGCTTTTCTGCACTTTGACTTCTATTATATTCTGCAGGTTTGGTGCACTTCTAGAAAGCTCCCCTTACCTGCAGGTAATAACAGAAGTCTATGGCTCAGTGCAGGTAACCCGCAGGTGCACTGATCTGCAACTGCAGATTAGTTTGAAAGCAGCCCAGTAACCACTGCAGAACAGATATGCCCATATATACAGTAGGTGACTGCGATATTGTGTCAATCTCGCTCCCTTTCTCGGCGAGATTGACCACCTGCGAGCCCCATCGCGGGAGCCAGCACCGAGCTGGCTTGCCGCGATGGAGACAAAGCCGTCATAGAAGCGACGGGGATCCGACGTGGATTCCCGCCAATTCTACACGTGGGCGGCGTTTGTTATAAATCCTGAAGGGGAAGTCCCCGCCGGATTTTAAATAAAAATCCGGCATGGGTTCCCCCTCAGGAGCATACCGGGCCCTTAGGTCTGTTATGGGTTGTAAGGAGACCCCCCCTACGCCGAAAAAACAGCATGGGGGTCCCCCCACAATCCATACCAGACTCGTATCCAAAGCACGCCAGCCGGCCGGTCAGGAGGGGAGTTGGGGCGAGCGAGCGCCCCCCCCCTCCTGAGCCGTACCAGGCAGCATGCCCTCAACATAGGGGGGTCAGGTGCTCTGGGGCAGGGGGGCGCACTGCGGGCCCCCCCACCCCAGAGCATCCTGTCCCCATGTTGATGAGGACAGGGCCCCTTCCTGACAACCCTGGCCGTTGGTTGTCGGGGTATGCGGGTGGGAGGCTTATCGGAATCTGGGAGCCCCCTTTAATAAGGGGGCCCCCAGATACCAGCCCCCCACCCTAAGTGAATGAGTATGGGGTACATCGTACCCCTACCCATTCACCTGCAAGAAAAGTGTAAACACAAATAAACCACACAGGGTATTGAAATATTTTATTAGCTGGCTGCCAGGGGGGGGGGGGTGTGGTCACTTTTATTAAAGCGCCCCCCTCCGGCGGGCTTCTTTCGACATCTTCGGCAGGGGGTGGGTCTTCTCCGCTCTCCGGGGGGTCTTCTCAGCTCTCCGGGGTCTTCTCCCGCTCTCCGGGGTCTTCTCCCGCTCTCCGCTCTTGATTCGGCGCTGTCCGGTGCCTTTTTTCTCTTCAGGGCTGGCCGCCGCTTCTGTCACGTCGTCTTCTTCTTCTTCTCTTCTCCAGATGTTGACGCAACGCTTCCTCCCGCTGTTATGCCGGGCGCGCGGCTCCCAGCGACTTATATAGGCCTATCTTGTGACATCGCAGTCCCATCATGCTCTGGTAGGTACCACGTGGTACCTACCCATGTGGTACCTATCCACGTGGTACCTACCGGAGCATGATGGGACTGCGACGTCACAAGATAGGCCTATATAAGTCGCTGGAAACCGCGCGCCCGGCATAACAGCGGGAGGAAGCGTCGCGTCAACATCTGGAGAAGAGAAAAAGAAGACGACGTGACAGAAGCGGCAGCCAGTCCTGAAGAGAAAGAAGGCACCGGACAGCAAAAGCGGAGAGCAGGAGAAGACCCCAGAGAGCGGAGAAGACCCCCGGAGAGCGGAGAAGACACCCCGGAGAGCGGGAGAAGACCCCGGAGAGCGGAGAAGACCCCCCGGAGAGCGGAGAAGACCCCCCCGCCAAAGATGTCGGAAGAAGCCCGCCAGAGGCGACCACACCCCCCCCCCTGGCGGCCAACTAATAAAATATTTCAATACCCTGTGTGGTTTATTTGTGTTTACACTTTTCTTGCACATACTCATTCACTTAGGGTGGGGGGCTGGTATCTGGGGGCCCCTTTATTAAAGGGGGCTCCCAGATTCCGATAAGCCTCCCACCTGCATACCCCGACAACCAACGGCCAGGGTTGTCGGGGGGGGGGGCCTGTCCTCATCAACATGGGGACAGGGTGCTCTGGGGTGGGGGGGCCGCAGTGCGCCCCCCTGCCCCAGAGCACCTGACCCCCCCATGTTGAGGGCATGCTGCCCAGTACGGCTCAGGAGGGGGGAGCTCGCTCGCCCCCACTCCCCTCCTGACCAGCCGGCTGGCGTGCTTTGGATACGGGTCTGGTATGGATTGTGGGGGGACCCTCACGCCGTTTTTTCCGTTTTTTCGGCGTAGGGGGGTCTCCTTACAACCCATAATCCCCGTCGCTTCAGACGCGCTCCTAAGGCTTTTACTATTCCAGCGAGTGCGAGATGTCGGCAGCCTGTCGCCGAGAATCAGCGCGATGCTGTCGTGCTAAAAACACATTCTCGGCGGCAGGCACTGTACACTGTGATTTTAGTAATAAACAGACCTTTAATAACAGTATTTTATTCTATTCCATCTCTGAGCAGGAGGTCGCGGGCCACATCAGAGGGCTCCGCAGGCCACATGTGGCCCCCGGGCCACTGGTTAGGCACCCCTTTCCTAGAGGGTGGCTAAATGAATTATCCATGTTCCCACTATACTGTATGTAGGAGTGTAGACACCCTCTCTTACTCATTCCCAAGATGGACTAGGGACAATCACCACAACCAATGTGCACTGCACATTCCAAACAAAAGGTATTGAGGGGGAAGGAGAGGTTCAGAATCTCACAAAGGATGTAACAAGGAGGCAGAAAAACACAGTTAGAACAATTTCATAAAAAATAAATTACAGGCCATTAAGTAGTGGATGTGTATGGATTATGTTTGGAGAATTTATTGTTAGCTTTTATTTTCCTGAGCCCCAAACTGTAGATACATTTTATATTACCAACGTGTAAATACCATATTATCACATATGTATGAAAGAAGAACATTCAGATTTAAAGGTGCAAAATAACACAAATAACATTTTTAAAATATTTTTTATTTATTTTTTGATAAATTCATTTGTGTTATTTTGCACCATATGAAAGAAGAAAATTGATATTTAAAGGTGCAAAATAACACAAATAAAATGTTTAAATAAAAAATAAAAAAATGATACATTTATTTGTGATACTTTGCACCTTTAAAATCCCAATTTTCTTCTTTCATATATATTTACCTAAATGGGATGTGGTGCCAATGATTTTAAGATGACAAGTTGCTCAAATCATATTATCACAGCTCTAGATACCATCACGGTGATCCTTGCAGTGAAAATACAGTCACACTGAAAATGTTATGCAGTAAACCTATGGCACCTATTTAAAAAATGTCAAATTATTGGAGCCAGAATCAGTGCTCAGGAATAAAACGATCGGCTGAAAGCATGATTTATATATTGACATTGCAATGCTGATGGTATTATGAACATCTCTATGTACAGAGACATCCACTGTGCTGAAAATAAGCCCTGAATGTAATGCTGAATAAGATAACTGATTGACAGACCTGTACTGGCTCTGGTACAGACACCTGTGTATTTCTCATTTCAAACCTATCCCTGTAGTAGCACAAAGTGGTTTCCTCCAGCACATCCTTCCACTTCATTGCTTGCCATGACTGAAAGTACAGATTTCACCTGAAGCAATGAGAATGGTTTTCACACAACAGATAAAGCTTACCTCAGTTTGCTTTCTGAATGACCTCAAAGTGATTTTTAATCAAGAATTGCATTTTCTAGTTTACTTCTAATTTAGTCTTTTTTTTATATGAAAACATTAGACAATCCAAAAGTAATATTACATTTTTAGTTATACATAGCTCCCAACTGTCCCTGATTTCGAGGGACTGTCCCTGATTTGGAGCAATGTCCCTCTGTCCCTTTTTCCTCCTCATTGGTCAGTCATTTTGGTCTGATCTATATAGTTGTATACAAAATGCACTTTTTATCTTTCAAAAAGTGTTTCCCGGTGCTAAATCTTTCACCCAAGTTCTAAATTGGTGCATTTGTACATTTTAAAAGCCTATATAAAAAAATAGTAGTGGTAAAATAAAGCCCTTGTGGATTTAATTAACCTTTTTTGGGGGGTTAATTCTCCTTTAAGGGGGTGTGACAGGGTGTGTCCTATGCCTACAAATGTTGGGAGGTATGGATAAAGCTTATTTGCATAAGATAAAGCTGCTCCTAAGGCCTCGTACACACGACCGTTTTCCTCGACAAAATCCATCAAGAAACTTGGTGGCAGAGCTTTTTTGCCAAGGAAAAAGGTCGTGTGTATGTTTTTCGTCGAGAAAACTGTTGTGGATCTCGACGAGAAAAAAAGAGAACATGTTCTCTTTTTTCTCGTCGGGAGTCTCAATTTCCTTGTGTTTCTCGTTGGGCTGGTTTACAACGAGAAACACATTCGTGTGTATGCTTAGAAACCGGCGCATGCTCAGAATAAAGTATGAGACGGGAGCGCACCTTCTATAAAAGTAGCGTTTGTAATGGAAATAGCACATTCGTCACGCTGTAACTGACTGAAAAGTGCAAATCGTCTCTTACCAAACTTTTACTTAACACCCAGTAACATGAGATTAGCAAAAGCAGCCCCAAGGGTTGTGCCAGGGGAATAAAACTTCCCCTTTATAGTGCCGTCGTACGTGTTGTACGTCACCGTGTTAGAGAACATTGAGATTTTGTCTTGACAGAATCTCGTCAAGCTTGACAAGAATCTCGTCAAGGAAAACAACGTTTCTTTTAAGACGAGATTCTCGGTCGTGTGTACGAGGCCTTAGGCTGGATTTGCATTATTCATTTTTAGTGCTTTTTGTATTTTAAGTCAGTGAGTGAATAACTTGTATAGCGCTACAAATGCGAACTAAATCGCCTCAAGGCGCTTGTTTCCATCCTGTGTCGTCCTGATCCTTCAGAAGAGGTGGGTCTTATGTTTTTTTCCTAAAGGCCTGATGGTTTCCTTCCATACGAATATCGGTGGGTAGCGCTTTCCACCGACACTTTAGCACTACAGAACGTGTTCCATAGTAAACCATGGTAAATGGACTGTAGTGCAAATCTTCAAAATGCAAAAAGCACTAAAACTGCACAATGTGAATCCAACCTTAAAGCGGAGGTTCACCCAAAAATCAACTTTCTGACATTAGATCCAGCATACTGCTAACATCTGCAGTATGCTGGTTTTTTTTTTTTTGTACTTATCGTTTTATGAGCCGTTGTTATCTGGCTCCGAGCGGGGAATCCTGCGGGGAATGGGCGTTCCTAAGACAAAAGGAGTTGATTGACGGGCTGCTAAGGCATGTCACGCCTTCCGAAAATACCTGAGTGTCACTTCGGGTATTTTCGGAAGGCGTGACACGCCTTAGCAGCCTGTCAATCAACTCCTCTTGGCTTAGGAACGCCCATTCCCCACAGGATTCCCCGCTCGGAGCCGGATAACAACGGCTCATAAAACGATAAGTACAAAAAAAAAAACCCCAGCATACTGCAGATGTTAGCAGTATGCTGGATCTAATGTCAGAAAGTTGATTTTGGGGTGAACCTCCGCTTTAAGCCTCATACACACGATCAGACTTCCATCAGACTTTTCCGTGGATTTTGCTCTGAATGGGCGTTGGCCGTGAACTTGGTATGCATACACACGGCAGGACTTTTTCAGTCAACTTTCACCAAATCATGTTTTTTTTCAGTTCTTTACCGCCACCCTGTGGGCAACTGCTATTGTTGTCTGATCTTTAGCATTGGTTCTGAGCATGCCTTTTTGTACTTTGGACTTTAGTGCGATGGACTTGCGTACGTGCGATAGGATAGGATAGGATTAGCCTTCATCGGACATTTGTAGCCGGATAGTTTGTCTGTTTGCACAGCGAACATTTGTCCGATGAAAAACACCAAAAGTTTGTCCGATGAAGCGTACACACAGCCAGATTGTCCGATCAAACAGGTCCGTCAGACATTTGTTGTCAAAAAATCTGATTGTGTGTATGGGCCTTTAGACCTCTGCAATCTTCAACTCCGGCTCACAGGTGCCCACTCCTCTGGATTTTGTTTCTCTCACCATTTAGCAATATCCTGGAGCCACATACCTCTTCCAAAGGGTAAATGTTACCTTTCGAAGTGGTGTCTTTTCTAATTGGAGGTGGACCGAATGACCTGCAGGCATTGTCTAGATATCCTGCCTTGGTTCATGGGCCCGTGACATCACTGCATCTTTTAAAAGATAAGAAATGGGTTTGCAAGGTATTTATTGCACACAAAGTAAATGTATATCCTTTGTGGCTATTGAGGAGTGCCTGGAGATTAGTCTTAATTTAAATAAATATTTATTTTCTGTCATTGCTGGCTGAAACTCTCCCAAAGCACCCCTCTTCTATTCTACAGTACTGTGTCTCCTTATCTCTCCTGTTTAGCATCCAGAGCTGCAGCCTGCTATTTAGAGGAACTGGGAGAGTGGAATCTGTCACCTTGTGTTGTGAACTATTGCAGCTGGAGAAAAACACAAGCTGACAATAGCACACAACTACAACCACAACTACAATTGTCTGAGACAGCCTAGTATAGTATCCGACTTGTGCTGTTGTCAGCTTGTGTTTTTTTTTTTTTTAAAGAAGCCCTTTTCTCCAGCTGCAATCATTCACCACACAAGTTGTCAGTTTCCACTCTCTCCATTCCTTTAAATAGCAGGCTGCAGCTCTGGACTTTGTGTATACTAAACAGGAGAGCGAAAGGAGACAGCATAGAAGAGCAGAGCAATGCTCTGTCTGTCAACCTAGGGAGGGTGGGGGTTGTACAGACCCAGTGTACACTGCCTGGCACACCACCTCCACTCCTGAACTGTCATTCATAAACCCATAACTATTAATGAAGTGTTGTCAGATAGCAATTGTGTGGGTGAGCTAGCTATCCAACACCACAGCTCAGCAGCCCCTGCACATATTTACATGAGGCCAAGAGCTATGTGAACAGAATACCCTGGGGGTTTACCAAGTTTTGATTTCCTCTGGTATTGGTTCTTCATTAAAAGAGAAGTACAGGTTTCTTTTTCCCCCATTCATAATTACCTAGGTGGATACAGCATCAGTCCAATGCTGCATCGGTCCCCCAGTGTCTCTACACTGAAAACCGAGCGATCTAACATCGCCGATCAGTCGGTTTTCCGAGCTCTATGAGCAAAGAGCTGTAGACTGTCAATCACAGCTCTCTGCTCATCTCCCTCCTCACACAATGGAGCGCTGAGCTGTGGAGGTGGCAGAGCGCTCGTCTCAGGCTCTCAGCAGCTTGCTGAGAAGGGTGTCAGTCTAGGCACCTAGCGGATCCAGATTTTATTGTCGGGATGACACGGTGCCTGGACTGATATCCCTGACGTCAGCAGAGAGTGGACTTCAGACCACTCTCTGCTAAAAATGGGTCACGGAAGTGCAAAACAAATTGCACTTCTGTGATCCATAGGAGAAGACCAGCCAAACGAGCTTAGCCTGTAAATGTTATCTGGGTACCTGCCCCCCCACACAGTTAGAACACACCCAGGCAATACATTTGACCCCTTCCTCACCCCCTAGTGTTAACCCCTTCAATTTCAGTCACATTTATACAGTAATTAGTGCATATTTATAGCACTGGTCGCTGTATAAATGTGAATGGCGCCAAAAATGTGTCAAAAGTGTCCGATGTGTCCGCCGCAATATCGCAGTCCCAATAAAAATCAGCAGATCGCCGCCATTACTAGTAGAAAAAAAATATTAAAAAAAAATCATAATTCTGTCCCCTATTTTGTAGGTGCTATAACTTTTGCGCAAAGCAGTCATTGTGATTTTTTTTTTTTTTTACAAAAATACGTAGAAGAATACGTATCGGCCTTAACTGAGAAAAAAAAATATATATTTTTTTTTTTAAATTAGGATATTTATTATAGCAACAAGTAAAATTTTGTTTGGGAGCCACGTCGCACGACCGCGCAATTGTCAGTTAAAGCGACGCAGTGCTGGAAGCTGAAATTTCGCCTGGGCACGAAGGGGGTTTATGTGCCCAGTAAGCAAGTGGTTAAACATTGTTAATGAGCCAGATAGTGGAGGGGAATGTCAAAATGTTAGATTAGACATCAAAGCAAGTCATGAGGGTAAATATTCCAATAGGGACACCTTTTCTAGTGACAAAGTCCAGCATGGGAATCCATATAATTTCACATTGCATCTCCAGGAAAAAAGATTAAGGAAAATCTCCTACACAGACAGTAAAAAATACCCTGATTGGGGTTTTAACCTAACATACTCAATTCAAAACAAACAAACATTTTTTGCTGTATATACATGTTTTAGGAGAAGTTTTACTAGTTACTAAATGCAAAGTTTCACAAGATTGTTTAGAAGAAAAATGAAATTGGGGGCGTGGCTACCGCGCAGAGCTGTATGGACGCATGAATCCATAGCTCCACTCCAGGCAAAGGAACCGCCGGCAATAGAGGTACGATCGGCACCCGTGAACCCCACACATCACCGCACACAGGTCCCTGGACACTCGCGGCATGACCCGCAAGCGCAAGGAGACGACCGCGCCGAGGAAACTGGAGGAGTTTTATCCGCCAAGGGGTCGCGGCCTGGGCCAAGATGGCGTCGGAGCAGGAACTGTCTCCCCCTCCTCCTCATGCAGCTCGGGATCCGCGGTTTCCAGCCCGAGGGATCAGACAGGTCTGCCACAGCACTCCCCAGCGGCATCCACCCCTCTCTCCAGAAGCCCAGCAAAATCCAAACCACGCTTGGAGGAAGGCAGCAAGAAGGGGGGCACCGGGCAGGAGTCCATGGAAGACACGAGGGAGCTGGTGGACCCATTCACTGCCTTTCCCACATCAGGTAAGGCAGTTTCAGACACTACCTTAAAAGATATGTTGGTCTCCCTGCGCAGTTCAATGCATGCTGACATGATGCATTGTATGCGCAACTTCAAATCTGAAATAGGAGAGTTGGGGGAGCGAGTTACGCATGTGGAGAAAATGGGGGAATTCGCTAGCTCACATAATACCCTGATTGATGCCCACTCTGAACACTCAGAGGAATTGGCCTGGCTCAGAGCAAAGGTGGCTGAGCTCAAGGACAAGTCAAGGAGGAATAATGTAAAAATCAGGGGTACTTCCATCACAGCTGCACCAATATGCCCGAGACTTGATTCAACAAATCCTCCCATCTGTCCCAGAGTCAGAACTGCAGATAGACCGCATACATAGGCTCCCTAAGCCGGCCCACCTACCCGATGACATTCCCCGTGATGTTTTGATGCGTGTGCACTTTTATCACGTTAAGGATCAGCTTATGATGACTTTCCGCAAGATGCAACAAATCCCAGAGAAATTTGCGCGCATCCAGCTATTTGCGGATTTGTCGCAATTCACAATGCAAAAACGTAAATCCTTGATTCTGGTGACTAAAGCTCTGCGGAATCACAATGTCCCATACCGCTGGGGATTTCCGGTTAAACTTACAGTCACACATGACGGGAAAAACTCTGTAGTGACAGACATAGAGGAAGGCCTGACACTGCTTAGATCTATGAATATTCTCCCAGATCAAACACAAAGTGGCCCTTCACCTCCTGAGAAGCTCTCAGCTCAATTTGCATGGCAAACGGTGACGAAGAAGAAAAGCGGTAAAAAACGCAACTCTTAAAGTGCCTCTTTAAAGCTCAACATACTCCTCAAGGTTCCCGCCACAGTCTGGAATACTTGTATGCGAGTCCTGTTTTGTCTACCCCTTCAGTTATGGGTAGAGACCCTACCCTCTGGTTCTTGCTTGGACAAGTTTTTTTTTTATTATTGTATTGTTTATTTCTCTCTTCTTTTTCCCGGATCTTGTTTTTGCTCCTCTATCTACCCCCCTCCTCCCTGGAATGGTCTGCTCTGCGATGATGTCGCCCCTTCTACGCAACCCTGGCCTGGACTGCTTGACGCTCCCCTGCCTGCCTTTGAAGCCACAGACTTGGATGTCCTGACACCTCGACGAGCAAGGTACTCTTATCATTTGCACCTACACCATACCCATGGCACTTAAAGTACTCTCTTTTAATGTCAATGGCCTCAACCACCTGGCCAAACGAGCCTTGGTGTGGAGGGAGGCGCTTAAGCTCCAGGCCGACGTTCTTTGCATTCAGGAGACACACTTTTTAGCTCTGGAGCCGCCTCGTTTTCACCACAGGAACTTTGCGCATGTCTTTCTGGCATCAGCTTCCACTAAACAAAAAGGGGTCCTAATTGCAGTTAAAGATACTGTTGCCTTTAAGTTAACAGAGACTCATGCCGACCCTGAAGGACGCTACCTTATCTTACTTGGTAAACTCAACAACAAACCCTTTACCATTGTCAACCTGTACGCCCCGAATTCCCACCAACTTCGCTTCTTGAAGAGACTGTACCATAAAGTGGCTACCCTTAAACGTGGGTCCTTGATAATCTGTGGAGATCACAATTTGACAGTAGATCACTCCTTGGACTCCTCTTCTGTGGTGAAGCGTCCCCCGCCCCAGATCCAAAACCTGTTACACGCCGAAGACATTTTTGATGTATGGAGGTGTCAGCATGCTAGTGAGCGCGATTACACTTTCCACTCTGCTAGACACAACTCTTATTCAAGGATAGATCTTATTCTGGTTGATAAGATGCTCCTGCAGGCTGTGTCCTCTTCCACCATCCACGACATCTCGTGGTCTGATCACGCCCCGGTTTTAATTACGGTGGTGGAGGGGCACACCCCTAGCCCTGCGTATGTATGGCGGGCTAATTCCAGAGTGTTTCAGTCACCTTCCCATGTGGCTTTGCTGACTCACAGTCTATCTAATTTCTTTGCTGAAAATACAGGCTCAGTTTCTGATCCTGCGATGCTTTGGTGTGCCCATAAGGCCTTTGTTAGAGGTATTATTCTGCAGATATGTGCGAGGGAGAAAAGGCGGAGGACACAGAAACTAGACAACCTGCTTAAAGACATTAAAACGCTAGACGCCCAAAACAAGTCTAACCCCACTGCTCGAATGGCACAAAAACTCTCCCAGTGTCGGTCTGATCTCAGGCTCCTGCTTCTCGACCGCTATGACAAACATATTCAAAACCTGAAATTGACCCACTACTCCTCGGGCAACCGGGCGGATAAGTTCCTGGCCCAGAGGCTCAAAGCTGCGAGGGTTAAATCCAAAATGCCATTCCTACTCCACCCATCTAATAATTCCAAAATCCTCAATCCAAAAGACATAGCGAACTCCTTTGAGGAGTATTACTCCTCCTTGTACAATCTCAACACTGATCCCACAACCCCCCAGCCTTCAGAGGCTGACATCCAGGCCTTCTTAGCCAAAATCAATCTCCCCTCCCTTTCGTGGGACCAACTCCAGTCTTTAAATGCACCTATTGAGGAGCCTGAGATTAGGCGAATCATCAAAACTCTTCCGTTGGGTAAATCCCCAGGCCCTGACGGTTTGCCAAATGATTACTATAAAGCCCTTCACGAAAGCTTAACGCCCACCCTGCAGGCTGTTTTTGCCAAAGCTGTCTCCTCCGCCTCGTTCCCCTCTGAAATGCTCAAGGCATATGTGGTCACGATCCCCAAACCGGGGAAGGATCCTACTGCTCCAGCTAACTTCAAACCAATATCATTGCTCAATACTGATGTTAAGTTATATGCAAAAATACTAGCTCACAGACTTCTGCCTGTTCTCCCGACTCTTATCAGCTCTGACCAGTCGGGTTTCACTCCAGGGAGGCAGGCGTCGGATGCCACCTGGCGGGTGATTGGGGTTGTTGGGCAGTATGCTAGGTCCTGTCGGACGCCTTCTCTGATGCTGTCCTGTGCCCAGGTGTATACGTCCAATCTGCTCTCGAACGCTTTTTCTATCTCTAATGGCACGCGGCAGGGGTGCCCCCTGTCCCCCTCAATTTTTAATCTCCTAATAGAACCCCTAGCGGAGAGGATTAGATCCCACCCAGATATCACAGGCTTCCCTATTCAAGGCAGGTCTCACACTATTAATCTGTTCGCAGATGATATTATTATTTTTCTTTCTTCCCCTTCAATCTCCCTAGCGCATGCCCATGATACCCTAACAGCATTTAGTAACATATCCTACTATAAGGTGAACTTCACAAAATCGATCATTCTTGACTTGGGAATATCGCCTTCTGTAAAGCAACATCTTCAGAAGACTTTTCCCTACACTTGGAGCAAGTCCTCTATCACTTATTTAGGTATCAAGGTTTTGGCGGACGCAAGCAAACTTGCAGACGCTAATTACTTACCACTTATCTACAAATTGGTCTCAGAGACTAAACGACTTTCCAACACAGAGTTGTCATGGACTGGGCGCCTGGCCACGTTTAAAATGATGATTCTCCCTCAGATGCTTTATATTTTTAGAACACTTCCCATTCCCATACCCAAAACACATCCCAATGCACTCAATGCAATCCTCTCCAAATTTATCTGGAAAGCAAAACGGCCGCATTGTGCAAGAGCTTTGCTAGTCAGACACAGGACGGCGGGAGGAATGGGACTGGTAGATGTCCGGGATTACTTTCGGGCGTCTATTTTGACACAACTGAGGTCTTGGCTGGCTATTTCGTCCGGCTCGGGCTCAGACTCTATCTGGGCTGACATTGAAACATCCCTCTGCCCGACTAACAACCTTAGGCTCCTCCTGCTGCTAGACGCCTGGAAACCACCTTCCATACACACCTTACCACTCACACTTCAGGCCTCCCTTGCGGCTTGGAGGGAGCTGCGTGATGCACCCTCCCTGCCCTCTGGGTTTATAACGATTCCTGTTCCCATACAGATTCTTTCCCTGGCTATTCCAAACCTTGCAATGTCTGGCTGACGGGACAAGGGTATTCTGAATGTTGGAGATCTTTACCACAAAGACACCCTCCTCCCGTTCGCCTCACTTCAAAGCAACTTTGCTTTACAAACTGTGGATTATTACGCATACCTCAGAGTTGCTCACTTTCTCAGGTCCCTCCCCTCTCACCAAATGCGTTTCCACAAGGAAGTCTGGAATTTTTACACCTCTCACCCAGCCCCACCTAAAGGTATTTCATTTTTTTATAACTTTTTCCAGCACAAGATGATTTTCATAAAATCCCAACCTTTTAAAAGGTGGGAGGAGGATTTGGGAGAAGTTATATCAGAGGGTCAATGGCAACAAGCTTTCCGTTCGATATACAAAGCATCTAGTTGTGTTAACCATTGGGAACTAGCCCAAAAAATTGCCATCAGGTGGTATATGACCCCCTATAGACTTTCTAAGTTTATACATCTTGGATCCCCGTTGTGTTGGAGGAATTGTGGAGAATCAGGTAACCTACTACATATGTTTTGGCTGTGTAAACACCTAACGAGCTTCTGGAACTCCATATTCTCCTACATCTCTAGGATCACTGGATTCTTGACTCGCCCGACCCCTGCCTTGGCAGTGCTCCATGTAGGCATTGAGAAGTTTCCACCGGATCTTAGAGTAGTGATTACCCATATCCTGCTAGCGGCTAGAACCCTAATTGCGAGACATTGGAAAGCAGATAGGGCCCCCAATGCATCAGATGCTTTGGCGATCACACGGTCGCATTATGTCTACGTGCCCTTAATAGCGAATAGGAGGGGTAACAGGCAGAGGTTTGATGCTATTTGGCAGGTATGGACTGCGCACTTCCAAAATGCTCCTTAGGCATGCCTTGTATATTTGTTTCTCTATTTATCGTATGTTATTTCTATTTTGATTACTGATCAGACGGCAGACAGACCTCCCCCCCCCTATCCTCCCCCTCTCCCCCTCTTTGACCTTCCTTGCTATTCCCCTCTCCCCGATTTCTTGAGGTAACCGGTTTGCATTTCATTTATGGTTCCCTGTTAGGGAGTTAATTTTATCTTTTCAATTTGTGATTGTACCTTTGTAATTTTGGTCCCCATGTGGAGAAATGTTGTACAATCGATCTACCTGGTCTCCTTAATTTTATCCTTGTATGGTAACCTGTTTTACAAACTTTTCCTTCAATAAAAACTATTTAACTAAGAAGAAAAATGAAATTGATCACTTGTTTGTATGTTGTTGGTTTAAGCAGATTGTCCATTATTTTGACTTAGTTGATAATCAGACCGCATTTTTTGAGCCATTCGTGCAGAAATTCAGATTATTCCAGAGGATTCACAAACCTTTTCTTGTAACTGTGCATACACCTACAGACACATACATATATAATTAATTCTTCAGCAAAACCCCTCTGTATAAAATGTGTGCTCTCTGCTAGGAATTTATAAGGAATTTAAATCAGCCGAGCGTTACAATCCCAGAGCTCTGTACAGCAGCTTGGATTAGTGCACATGAATATGGATGAAAGCTCTTGAGCATAGACTGGCACTTTTCCTAACCTTTTTTTAATGCTTACCAAAAGCATATCATAAAAAAAGGAAAATACACCTTATAAAATGTATACATTTAGTTTATGTTAGAATTATTGGCGACAGCAGGTGTTTTTTCTACATTAATAGTGACATACCTCAACATATAAACGTTACCTTCCTAATAGCTACACAACTAAAATATTTAATTTATTTTATTATTGAACCTAAATCATATAGTTATTGCCTAACGCCAAAATCCAGCTGAAACACTTTCTTAGTTCATCGTTTTGGAAAGACCTGGAAAGAGGAAGTAGGTACGCACCTTAAAACTAGCTTACCAGGTAGGTGATAGGAGGTGATAAACTCCAAATTGCTCCCTTGGAGGGGACAGGTATATGATACATAAGCTCCTTCTTTCTGGCACCTCCATGGACTAGAGCAGGGATCTCCAAACTACGGCCCTCCAGCTGCTGCGGAACTACACTTCCCATGAGGCATTGTAAAACTCTGACATTCACAGACATGACTAGGCATGATGGGAATTGTAGTTCCTGAACACCTGGAGGGCCATAGTTTGGAAACCCCTGGACTAGAGGATGCCAAAAAACCTTGAGCTAGTGCAGTCATTTTTGGGGAAACCCCTCTCAAAGCACTCCACATGTTGAAGGGCATGTGGGCTGTCATTTAAATAATGGGCTCCCTTGTTTTCGGGACACCAGACTATGTGCTGAAAAGGGCCCAAAATCCAAGGAGCCCCTTTAGCCTTATAAATGGTCATACATGTGCTACATCTGCTTTCCTGGCTACCAAATTATTTTTGAAGGACATAAATGAACACATTTTTAAAAGCAAACACCCAACAGTATTTTTAACAGGCATGGAGGGCCAGATCCACAGAGAGAGTATGCCGGCGTATCTACTGATACGCTGGTGTACTTTCAAATTTCCCGCGTTGTATCTTTAGTTTGAAGCCCCAAACCAAGATACGACGGCTTCTGGGTTAGATCCGACAGGTATACGTCCTCGTACACCTTTCGGATCTAAGATGCAATACTTCGGCGTCCACTGGGTGGCGTTGACGTCGTTTTCCGCGACGGGTATGCAAATTAGCTATTTCCGACGATCCACAAACATACGCGCGACCGTCGCATTCTCTTACGTCGTCTCTAGTCGGCTTTTTCCGGCGTATAGTTAAAGCTGGTATTTTGTGGCGTATAGATAGACTTGTTAACTCGTTCGTTCGCTCGTTTGTTTGTATTTTCGATGTAAGTTGCTATTTTTTAACATTAAATCGGTATTTACATACTTCACTATGGCACCATCCTTTTTTATTTGAGCATCACTGGCAAACCTCCATCCACACACCCTGGAACACTGGACCTAAACTAGAACCACTACACCATCCCACAGAGAGGATAGAGGGACATCTACTGGAGACCCACTAAAGTGCTACATATTCTAAGGCTTTTTCCTTGCCTTATAAAGGTAAGCGCAATGTGAGCTCAATTTTTTTCAAGAAATCACCTATTTATCAGCTGCAACACCACGGATGGAACTATTTTATATATATATATATATATATATTTTATATATATTTATTCTAGGGTTGTCCAGATACCGATACTAGTATCGGTATCGGGACTGATACCGAGTATTTGCGGGAGTACTTGTACTCGCGCAAATGCTCCCGATACCTAAATAGAATACGTTTTTTTGTATTTATCAACCTGTTCTGTGAAAATTTGAGTTTTTTACTACTGCGTGACAAGAAAATAATTTTTTTTTTATTCATTTTTACTAATTTTTATTATTTTATAATGTCTTGAGTTAGAGTTCTTCATAATTCTAAAGAAAATATCCTTAGTCTGTATTGTGGTTTGAAAACTGTCACATGACATTTAAAAAAAGTATCGGTATTCGGTATCGGAAAGTACATGAAAAAAAGTATCGGTACTTGTACTCGGTCCTAAAAAAGTGGTATCGGGACAACCCTAATTTATTCTCCTACATATGCATTTGCACTTTGTTGCACAGTTTGCACTTTGTTTTTTAATGTCAGATCTTCAGTGTTATATGTATATGCGCTTATCACCTTTTTAATCTATCACTATTGTTTTATCACATATCACAATCCAGATTGAGCAGCATTTACATTTTTTCACTTTATTTATTTTGGTGGCGCAAGAGCCTTACAAATACATATAGATAGACTTGCCATGTTAAGTATGGCTGTCGTTCCCGCGTCAAAATTGAATTTTTATTTTTGTTTGCGTAAGTCGTCCGTAAATAGGGATGTACGTAACTCACATCTACGTAAAAAAAAAAATACGTCATTGCGACGTCATTTAGCGCAATGCACAGCGGGAAATTCAGAAACGGAGCATGCGCAGTTCATTCGGTGCGGGGACGCGCTTCATTTAAATGAATCACGCCCCCTAATCACCGATTTGAATTCCGCCGCCAGAGATAGACTACGCCGCCGTAACTTTCGGCGCGCAATCTTTCAGGATTCAAAATTACGCCAGGTAAGGTACGGCGGCGTATTGTATCTCTGATACGCTGCGCGGATGCAATTGTATGTGGATCTGGCCCGGTGAGTCTTACATTTTTAATTTTTGTGTCACAGGTTTTGAAATATGAAGAAAGAAATATTTTTTTTTATACAAAGATGTCAATTAATATGATATTTCTAACACACAGTATTGAAAAACTTTGAAGTGCAGACTAAAAAATACATTTTGTTACTCCTCCTGGGTATGGGGATACCACATACTGTATATGAGACTTTTTTGCAGTCTAGCTGCATGAAGGTTCCCAGAATACAAAAAGTACCTTCAGGCTTTCAAGGGGCATAACTTACTCATCTAATTTCTTGGCTACCTATTAGATTTTTGGAGGTCCCGAGCATCAGACCAGTAGAAACACCCACAAAATGACCACATTTTGGAAAGCAAAGATGACAAGTTATCTTTTAGGAAGCATAGGAAGTCTTTAACTGCTTGCCACCCACCCACCGTCAAATGATGGCGGAGCAGTGTGACTCTCGTTCTGAGACGTCGTCATATGATGTCATTCCAGAACGCGCCGCATTGCTAAGACATGGCACAACCCCGATCTCTCTTTAACCATGTGATCGGCTGTGTCCAATCACAGCCGGTCACATGTAAACACGGAGATGCCCGTAATCGGCTCTCCTCACCTCGCACTGACAGAGTGTGTGACGAGGAGAGCCCATTGGTGGCATCTCCTCACAGGGGGACATGTAGGAATGTAATCAGGGCACTGATCATCAGTGCCTTGATTAAAGTAAATTAATTAAGTGTCTCCAATCAGTGCCCACAATTGCCGACCAGTGCCAGCAATCAATCAGTGCCCACCAGTGGCACCAATAAGTGCCCACAAGTGCCACAATGAGTGCCCATTAGCAATGCCAGTCAGTGCTGGCTATCAGTGATGCCTATTATTGCTGCCCATCAATGCCCAGCACTGCTGTCAATCAATGCCCATTAGTGCCACCCATCAATGCCCATAAGTGCCCATCAGTACTGCCTATCCATGCCACCTACCAGTGCCCACCACTAACAGTGCCGCCTCATTAGTGCCCAGAAGTGCCGCCTCATCAGTGCACATCAGTGAAGGCGAAAAATTACTTAGTTATAAAATTGATTGACAGAAACTAAGTAAAAAACGTTTTTTTCACTTTTTTTTTAAAATAAATAAAAAACCCTGCAGTAATTAAATATCACTAAAAGAAAGCTCTATTTGTGTGAAGAAACGTATTAAAAATTTGTTTTTGTACAGTGTTACATGACCACGCAATTGTCATTCAAAATGCGACAGCGATGAAAGCTGAAAAATGGCTTGGGCCTAGTAGGCAAGTGGTTAAAGATGCTGCCCATCAATGTAGCAAACACACTGTGAGGGGAAACAGAGCACAGGCTGCAACATACAGCCTTTGTTTACATGTGTAATCACTGTGATTGATCACAGCAATCACATGGTCATGTACCCCACTCTTTGATTTGCTGAATCCAATAGACATAGTGATCACAGAGCACGCACAATAAAAACACAAAAGCAGAGGCTGTTTTAAAATGGTCTTCTGCCTTCTAAAGACAGCCACCCATCATTTTATGTAAAACAATCAGAGAGCAACTGGTTAAAAGTCAACTATCATGAAATGTCTGTATGCTGAAAACTGGCTGTGAGTAGTACATGATTTTTTTCAGTGTATGAATTTTTTTTTTAAATTTCAAATGTGTTTACATGCTGACTAAAAAAAAAAACTCCTGTCACGGAAAACATTTCAATCCTATTAATGTGGCTTTATTTGTTTGGAAACAACTTGGAAGGCACACATTCATATCAATAGTGTATTACCAAGTAGAATTTAATATAAAATACAGCAAAATGTTCACTTAACTTGGTTGCCAGGAGGAGATCACAAGCATACTTGAGGCTGTCTCGGAGGATTCATTTGTTTGACTGGTCAAGATGATTTGTGGATAACCACACAAAAAGTGAAAGCTAGAGAAAAAACTTTAACTGGCATTGACAACTGCTGAAAAGTATATCTATAAATTCTGGTCACACCCTCAGGTATCGCAGACTTAAACTGTAGTTGTAAATTTAGTACTAAAAGTCAGTGGAAATGTCACACTTACAATTAAAGCCTTCCATCTTTGAAAATAGTTTTATGGTCTCTCTTTGTTGTACGCTCACCTCTTTGAATCTGTTATCGGCATGCTTGGGATTCTGCAATGGCTGGACCAGTAGAGTGTTATGTCTTGACTAGGGCAAGGAAGATTCATGGTTTTATTCCAAAAAATCGTGTTGATTTACTAAAACTTGAATGTGCAATATCTGGTGCAGCTCTGCATAGTAGTCAATCAACTTCTAAGTTCTAACTTCTAACTTCTTTATGTTTAGACAGAATAAACCTGGAACCTGATCCATATTGATTACCAATTTAAATTATATGTCCACTTTGAAGCAACACCAATATTACCGGTCCTTTTAGTGATGTACCCCATGACGAACTTTGCGTTCATGCAGTATATTTTTAACCCAAATTTCTTTTTATAATTTTGAATAGACTAGAAAGCTTAAAACCTTTGTCAGATTTTTTTTATTTTTTGCCCCATGTTTCCTTGAGGAGTATCCCTTTCACTTTCTGTCCTGTAGACACAACAAGAAATGAAAGAAAATCTATTTCCAAAGTGAGGCAAATCCCTATTTAGACAGGGGGTCAAGTGTCCCCTTAGGAATGCTTCCCCTTTATTCCTCTACAAGTAATAACTTTTGTATTTTTGCTTTTGATTTTGCCTCCTTTTGGCCCCAGTAAAAATGGTCACTTGGACAAATAGAGAGGGTTAATATTATTAATATTATTAATAAGTGATCAAATAGGCTATGCAGCAAGATTTTAATAGTGAATATTTTAGGATGTAGGGGTTTATCTACTTAACCCCTAGACCCAGAGCTTTTTTTTCTCAGAAAATAGGTGCAGGAACTTAACCACGACCCCGTTCAGATTTCACAAACAGTAGAAGGGTCTTAAAGGGTAATGAAATACCAGTATTGCATGACATACAGAGTGTAGAGTTCGGGGGGGTTACACACAGAGTGCAGAGCTGTCACTTGCAAAAACCAGACTTCTGTGTTTACAAGTGATTGTTGTGAACGGACACCAAAAGGTCTGAGCCAGAGGTGGTGGAACTGAGTTTCCCCAAGATCCCCCAGAAAAAAATCCCTGCCTGGACCATTTGGCTGGCCAGGCCACTTTTTGCGATTCGGCACTGCGTCGCTTTAACTGACAATTGCGTGGTCGTGCGATGTGGCTCCCAAACAAAATTGATGTCCTTTTTCCCCACAAATAGAGCTTTATTTTGGTGGTATTTGATCACCTCTACGGTTCTTATTTTATTTGCTATAAACAAAAATAGAACAACAATTTTGAAAAAAAAGCTATATTTTTTACTTTTCGCTATAATAAATATCCCCAAAAAATAAATAAAAAATAAACATTTTTCTTCCTTAGTTTAAGCCGATATGTATTTTTCTACATATTTTTGGTAAAAAAAACCGCAATAAGCATTTATTGACTGGTTTGCGCAAAAGTTATAGCATCTACAAAATAGGAGATAGTTTTATTGCATCTTTATTAATATTTTTTTTACTAGTAATGGCGGCGATCAGCAATTTTTATCATGACTGTGACACATCGGACACTTCTGACACCCTTGCCGCATCATTATAATAGATACAGAGATCAGTGCAATAAAAATGCACTGATTACTGTAAAAATTACACTGAAAGTGAAGGGGTTAACCAGTAGGGGGCGCTGAAGGGGTTAAGTATGTCCTAGGGAGTCCTAAGGAGTGCTTCTAACTGTAAGGGGGATGGACTGTGTGTGACACAACACTGATTACCGCTCCCGATTACAGGGAGCGGTGATCAGTGTCCTGTCATTTGGAAGATCTCCATGAGACATCGAGTCTGCGGGACCCGCGGTCGGAGTCACAGAGCTTGCGGTGCGCACCCACATTGCCGCTTCTTAAAGGGGATGTACAGGTACGTCCATTTGCCCAGCCGAGCCATTGTGCCAAAGTATATAGTCATGCGCTGGTCGGCAAGTGGTTAAATAATGTTGATAATGTAAAAATAAAATGAAGGACCAGTTCATTCAAGGTTACTGCTATAAATGATCACTGTAAAAGTTTGGATCACAAAGTGATGATGCAAAGGCATCTCACATTTGTTTTTGGTGGTGATGGGGCTCGTTTTAGAGTTACTTCAGGCAGAAAAAGTCTAGAATGGCCCCTTTGCAAATCAATGGTTCTGGATGCACAATTGACTACAGAGGCATAAAGCAATGGTCTGAACATATCTTCTTGTCTATTTTTAAACAAGGAATAACCTTCTTTTTTGTAATGACATGTGAATACATTTGTAGAATTTCCTATACACTAGCTTTTCAGACTGCAGTTCCAGCATACAAAATAATCTTAACGTCTAAAAAAGTTTAAGTCCATTGTGATTTGGTAAAACTAGTTTTACGCTTAGTTTAGCTGAATAAAACTACTTTAAAAAAAAATAAAAAAAATAAAAATAAAGGCAGCACAACTGGGTATGGCTGTACTCTGTGTTTGACCTTTATGTAATAAGAGAACTTCTGTAGATTAGAATTGTAAAAACTTGACAGGTTGAAAAATGCAGTGTTACCACTTATAGATGCTTACAGCACCACCTAGAGCTACAGGCATGAAGCTCATAGAAAAATGGAATGTATGAAAAGCTGACATTTTTCCTGTTATTTTATTCATTGTCTTAAGAAATATGTATGTGATAAATATGCTGCAACACCTCAGGCTTTTTGATAAATGATTATTATTTTGTTATCCATTATGTATAAAGTGCTTGCTAAGGCATTTAATAACTGCTGCTGATTCTGCTCAGTTCTTATGAAATAAACAGAAAATATATTCTTTAAATTTGTCTGTGGTCCTATAATTAGTAGGGTTTGTAAAACTAGCTTGACACTTAACAGATTATCTAAAAGGCTAAATACATGGCTTTAGCTAATTCATTTATGGGATGATACATTTGTAATGCTTTACAATGCTTTATCTTGACCTAGGCTGGCAAGGCGGGGGGGGGGGGACGGACATCCCTTACATATGTAGGGGGCCTGGTCAGCGGACCCCAACCAACGAGTGGGGGGGACTACAACTACAGAGAGACAGATGCCATGTTGAGAGGCTGAAACTGTCTGGAGGAAAAGTCAGCTGACAGGCACGGGCCAATAGAGTGAAGGGGGAAGAGTTCTCCAATTTTTGAGGAGACCCCATGTCTGGAAAGGTGCAGTGGGGACATGTGAAGGGAGCCAGGCAGGCTGTAAGTACCCAGACTGAAAGGAAAACCACACCAGTTGAGTGGAAATTGCAGGACAACTACCTACCTGCCACTTGGCTTCTAATCTGGGTAGAAAGTATGGTGTTGATGCAAGGGACACTGAGAGGGTCAACTACACTTAGGAAGTAGGCAGTAAGACTTTCCTGCAAACCTTTGGGTGATTACAATCTAATATATATTCTGTATATACTAGAAACCCCTAAGGGCTTTCGAGCTTGCAATGATACATATGGCAGTTAAATATTAGGAAATCTTTGTCTTATTTATTTGCCTTTAGCAGAGGAGTTGCTATATATTATAGTGACTTACCATAGATATCAACAACTGGTATTTTATATGGGAGGTAGATGTTTATGTTTATACAGTAGCTGACTGGGTGATATAGCATGGGGTACCCAGGGTAGAAGGAAAGCTACTGTGTTATATGTTTTCTGCTGCACCAACAAATCTCTCCATCAATTTAGGCCAATATGTATTCTTCTACATATTTTTGGTAAAAAAATTCCAGTAATCGTATATTGATTGGTTTGCGCAAAAGTTCTAGCGTCTACAAATTATGGGATAGATTTATGGACTTTTAATTTTTTTTATTGTTTTTACTGGTAATGGCGGGGCTCAGCGATTTTTAGCGGCACTGCGACATTGCGGCAGACAAATATGACCCTAAGTGACACTTTTTGGGAAACCAGTGATACCAAAACAGTGATCAGTGCTAAAAAATGCACTGATCACTGTATAAAGGACACTGGCAGGCAAGGGGTTAACATCAGGGGCAATCAAAGGGTAAATTGTGTTCCCTGCAATT
This sequence comes from Rana kukunoris, assembly GCA_029574335.1. NCBI lineage: Eukaryota > Metazoa > Chordata > Amphibia > Anura > Ranidae > Rana > Rana kukunoris. The sequence continues at coordinate 629,979,516 of CM056049.1, read as the reverse complement.
GTTTTCTACCTGTGTGGGGGATGGACTGACAGGAAGAACACAAAGATCACTGTTTCTGAATACTAGGAACAGAAAATCTCTGTGCACTTCCCTGTCAGAAAGGGAATCTGCCTTCTTTACATAGGCAGATCCCAGTTCTGCCTCTCTGTTGAGCGATCGAAGGTGGCCGGCGGACATCAGGGCCACCAGACCCACAGATTGGCTCCCCCTCTGTGCAGCGGGCATGCAAGTGCCAATAGTATCTAATGCATAAAACAATGTACAGGTATGTTGTTTCACGCAGTAGAGCCGCCCTGCTGCAGTATATATGTGGTGGGAGGTCTTGAAGTCGTTAAAGTAGAACTAAAGGCAGCACTTTTTTTCATTTTGGATTTGGATTACGAGCATTCTCCTGGAACGATTTATGCTTGTAATCCAAGGTTCCACTGTAATACAGTATATGTCACACTGATAAAGTCATAAAGATATGCATTCTGAGGACTATCAGGATAGGGCAGTGATGGCAAACTTTGGCATCCCAGATGTTTTGGAACTACATTTCCCATGATGCTCAACTACACTGCAGAGTGCATGAGCATCATCGGAAATGTAGTTCCAAAACATCTGGGGTGCCAAGGTTCGCCATCACTGGGATATGGGGTCCAAAATCTTACCTGGGGGTGCCGTGCAGGCCAATCAAACCATATGCAGAAGAAACATTTTGAGAAATTTTGACTCTCCGCATGTTTCTAAATATTGCTGACTAAAGAATTTGTGACATATTTCTAATCTTGGTTGTATGTTTCAATATTGGAAAAGCATCTCAGTTGGTTATGGAGCTTATGCTCTTACATGAACATCTACTGTATATTTGTGATACTCTGAGTGTTGGATCTTTTTTATTTGTTTGTAATCAAAGTTCTGTATGATTTTAATTGATATATCGTATGGGTTGTCCATAAAAGTACCAAGAAAATCTATATTTATCACCAATATTTATTTTTGATAACCTTTGTAATGTGATGGAAAGCCTGGATGTAGATGCCTACAATACTATAATCATAAATCCACTTAAGCATAAAAACATAACAAGAAAAATGCTTTTAAATAAAATGAATAATAAGTAATATTGCTAAGGCAGACAGCGCATGTTAAAGAAAGGAAATGAAGTTTGTCTAAAAACTGGAGTTAAAAAAATTCCTTATGACTTCATACTATGTACAGCCATAATACTGAACCCTTTAAAATAAATTATTTTACCAATAGAACATTGACTCTTCCCTCAGGCTAGCCCCATGCTTGCTCCATTTCTGATAGCGAGCTGCAGGGGATTGACAGCATAAAACAAATCAGAGCCGAGAGCTGGCATGAACTTTTGCCCGTACGACTTTGCTAGGTAATGCCACACTTTTACGTATAAAATGTAATTAGGTGTAATGTAATGGCATTTTGCTGAAGGTTTTTTTTTTTTCCTGGTGTTTATTTATACATTAAAGGTCCCGTAGAAACAGCATGCTATGTACTGCAAATTGTGTAGAGTCAAGTGGGAAAATTCCAAGCTGGTCCAAAACACAGATTACATTATCATGTCTGTTCTCTTGCTGCTCTTGTATCTGTCACCTCTGGGGTTTCTGACATGAATCTGTGTTGTTTATACCAGCATGTATCTTCAGGTTATTTACTGCAACAGAGCACCTACACATCTGTAGAATATCTTCTAAAATCATTACAGACTGTGGCACAGTTCATTTAGCTATATTGCTGCCATCCCAGGCCCTGTCAGATCATATTCTAGAAACATGACTCAGTATTACCAATTACTCATGATTACTACAACTAATAAATAAAAAAAGAGTATATTTATTCTATAAAAGAGCCACCAAATCGAAATTACAAGCTGGTTTATGTAAAAGTGTTTTCTCATGTCACATTTATGAAGAAATTATCAGAGGATATACAAAACATTAAAAAAACTGACAGGAAGAAGTGATTCCAACACATCCTGTGCGGAAAACCATCAATTGGGGGCACATTTTACACAATCACATGTGATGAAAAAAAAAAACAACGTTTTCTGTGAAGTAAAAAACGACGTTTTTGAAACTTCAATTTTCAAAGACGATGTTGCCTACACACCATCGTTTTTTCACAATGCTCTAGCAAAGCGAGGTTACGTTCACCACTCTTTTCCATTGAAGCTCGCTTCATAACTAGCTTCTGGGCATGCGCAGGTTGAAAAACGTCATTTTAAACAACGTTTTTTGCTACACACAGTGGCCCATATTCACAGAGAGATTACGCCTGCGCATCAGCAGATGCGTGGCGTAAGTCGAAATGTGCGCGTGCATTTCGATGCACGGCATCCCCAGAACGAGATACGCAAAAAATCTACTTTTTTTTGTCCAGCGTAATTTCGTTAGACTGGCGCATCCGTCCGCGCAAAAGTGCGCTAGACAGACTATTGATTTGCTAGTCAAATATGCTAATGAGGGACTTACGGGGATCCACAAAAGAACATTGGGGCAGCGCAGGCTACGCAGTGTGCGCAACAGCAAAATGTCCTGTCTAAAATTAGAGCATATAAAAGCTGGTTTAAAAAGAGAAAAAAAGTCTACTTGTTAGATAAAGCAACACTGTTAGTGAGGAGCTCAACAGTCACACGTGTTGCACAACAATCTGTATGCCAACATGCCAGGGGCATCGTCGCACATAGCTATACTACTGACTTTAGATGAACAAAGAAGGATGAGGGCACGGAGGATGGCACGGAGGATGGCACGGGAGAGGATATACCGCACCCGCATAGACCTGTTTGGCATGAGTGATTCTGAGGTGTATCGCATCTTCAGATTCACCCCTCATGTCATCCTGGAATTAACCACAACCCTGCAGGAGGACATCACCAGCCCAACACAACGCTCACATGCAGTGCAGCCACTGGTCAAGGTCATGGCAACACTCCATTTCCTTGCCAGTGGCTCTTTTCAGCGTACAAGTGGAGTGGTGGCTGGGATGTCACAATCCTCCATGAGCAGATGTGTGCACCAGGTTGTCCCTGAAATCCTCAGACCCATGGCCAACCAAATCATCAAACCCACCACTAAGGAGCTGCGGCTGAAGGCAATGACAGATTTCTACAGAATTGCCAGATTCCCACGCACCATCGGGGCCATTGATTGCACACATGTGGCACTCCAGCCCCCCCAGGAGACAGAGCACATGTACCGCAATTGGAAGCATTGGCACTCCAACGTACAGGTGATAGTCGATGCCCAAGGCCTCATATGGCACGTCCGTGCCAAACACCCAGGGTCCAGCCATGACAGCTACATATACAATCAATGCCACATCCGAATGGAATTCGATCAGAACGTGTATGGGGACACCTGGCTGGTTGGTGAGTGACATGGGAGTCAGGCATGACTATCCCCTCCCATGATGCACACATCACAAGGGGCACATGCATGACTAACATCCTCCTGTCTTTTCCCTTACAGGTAACTCTGCATATCCACTGGGACCCCATCTCATGACTCCTATCCGGAACCCCCGAACCCCAGGAGAGGAAAGATACAATCAAGCACATGCCCAAACACGTGCAGTGGTGGAGCGCACCTTTGGCCTCCTAAAGTCACGTTTCCGATGCCTGGATAAGTCTGGGGGTACCCTCTTGTATTCCCCAAACTTCGTGTGCCAGATCATCGGTGCATGTTGCATGCTGCACAACTTCGCAAAAAGAGCCTGCAGATTGACCTACGTAATGACCTGACCCCTGAACCAGACAATCCCCCCCTAACCGAGGGTCCCCCGTCTTCTGAGGGAAGAGCAGCCAGCAGACAGCTCACATTGGGCATCTTTGCACGTTAAACACACACATTAATCATGGCACAATGAGAATGCATGCATGCACACCACTGTGGTCCCTAGCACACACACCCCACATCCTCATCAAATTGGATTGGCACCAGTCCACCATGCAGGACTTGTGAGCAGCAACGCCACGCCAAGGCTCCAATTATGTCACTGTACATTCATACACCATTCACACGGACCTGGGGATCACTTCTCCCTGGTCCTGGGGAACCCTTCTCCACCAAAATTGAGGGTGACACCCCTTTTCCGGCAGGAATGTCACCCCCACATTCAAACAGCATTCACAACCCAAAAAAAAAATCAAAAATTTTCCAGCAAAAAAAAATCAAAAAGGGGAAAAAAAATTATTGCCCTTTACGTGAGCCACGCCTGGGGTGCCCCCGGCCACGGCCCCGGCTCCTCAGGGGAGACTCATGGGGGAGGGGCAAAACCGGGGAAGGAGGAGCAGCCCCTGATCTATGCCCACCTGGCGGCCTGCCCTCCAAGGCCACGGCTATTCTGCCCAGGGCAGCACCAAGTGTTGCTGTGTTGGCCTGGATAGCCTGGGTGAGGGCCCTCACATCCTGCCCAACGCCTGCTGATGTAGTCTGCAGGTCGTTTAGGCAGGTTGTGAAAGCCCGGGAGTGGGAGTCCAGGTTCCCCAGCGTATCCTTGATGGAGGACAGGCTCTCCTCTATCCGCACCAATGTCTGGCTGACCTGTCCCAGATGGCGGGTCTGAAGGGCCTGGTCCCTTCTCAGAGTGGCGGGCAGGAGATCGGCCAACCCCCTGGTGTTCTGGGACGAAATCCTGCCTCCAGCTGATGCTTGTGGCCGGGGAGAAGGGGAGGCCCTTGGGAGGGGAGCCATGTTGGGGGAGGAGGGGGGGGCTCCCCCTTAGGGAGGGCTGCCTGCTGCCAGCCAGAGGGGAAGAGTCCTCAAAAACCAAACGTCCAGTGCCTGACATGGACTCCTCCTCCTCATGATTCTCCTCCTCCTCTTGAACCTCCTCCGCGGACTCCGGCCTTGTTGGGGGGGCCTCATTAGGCTGCTGTCCTGGGGATGGTGCGGTCAGGCCAGATGGCCCTGCACCCTCCTGCACATCTGTGGATGACACAAAACATTCACAGGTTGGAGGATCCACACACTTGCCACATATTCCCTTTCACCCCCTCCCCCACACATGCTACACACCTGATATTAAAAAAAATACTTACCTGGCACCACGGGCTCCGGACTTGAGTCAAAGCCGGGCAGGCACTCAACTTCATGCCGATGAAAGGTCAGGGCCACCGCACGCTCCTCCACTGTCAGCCTAATACGGCATGGTGGGCCCCCTCCTGTGCCCCTGGCATGGGCATGCATTTTGGACAGCTTCTGTTTAACCAGACGCCAGAGGTCATTAATTTTTTTGTCAATCCCAGACCGGGTCCGTGTCTCCCCCTCCCCCGCTGAATTGACCTGCTCAGTGATGAGGTCCAAAATCTCCCTCCTCCTGGCCGGGGTGGTGTTGGCACTGTCTGGGCCGTGGAGGAAACGCCCATAATCGCTAATGGCCCGGGCAAGAATTATTTTTCCCCCCACAGTAAAATTGAGCTTTCGCTTTCTCTCTGTCATACTTCCAAAAAAACTCACTCCCAGTCAACAAAAAACACTCACAAAAACAAGCACAACCAATCAAGCAAGAACACACACAAAGAGAAAACTAACACCCAAAAAATCACACAAGCACTCAGCAAGAAACAGTCACAAAAACAAACAGCAAAAAATCAGCAAGAAAACAAACAAACATAAATATATCAAACAAACAGTCTCTCAAACACTTATCAAAAAACACTTTCAAAGATCTACTAACAAACACTTGATCACACAGAACACTAATCTGACAAACTACAAAACACAACGCAACGAACAACAGGACAAAAGCACTTGGTTAAATGGGAAGGGACAAAGGGATGTACTTTTGCAATGCAAGTGCGTTTGTGTCTGTCTATTTATGATGTTTGCGTAGTTCACAACGTTGCCCTAGTCCATTTCCAATTTGGTCTCCTTCAAGCGCGCATGCGCGAGCCGGCCGGCCCTTCATTTGCATGGGGTCACAGCTCATTTCAATGTAACACGCCCACGTCCTTCCCAATTTGTATTACTCCGCCTTACGCCTCTGAAATAACGTTACGCATGCGCAATTTTCAGCGCAAAAGCTGCGAGAATAGGGTGATTACGCGGCAAAATTGCGCAAGTCTAACGTAAAGGCGGTGTGCTACGCCGGTCCAATAATGCGCAGATGTACGTAAATCTGGGCCAGTGATTTTTTGTGAAACAAAAAACGACATTTTGAAAAACGACACAAAAAATTGAAGCATGCTTCAATTTTTTTTTGTTGTTTTTCACAAGACATAAAACGACGTTTTCCCCCACACACGGTCATTTAAATTGACGTTTTTAAAATCACATGAAGTGATCGTGTGTATGTGGCATAACACTTTGCACACCATGTTGAATATTTTTGGTACACAGATATTATTTCTTAATATTCCTATTCAGTGAAGTTGCACGGTTAACTATTAGGTCAGGAAAAATGATTTAAATTACTCTGCCCATTTGTCTAAAATAAGGAATTAACCTGCTTTTTTTATTTGTGATAGAAAATATAATTTTTTTTAAGAACTTAAAGGGTCACTAAAGGAATTTTTTTTTTTTTAGCTAAATAGCTTCCTTTACCTTACTGCAGTGCTGTTTCAATGTCCTCATTGTTCGTTTTTGCTTTGATGTTGCTGTAATCCTGCTCTGTTCTGGACAGTTCCTGGTTGTCTGTTTCCTTATAACCACAATACTGGGAGCTTTCTCTCTGTGGTCACTAATCAAGGAGGTGCGATTACTGTGTGTAAACTGAAACTAGAATGGGCTGAGGGGTTTTAGACAAACCATCACTGCCCTCTATTGGCTCTCTGGCTCTGTACATCAGAGAGACAGGAAACAACAGCAAAAACGAAACTTGAACTGTAGGTTGATTATATGATTGATTTTTATCTATTTTTAATCATTTTTAAAAGGAATCAGTTAACTATTATGTCTCTATAGCCTATAAAGAGTCATTTCAGCCCAATTTTTTTTCCTTTAGTGACCCTTTAACTACAGATATATAATAGTACAGTCAATTCACAACCTGCCTGTATCACTTCAATTATGTTTTAATACAGAGTACTGCAACTACTGTAGAAGTGGCAGTAATGGCCAAAATAGTAACCATTACATTTTTTACATTTTACCAGTAGGTTGCCAACTGTAGTAGAAGTTATTCTAGATTACTTCTACATGTGTGTGAAGGTGGCACCCCATTCTTTCCTGTGAAGTACAAACCTGGAAATACTTCTGTCTGAGCACTTCCAGGTTCAGAGCTGTCAAATCCCTAAAGAGTATTTCCAATTTTGCGGTCAAATTTGTGAATAAAGATGTGTGCTATGTGTTCCCATTCATACAGCACACTAAAAAACTATGGGCCAGATCCACAAAGATCGGCGTATCTTTGTGCGGGTGTAGCGTATCTTGTTTATGCTATGCCGCCACAACTTAAAGAGGCAAGTGCCGTATTCACAAAGCACTTGCATCCTAAGTTATGGCAGCGTAGCGTAAATGGGCCGACGTAAGCCCGCGTAATTCAAAGTACGCTTGGAGTGGGCGTGTAGTATGGTAATCGACCATGACACCACGTAAAAGCCATTTCTACTCATTGGTTTTGACGTGAACGTAACTCACGCAAAGCCCTATTCGCGAACGTTTTACGCAAACGACGTAAACAATGAAAAATTTGATGCAGTCCCGACGTCCATACTTAACATTGCGTCGCCTTTATATAGCAGGGGTAACTTTACGCCAGAAAAAGCCTTACGCAAACGGCGTAAAAAAAATACGCCGGCCACAAGTACGTTTCGTGAATTGGCGTATCTAGCTCATTTGCATATTCGACGCAGAAAATATACGGAAGCGCCCCTAGCGGCCAGCGTAAATATGCAACCAAGATACGACAGCGTAAGAGACTTACGCCGGTCATATCTTGGTAAAATTTAGGCGTGACTGCCTTTCAGAATCGCCGTAAAGATGCAATGGGTGAGATTTGAAATTATGACATTATGAAATTGAAATTTGAAAAGTTTTCTGGATCTGGCCCTTTATTTCTAGCCTTTTAGATGTTTCAAAGTAGAAAGTGTCATGGGCAGTTAAAAAAAAATGTGGACAGTCTTATGCCGCGTACACACGATCGGTCAATCCGATGAGAACGGTCTGATGGACCGTTTTCATCAGACCAAACCGATCGTGTGTGGGCCGCATCGGTTATTTATCCATCGGTTAAAAAATGTGAAACTTGTTTTAAAAATCCACGCATGCTCAGAATCAAGTCGACGCATGTTTGGAAGCATTAAACTTCATTTTTTTCAGCACGTCGTTGTGTTTTACGTCACCGCATTCTGACACGATCGTTTTTTTAACCGATGGTGTGTAGGCACGACTGATCATCAGTCAGCTTCATCAGTTAACTGATGGAAAAATCCATCAGATCGTTCTCATCGGATTGACCGATCGTGTGTACAGGGCATAGCAGTGTCTCGTCCCTGCACAAATTGTACTATACCTCATTAACATAAGGCACAGGAAGGCAGTTTTTACATTTGTAACCCTTTCTTAGGACAGACAGTGTTCAAATCTAGTTGACAGCTGATAATGGAAAACTGCGAATTCAATACAGACAGGGCTAATTATATTAAACATTACTCTATAGCCCCCTCATAAACATTGCAAATGCCAGGACCTGTGTCATTACTTGGGTTTTCCTGCTGGTGGCACTGTTGTTCTTGGAACCAAAGAGCATAGCTCTGGTGTCCACCAGCAGGTGTCTCCCAGCAGATGGACTATACAGGGAATTAGGCAGCACCTGATGTGGACTGCTGGTGGTATATAAGCCCACTCTTCACTGAGGTTCAGTGCTTCAGTATTATCCTGCAAGTCGTGACGTGTACCTGCCTGAATCTGATCAGTTCCTGATCCTGAGACCTGTTCCTTGTAACCTGCTTCCTGCTCCCAGTAGTTGGCTTCCTGCTTCCCAGTCTCCTGTTCCTGTGCTGTCTTGCTCATGTGTGTTATACAAAAATAGTGAAATGAACTGCCTTCTATCGCTATCTCGGCGCTATGGTCTATATGGATTTATTAAAACAGATTTAAAATATCCAAATGTCACCATTTAATATTTGAAATTCAATATTCAAATTAGCAGCCGCTTTAAAAGCAAAAAAATGCACACACTTCATAAAACACAAAAGAGAGGTAAACAAATAACGAGTAATCTGATAAAACGTATTAGTTACTCTAGTGGCGCTAGTTGTCACAAATCAGGCCTGTCCACTCTTTCTTATAGTCCATAAGAGAAATAATATTATTATTATTATTATTATTATTATTATTAACAGTTCTAGAGGACAGAAGGTGTATTAAAAGTCCAGTGAGAAAGTGCTTCTAGGGTAAGGTGAAGTCTCCACTGAAAACAGCTTCCACCATGTGCACTCCACTCCAAACTCCTCCAATGTGTCACACTCCCCTCATGGGTTTCTACTCAACAAAAGGTTGAGTTCAATGGGCACTGCACAACTTAATCCACGGATCATTATCCTCCTCCTGAACCAATCAAATCCACTGGACGCTTCTGCTGATATTCTCAGGTTTAGGAGAAAAAGAGACCAATGATAGCATAGTTCCGTTTTATTTAGTTTTAAATGCTAAGTAATCCTCAATTACAAAACACAGTCCAGTGACATTTAGCATATATTACTTTCATTAAAAACGTGCCATCCCTAGCTCCCATTGAGGCGGTGTATCACCCATAAGGGTAGAGTGACACACTGGAGGAGTTTGGAGTGGAGACTTCACCTTACCCTAGAAGCACTTTCTCACTGGACATTTAATACACCTTCTGTCCTCTAGAACTGTTATTATTATTATTCATATTATTATTTCTCTTATGGACTATCGTAAGAAAGAGTGGTCATGCCTGATTTGGTTAGGTTATTGTTTAGGGTTTTTGCATTGTTATGTTTACTTTTCACTTACTTTCTTATTAGGTGTTGGTATTGGAAGTGTGTTATTGTCTTAATAAACTTACTTTCACTTGCGTCCTAATTCCTTATGGTGCAGACAACTTAGCTGATCACTCTTGCTGGATGCCTGCATGTGCTAACCCTGACAGCAAAGCATGGAAATTATGTTAGAGTTTCTAAACCAGTAAAAAGCACTTAAAGTAACTAGCATTTTTTTTTCTTTTTTTTTATGCAATGCTATGTTAACAGAAACATGTAAATATATTAAATAAGTGTTATCCCAATTTGGCCACAAAATGGAAAATACAATTAAAGAAATAATAATAATAAAAACAAAGGCCCAGATTCACAGAGCCCTTACTCCTGTCTAACTAGTGTTAGACTGGAGTAATTTCAAATTACGCGCGTTTTTTAGCTAGTCGGAAACCTCAAACCTCAATAGACGGCTGCTGGCTTCAATTCGACTGGATTACGCGTTCGTACGCCTTCGAATCTATGCTGCAATAAAATTGCGGCCACTGGGTGGACTTCCCGTCGTTTTCCGCGTCGGGGTATGCTAATGAACTTTTGCCAGCGATCCCAGAAATTACGATCTTCAATCGCAATCTCTTACGGCATCTTTAGTCATCTTTTTTTTGCGTTTCACTATACCAGGTTTTTGCTGGTCTAATATTAGACAGCCCATGTTAAGTATGGCCGTCGTTCCCGCGTCGAATTTCTACGTTTTCCGACGTCTTTTATTATTTTTTACGTAAGTCGTCCCGGAATAGGAATGTTCGTAAACGACGCTACTCAAACAACGAATGACGTAACAACGTGATTTTGCGCAATGCACGGCGGGAAATTTCTGAACGGAGCATGCGCAGTTCGATCGCCGCGGGGACGCGCTTAATTTAAATGCTTCACGCCCCCTAATCGCGTATTTCGATTACGCGGCGAGAAATAGACTACGCCGCCGTAGCGTACAGGCAAAAATCTACCAGAATTCGATGTAGAGCCTGGTAAAATACGGCAGCGTAGAGTATTTCGATTACGCAGCGCAAAATTAAGTGTATCTGAATCTGGCCCTTAAAGTGTAAAAAAATAAAGTTGAAAAATTCCCCAGGTACATGTGCACCTTAATAACAATTGCTCAACACGTATTAAGTGATCCAGCACATGCCAGAATCATCATGGGATATAATCTATGGTTTAATTTAATTTTAAATTGATGAGTAAAAAGCTTTTAAAGCATTGACTATGAATATTTTTTTTGCAGACGCTTATGCCCTGTACACACAATCGGTTTGGCTACACACCATCGGTTAAAAATCCAATCGTGTCCATCGTGGTGACGTAAAACACAACGACGTGCAGAGAAAAATGAAGTTTAATGCTTCTGAGCATGCGTCGACTTTTGACCGATGGATTACCCCACAGACGATCGTTTTTTTAACCATACGAAAATGTTAAAACAGGTTCTATTTTTTTTCACCGATGGGAAAAAAACTGAAGGGGTGCACACACGATCGGTTCGTCCAATGAAAACGGTCCATCGGTCCGTTTTCATCAGACGAACTGATCGTGTGTACAGTTTTAATGCATGACTGATTTGGTGTCTATTTGCTCGACACCGCGCCATTTTTTTTTTTGGTATTTAACAGAAAATGTATTTAAATAAATTTATATGTCATTTTAAATAAAAATGCTGCCAGACACTGCATTCCATGTCACTGGCGATCAATTATCACACCAACAAAGATAGAGTGGTTTCGCAGGCTAATCAACATCGAAAGAATCAAAGAACTCATCAGCACTGCACAGGAACAGATTACTACATTTAATCCGACTTGATACAAATGGCTAGAGTTTAAAAACACCCCAGAATACAAAGCCTATAACTTGTAATCACCTGAACCTCAGATCTGACTACACCGAGATTGATGGCTTTGCTGTTTTTCTTATCATACGCGCAGCATATGCCCTTTCTAATCGTTCAGTTCCCCCCTTTTTTTTTATATCCCCCCCTCCCTCCTATGCCAATCCTTCCCCTCCCCAAATCCTAAATACTTGTACAAAAATGTAGGAGAAATATTATCTTATGCCATTACTTCAAGCAAACTTAAGTCTATTCTATATGCATAATGCTTGCACCATTCCTATTGTTCTGCTCAAACCTTTAAAAGTTTTTGTACTGGTCTGTATAACATTTTATGTGCACAAAATATGTATTCCCGTTGTCTTTTGCACTACTTCTACTCAATAAAAATGTATGAAAAAAAAATCTATAAAATCTATAAACAGTAGAGCACATTTCATAAAACATAAAAAAAGACAACTACCTGCTTTCAGAAAATATATTTTGTTCAAGAGTATTTTATTTACTGTAAGAGTATTTTTTGTTTAACCACTTGACCACTGGGCACTTAAACTCCCTTCCTAACAGACCAATTTTCAGCTTTCGGTGCTCTCACATTTTGAATGACAATTACTCAGTCATACAACACTCTACCCGTATGAATTTGTTGTCCTTGTTACCACATGTGTGAGACTTTTAGGCCGCGTACACACCATTAAATTTGTCAGGCTGGGATATATTGGTTTGATCGTGTACACACAGCAGACAGCGCGGTGACGTGGCGGTGACGTTGACGCCGCCACGTCACCGTCACCAGGAAGTAAAACACTTCCATTCGACGCATGTGCGGACAGATATGTCAGCTGGTTAGTGTACTAACCAGCAGACATGTCGGACGGACGGGTTCCCAGCAGACAGATTTTAAAGCATGCTCGCCCGTACACACGATCGAATTTGTCTGCTAAAACGGTCCGTCGGACCATTTCCAGAAGATGAATTCGATCGTGTGTACACGGCCTTACACAGCGTGGCCACATACAAAAAAAAATCATCATTTATTTGCTAGAAAATTACATAGAACCCCAAAACATTATATATGGTTTTTTTTAGCAAAGACCCTAGAGAATACAATGGCGGTCATTGCAACTTTTTATCTCGCACGGTACTTGTGCAGCAGTTTTGTGCTTTAAAAAAAAAAACAGTAAAGTTATCCCAATGTTCAAAATAGATTATCCTACTCCTCCTGAGTATGGTGATACCACATGTGTGAGACTTCCACAGTCTGGCTACATACAGAGGCCGAGTACAGCCGAGTATGCCTGAGCATGGCCGAGCATGGCTGAGCATGGCCGAGCATGGCTGAGCATGGCCGAGCATGGCTGAGCATGGCTGAGCATGGCTAAGTATGGCTGAGTATCGCCGAGTATAGCTGGGTATCATCAAGTATGGCTGAGTACGGCTGGGTATCGCCGAGGATGGCTAGGTATGGCTTAGTATTGCAGAATATGGCTGGGTATCACTGAGTATGGCCGGGTATTGCAGAGTATGGCTGGGTATTGCAGAGTGTGGCAGGGTATGGCTGGGTATTGCAGAGTAAGGCAGGGTATGGCTTGGTATTGAAGAGTATAGCTGGGTAAGGCAGAGTATGGCAGGGTATTGTAGAGTATGGCTGGGTATTGCAGAGTATGGTAGGGTATTACAGAGTATAGCTGAGCATGAAGGGATGGCTGAGCATGGATGCATGCTGTTGCCACCAATCTCTCCCCTTCTCATCTCACACTGTATCAATCGGTACACAGAGGGGAGAGAGGAACCCGGCATCATGACATGACACTGGTTTGTTTACAAGTGATCAAATGACGGCGTGATCACGTGGTAAACAGCCTCTATCAGTGGCCATTTACCGTGATCCTTGAGAGGACCCGGTGGTCACGAATCGTGATTCTTGGAGGACGTCAATGTACACCCTCCCAGAATTATCGAGCCACCCTGTAGCAGTCATTCGGCTATAGGGCGGTCGGCAAGTGGTTAAGGGTATTTTCATGTAAAAAAAAAAGATTTTTGTGTATACGTAAAATAAAAAAATGCTATGCTGTCACAAAGGGTTAAAGGGACTGTATAGCGTTTTTTGCAAACATTTTCTTTATTTATTATGTTTAAGATGTAAACATATTTTGTAAAATTTTCTATGGGCCAGATTCAGGTAGAGTTATGCCGGCGTATCAGTGATACGCCGGCATAACTCTGACTTTGCGCCGACGTATCTGTTTTCTGTATTCAGAAAACAAGATACTCTGGTTTGCAGGAAAGATCCGACAGGCGTAATTGTATTACGCCGTCAGATCTTAAATGCATTTTTAAAATGGCTGCCAGGGGTGTTCCCGCTGATTTTCCCCCGAGAATATGTAAATCAGCGAGATACGCCAATTCCCGAACATACGCCCGCCCGACGCAGTGACTTTACGCCGTTTCCGTAAGGGGTTTCCCGGCGTACAGATAAAGCACCAAAAAGATGGCGCATCCTATGTTAAGTATGGACGTTGTGACCGCGGGAAATTTTAAAATTTTTACGTGGTTTGCGTAACTCGTCCGTGAATGGGGATTTACGTTGATTACGTTCACGTCAAAAACACCGTCATAATTCAGAGCATGCGCACTGGGATTTTTCAATGGTCGACTCATGCGCCGTACGTTCGGCGCGGGGACGCGCCTAATTTAAATAGCATACGCCCCCTACCCGCCCAATTTGAATTAGGCTGTCCAATTTAGGCTACGCCGCCGCAACTTTACACGCAAGTGCTTTGTGAATACAGCACTTGCGGGTAAAGTTGCGGCGGAGTAGCGTAAATAGAAAAAGTTATGCCGCCGCAAAGAACCGCTCGCCATCCTGAATCTGGCCCTATTTGTTTACTGAACTTTAGTCATGTAATATTACATTGTTTATTCTTTTTTTATATTTACAACTTGCAGTGTGAGGCAACAGAGCCCCTTGATCACCAGGTTGATTTACAGCTATGTTTTATATAGCCTGTACTGTAAAACTTCTGACTAGCACTATAACAGAATACTTACACATCTTAATGATTCAAAGAAGAGACACGTCACTCTCAATTTCCTGACAAAAGAGATGACACTGAATTTTCAATCTGCAGGATTAATAAATAAGTTAGGACTTAATGCTGGACTTTCCACAGAAAAAAAAAAAAAAATTCTACAATTAATCAAATAATGCAAAAAAAGATTTAAAACATATACATATATGTGTAATCTTGTAATAATAAAAGTTTACCTCTACAGCAATTTTTTGTGTAACTATAATATTCTCAGTGTACAAGCTAAGCAATTTCATAATCATCAGTTATGTTAGAAAACAATAATATTTTATTTAAATATGACTGCAAAGTAATTAAAATGGAATGCAATATTTATTTCACATTAAACTGTGGGGCACATTGACATTTATTGTGTCAGCCTGTCAAGCATGTCACCAGAATTGCATTTCAAATCTTATAATTACTGCATTCTTAAATCAAGATTTTATGTTCTGCAAATGTGTTACCACTGAAAAGAAAAGATGGCAAATAAAATGTACACATCGGGGATGTAGTTACTAAAGAACTCCAACAAAAACAACGGCTATCCAGTGGTAGTATTGTTTTACTTTCTTGTAATATATGATCTCCTGGAGTTGGGACTGTTTATAAACTCCTTGCTGTGAGCCTGAAGTGAATGTACCTTTATCTGTTAGCTAAGGTTGTCTGCGTGACTACTTGTACTTTTGCAAGATTACCGTAGAGTCTCAGTTTGTACTCTCATTGTAACTTTGGAGAAATTATTATAATTGTGTGCTTCAGGTCTATAGAGAAGGACCGAATGTACCTAAGTGAATAGGCATGTCGTTTTTGATAATATCTGACAATCATTTTTGTATTAAAGTTAGCTTATTCCCATTACAGCTGATTCAAAAATTCGGACCAAGTTTCATGAATATAGATGTTCTGAGCAGAATCCACATTTAAGTGTTTTTTGGGTGGTTCAGTGTTGTTTACAGCCTCTGCCTTTCTACTTGTTCCTGCTGATTCATGAGCACAGTTAGCATGACTGCCAGGGTCCGACTTGTGGCAGGGCAGTGTTGATTTCTTTCAATTTGGATGCTTTGGTAAGGGAAGCCCATCAAGTATGTACTTTACTCATCGAGTATGTACTTTACCCATCGAGTATGTACTTTACCTATCGAGTATGTACTTACCCATCGAGTACCATAATTCCTGAGCTGCTTAAAAATAAAAGGTTGTCCAGGCAAGAGATCACACTTGGTGGGTCCCTAAAACATTTAAATGAATAAATGTGAGAAAAAGTGAATACACAAAAAAAGACTTACTTTGGCTTCATGAAATTTAAAAAAAAAATTGGGCCAGCAATCAGGGCAAGGGCTGAAGTATATGTAGGCCATTACCATGTAGGACAACAACCCATGTAGTTTACAATAGAAATGCAAAGCAAAAAGTATATATATATATATATATATATATATATATATATATATATATACACACACACACACACACAGTATATAGTATGTATGTATGTATGCACACACATGCACAAGCCACTTTATTAAGTACCCTTGTTCAATTGCATGGTAACGCAACTTGCTAATCAACCAAGCAGATGGCAGCAACTCACTGCATTTAGATATATTATCACATGACCCTTCTAAGCTGCATAAGGGATTTAGAGAGGTGGGATATATTATCACATGACCCTTCTAAGCTGCATAAGGGACTAAGCCGCATAAGAGAGGTGGGAGCAGAGACTGTAGGGGAGGGGAGTCAGCAGGAGGCAGAGGAACAGCAATACAGATCTTTCCAGTGAAGAGCTGTGCAGGGTGCTATTCAACACAAGTATCACCTTTGGATTACAGGCAGACTGTACTTCCATGTAAAATGCAAAGAATAAAACTGTCCACGCTGGGATGGATGTGCTCTTGTGGTCAGTTTGAAATAGAGAAGTACCTCAAGATCCACCTTTTATAAATATTTTTTAATCTGTTAAACTTCATCTTAGACAAAAAAAAAACACTGATAGGTGGGGTAATAATTTGGGAGTGCAAAATATAAATGAATATATAATGTGATAAGCTGCTCCTCGGGGTACAGTGATGAACTGTGGTGTTAGTACATAAAAAGGGTGAGAAAGGGCGCTACGCAAGCAATTGCAACCTAGAAATTACTAGTTTGGCTGTAGCAAAGTGCTGTGCCTAATATTAAGATAGATATTTAGAGCGATAATGACAATCTGGTGGAAATAAATTGGGTGATATGTGATAATTGCTCATGGAGTTATGCACAGATATGAACAACAGTGTACTACAAATCTTGAATATCATTGCTAGTCCATATTTGGACCATAGGATGTCAACCAAAGCAAAAAAACAAACAAAAAAAATCACATAAAACTCAATGCATACAATGCTAATGTGCAGTGAGAAGACAATATATAAATGCAGCAATTTAAATAATAAATGCAGTGCTCGCCAATAGAGCCAGATGGAACAACATGTAGGTAGGCAGGGTGCCTTTAGAAATGTAAGTCCAAATGACAGTTTGTATAAGCTTCTATAGATGAGCAGCAGAAAAGAGATTCCAGGAACTAAGATTGTAAATTCAGCAGATTTGACAGGTGTGATTTATAGCCTTCACCACTTGATTGAAACTTCACCCGGAGTGCTGAGGATACTAATATGCGCTTACCACAATGATGGGACCTCTTTCAGAAAAGTAGGTCATAGAAGCTTGGCAGGATGAGTGCCTGCTCACTATAAGGCATAGACTGGAACCATGTTGGAGAATTGGATCAATAGGAACTCAAATTAAGCAGAAAGAGAGTGGGGGAAATCCCATAGTGCATTACTTTTATTAAAAAACACAAAACAGCCAAGTGGCCTCTTACTTTGGATGTGCCCGCCTGGCACTGGGACTGCAGCAAAATATCTCCTATGGAGAGACCCGCTGGGGTGCACTGTGATCCGAGCGCTGGGTGCTGTTTGTATTGAGGAGCTGTATGCTAGGCTAGTGGCGTGGGGAAGCCAGATCTCGCCGCCGACATATGTTTCGTAGGAATTACGTCATCAGGGCGTCACCCTTTTTATGTAAAAAAAACACTCCCATAGATTATACTGTATCCAAAGTTCAAGGTGCTTTATTAAAATACTACTCGCATATAAAAAAAACAAAGGCTCCTTTAAAACCAATAAGTTTGACTATCAATTCCGGATGGGCAGTGTAATGGACTGGAAGTGATGTCAACCAGAGCAGCCAGACATGTTTGTTGGATTTATTGGTTTCAAAGGAGCCTTTATGTGTTTTTTTTATACATGAGTGGTATTTTAATAAAGTTTACACTATGGGGGGTCTTTGTTTTGTCTGAGATGAGGCTTTAAAAAGTGATCAAAAGTGATCAACGAGATACTGATAAAGTGGTCTTAAAGGGGCATAACGCCTTTTCCTTTCTGTTTGGGAAAGGCTATTTCCACCCACTTCTGATAAAACAACAAATATGTCCCATACAGTAAGTGTAGATATTGGCATGTGTTGGATTGCTGTCTTACAATTCTTGTGAGTAATATTTTTTTTTTATTCTGGTGTAGATCACTACACTATATTAGTCTTTTAGCTTTATGATAATCCTGAACAAACAGTGTATGATACTGTGTCTATTGGATTAGAAGGAAGAGGATAATCCTAGAGATGGATTTTGTCTAATCCAAAGAGACCACTGTTAGGCTGCGTACACACGATCAAATCTGTCTGCTGGAAACGGTCTGCCAGACCGTTCCAGCAGACAGATTTGATCGTGTGTACGGGCGAGCCGACGGATTTGGCCAGCCAACAGATTTGAAAGCATGCTTTCAAGTCTGTCGGCTGGGAACCTGTCCGCCCGACATGTCTGCTGGTTAGTACGCTAACCAGCAGACATGTCTTCTCACACACGCGTCGAATGGTTTTGACGCATGCGCGGAAGTGTTTTACTTCCTGGTGCGGTGACGTGGCGGCGTCAAAGTCACCGCCACGTCAGCGCGCCGTCTGCCGGCGGGGATTTTGGTTTGATCGTGTGTACACGATCAAACCAATATGTCCCCAGCAGACAGATTTGTTCAAATCGGTCTGCTAGTGTATATGGGGCCTAAGGGATCAATATCTTCTGGTAAACTAAATAATAAATAATAAATTCACAGAGATCACAGAGGTTTAAAGTAGAGCCTCTAGGATAGTTATAGATAGATATAGAAATAAAAAGTACCATCATCCTGGAAATTCGATATAGAAACATTGGGTCTAAGGTCCCCAAACCTAGGACCAAACAAAAAAGGGGGGGGCACAGTTGGACTATTGCGGTACATGTAGAATTGGATAACAAGATTACTAAATAAGGGTAAAATAATTTTATTAAATACACAGAAGAAAAAACACAATACAGAGCTTAAAATGGTGACGACCATACATAACGCCAGTATAATATGGCGTTATGTATGGTCTTGAAGGAACTGAGACCATAGTGAGCAGTGTGGGCACCCTGGAAGTTGTATCAGATGTAAATAATAGAAAAAAATCTACAAGAAGGCAGGCATCTCATTAAACCTAACTCGTGGTATGTCTCCATTTTTTCTGAAGTAGTTGAATTCTTGGAATTCAGCCTTAAAAGCAATCAGAATTGTGAAGTACTTTCAAAAGACATTCATCCAGTCATCAAATGTACAAATAATTTCGGTAGTGTCTGGTAGTGTTTCTACGTTGATGAGCATTGGTTCTCCCTCCTGTCCATCCCACACTCGCCAGCCCCTCCCTTCTCCCCACCCTTTTTTCTGCTACCTGTTTATTTTTCTCTCTCTTCTCTATATGGTTTTCTTTACAGTATATAAGTATACAGTGGG
Source organism: Rana kukunoris (assembly GCA_029574335.1). Classification (NCBI taxonomy): domain Eukaryota; kingdom Metazoa; phylum Chordata; class Amphibia; order Anura; family Ranidae; genus Rana; species Rana kukunoris. The sequence goes on along the minus strand of CM056049.1, from coordinate 629,959,830 downwards.
GATCGAAAGTTTGGGCACCCCAGGTAAAAAATTGTATTAATGTGCATAACGAAGCCAAGGATAGATGGAAAAATCTCCAAAAGCCATGAAATTACAGATTAGACATTCTTATAATAAGTCAAAAAAGTTAGATTTTATTTCCATCATTTACACTTTCAAAATTACAGAAAACAAAAAAATGGCGTCTGCAAAAGTTTGGGCACCCTGCAGAATTTATAGCATGCACTGCCCCCTTTGCAAAGCTGAGACCTGCCAGTGACATGGATTGTTCTCAATCATCATCTGGGAAGACCAGGTGATGTCAATCTCAAATGTTTTAAATGCCCAGACTCATTTGACCTTGCCCCAACAATCAACACCATGGGATCTTCTAAGCAGTTGTCTAGAAAACTGAAACTGAAAATAGTTGAAGCTCACAAAGCTGGAGAAGGCTATAAGAAGATAGCAAAGCATTTTCAGGTGTCAATATCCTCTGTTCAGAATGTAATCAAGAAATGTCAGTCATCAGGAACAGTGAAAGTTAAAGCAAGATCTGGAAGACCAAGAAAAATATCAGACGGAACAGCTCGCAGGATTGTGAGAAAAGCAATTCAAAACCCATGTTTGACTGCACGATCCCTCCAAAAAGATCTGGCAGACACTGGAGTTGTGGTACACTATTGCACTATAAAGAGATACTTGTACAAATATGGGTCATCAGAAGAAAACCTCTTCTACGTGCTCACCACAAAAATCAGCGTTTGACCTTTGCAAATGAACATATAGACAAGCCTGATGCATTTTGGAAACAAGTTCTGTGGACCGATGAGGTTAAAATAGAACTGGAATGAGCAAAGGTACGTTTGGAGAAGAAAGGGCACAGAATTTAATAAAAAGATTCTCTGTCCAACTGTTAAGCATGGGGGTGGATCAATCATGCTTTGGGGTTGTATTGCAGCCAGTGGCACAGGGAACATTTCACGAGTAGAAGAAAAATGGATTCAATAAAATTTCAGCAAATTTTGGATGGTAACTTGATGCCATCTGTGAAAAAGCTGAAGTTAAAGAGAGGATGGCTTCTACAAATGGATAATGATCCTAAACACACCTCAAAATCCACGGGGATTACATCAAGAGGCGTAAACTGAAGGTTTTGCCATGGCCTTCATAATCTCCTGACCTCTACATAATTGAAAATCTATGGATAGACCTTAAAAGTAGTGTTGCTCACGAATATTCGCATTGCAAATATTCGTTATGAATATTGCATATTCGAGTATTCACGAATAAATCGAATATCGCGGCGAATATTCGCTATTGCGAATATTCGTATTTTTTCTAATTTATTTTTAAAACAGATCACATCCTAGTGATCTCCATCGACGTCTAAAAGCATTGCTGGTATGATTAGAGACTCTGGGCCAAGTAGCTGAGGCGATCCTTTTATGTTGCCGAATATTCGCAAAAAAAATTTTTTTTATAAAATATCACGAATATTCGATATTAACGAATATTTCGCGAATATTCTTCTATATATTCGTGAAATATCGCGAAATCGAATATGGCGTATTCCGCTCATCACTACTTAAAAGAGCAGTGCGTGACAGACAGCCCAGAAATCTCAAAGAACTGGAAGACTTTTGTAAGGAAGAATGGGCAAAGATACCTCAAACAAGAATTTAAAGACTCTTGGCTGGTTACAAAAAGTGTTTACAAGCTATGATATTTGCCAAAGGGAGCAGTACAAGATATTAACTCTGCAGGGTGCCCAAACTTTTGCAGACGCCATCTTTTTGTTTTCTGTAATTTTGAAAGTGTAAATGATGGAAATAAAATCTAACTTTTTTTGACATGTTATAAGAATGTCTAATCTGTAATTTGATGCCTTTTGGAGATTTTTCCATCTTTCCCTGGCTTTGTTATGCACATTAATACAAATTTTTACCTGGGGTGCACAAACTTTTGATCCCCACTGTATTAACTAGATGCCGACCGCCCGCCGTCATATTACTGCGGGACGGTGGCACTGCTACGCGGGAGCACGTAGCTGTACGTCCTATCTTTTTTGGCCGGTAGAGGGCGCGATCGCCACCGGGCACGCGTGCTCGTTCGTTACAGAGCGGGGAACGGGCGGTATGTGTGTAAACACATACCTTTCGTTCCTGTCAGCGGGGGAAATGCTGATCTTCTGTTCATATGATGTATGAACAGGAGATCAGTGATTTCCCCTAGTGAGTCAACCCCCCCCCCCCCCCATACAGTTAGAACACACCAGGAACATACTTAACCCCTTCCCTGCCCCCTAGTGTTAACCCCTTCACTGCCAATGGCATTTTTATAGTAAACCAATGCATTTTTATAGCATTGATCGCTATAAAAATGCCAATGGTCCCAAAAATGTGTCAAAATTGTCCGATGTGCCCGCCATAATATCGCAGTACCGAAAAAAAAAACGATGATCGCCGCCATTACTAGTAAAAAATAAATATTAATAAAAATGCCATAAAACTACCCCCTTTTTTGTAAACGCTATAAATTTGGCGCAAACCAATCAATAAACGCTAAATGCCGTTTTTTTTAACGAAAAATATGTAGAAGAATACGTATCGGCCTAAACTGGGGAAAAAAAATGTTTTTTTAGATATTTTTGGGGGATATTTATTATAGCAAAATGTAAAAAATATATAATGTTTTTCTCAGTTTAGGCTGATATGTATTCTACATATTTTTGGTAAAAAAAATTGCAATAAGTGTATATTGATTGGTTTGCGCAACAGTTATAGCGCCTACAAAATATGTTATGAGGCATTTTTATTATTTTATACTAGTAATGGTGGTGATCTGTGATTTTTTTCAGGGCTGTGACATTGCGGCGGACAGTTCGGACACTTTTGAATTTTTTTGGAAACCATTGACATTTAAACAGCGATCAGTGCTATAAACATCCACTGATTACTGTATAAATGTCACTGGCAGTCAAGGGGTAAACACCAGGGGGTGATCAAGGGGTTAAGTGTGTTCCATCACTGTGTGTTCCAACTGTGGGGGATAGGACTGACTGGTGGAGGAGACCGATCAGTGTTCCTATATACTAGGAACACATGATCTGTCTCCTCTCCCCTGACAGAACGTGGATGAGTGTGTTTACACACACACCTTCCCATTCCTGCTCTGTCAGGAGCGATCACGGGTGCCCAGTGGACATCGCGGCTGCTGGGCAGCGACGCGGTTGACACGCCCCCTCTAAATCCCTTAAAGTGGCCATACAGCTATGGCGATTTGCACAGGGGAGCCATTCTGCCGCCGTCAAATGACGGTGAGTGGTCGGCATGTGGTTAAAGACCATATTTTATTTTGCTTGGTATACAGACCACTTTATATATTTTTGAGTAATCACCTCTTCAGTTGCTCTGCATGCAATACCTATTTGACACCTTCCTGTGAACTATGTGCAAACTGTTACCTTTGTATTTTAAAAACTTCAATAACAATGTTTACAAAGGAAACCTACTAGTGTATAGTCTGCTTTAATTCCACTAAAGCCTCATACACTCGATTGGTCTTCCATCTGACTTTCCTGTGGATTTTTGTCCAAAAGGGGCATTGGCCGTGAACTTGTTCTGCATACACACAATAGAACATTTTCAGCCAACTTTCACCAAATCATGTGGTTTTTCAGCTCTTTACCGCCACCCTTTGGGAAACTTCTGCTATTGTTGTCTGATCTTTAGCATTGGTTCTGAGAATGCGTGTTTGTACTTTGGACTTTAGTCTGATGGACTTGTGTACACATAATAGGATTATCCTCCATCGGACATTTGTTGCTGGAAAGTTTGAGAGCATGCACAGCGAACATTGGTCAGTTGAAAAACCGAAAATAATTGTCCAGTGGAGAATACACATGGTCGGATTGTCCGATAAAACACGTTTGTGGGACTGTTGTTGTCAAAAAGTCAGATTGTGTGCATGGGCCTTAACAAAGCCATGGAAAGCAGTAAAAACCTGACAGAGGTCCCAACCTTCCCCCACTTTATCCAAACCTATAAGGATTTGGCTGGATTAAAATCATTCAATTTTAAGGCCCGTAGACACGATCGGATATTCCCGACAACAATTGTGTGATGGAAGGATTTTGTCGGATAATCCGACCGTGTGTACACTCCATCGGACAATTGTTGTTGGAATTTCCGACAACAATTGTTGGATAGCCATGCTCTCAAATTGTCAGACAACAAATGTGTCTTATCATATTTTCTGATCGTGTGTACACAAGTCAGTCGGACTAAAATCCAAAGTACACTACAAACACACATGCTCCGAACCAATGCTAACCATAAGACAACATTAGCAGAAGTTGTCCAAAGAGTAGCGCTAAAGAGGAGAAAAAAAATTTGATTTTGTTTATGTTCACTGAAAAAGTTCTGCCGTCTGAATGCAGAACAAGTTCACAGCCAATGCCCTTCGGACAAAATTCCAAGGATTTGTCCGATGGAAGTCCGATCGTGTGTACGAGGCTTTAGGGTTACATAAGCCTGTCAATGTCTGATGGAGGAACTACTTGTGTGTGAGTAAAGAAATGCATTATGTCCCCATTACCTGGTTTCCTCACACTAGATGATCTCACATGCACTGATTAATGCATTCCAGAGCATATACATTGAAAAACCAACGTATTTCAATAGAAGCAGTTCACACTCGTGTGTTGTGCTGTGCGCTGCTCTGTGCACAATAAAAAAATAGAACATTCACTACTTTTTTTCACCGCAACGTGTGCAAATGCATGTAGGTCCAAAACAACACACATAGGGCCAGATTCAGCAACACTTGCGCTGGAGTATTTCGATATGCGCTGCGTAACTGTGAAGATGCGCCGTTGTTTCTATGTGCCCGTACCCACCAAACTAGATGCGCCCAATAACGGGCCATTTGCGACCGGCGGAACGTTCCGACGCCAGAGTATCGTCAGCGCTTAATTTCGCTTGGCGCATCAGTCGCGCCTATTGATTTCCCCTGCAAATATGCAAATGAGGGATTTTTCCCAATTCACGAACGGATTAGCACCATACGCTGGCTACATGCGCCACGCGTATCTCGTCCGTCCGGCGCAAAGTTATTTCTACAAAAGGCTGCTTTATCTTTACTCCAGATGGCCACAGGTCAGCAGGAGAGCAGCTACAGCAGCGTTACCGACGATAAGAGCTAGCTGAGCACCCCCACTTGCAGGACAACACCTCTGTCCATGCTTGTCTGTCAAATTTTACAGCCATGGAGGAAGACATCATAGGTCTCCATAGCCGAGATGACGGCTGACAGCTCCTGGCCATTAAAGTTCAGCTTTCTCCTGTGTGTTTGCGGGGAACGGGAGCAGCCATCTCAGAACAAAAGTAACATCACTGCAGGGAGGGGGAGCAGGATATACTTTAGTCCCGGAATGGCGCTTCTACGGGCGCATTTAAACGCCCAACGGAAGGCATTGCGCTGACGTTTCCCTGTGAAGTGGTGCCGACGGAAGTTGTGAGCATGCGCACAAAGGGGGCGAGTGGAGCCTCACTCACTACGCATGCTCCGTGGTTGATGCGCTGAACGTAAGCCTCTGCGCTGGGCTCCGCCCATCATTTACATATGATCACACCCACTTCCCCTTGCGTCGGGTTACGCCAGCGCATTATCGTTACTCTGGCGCAAGTTTACGCGCACCTGCTATGTGAATAACAGTACTTGCGCTGAAAGGGTCGTCGGAGTAACGTAAATGAGAAGCGTTACTCTGGAGCAAAGATGCTCTCATCTACCTGAATCTGGCCCATAATTGTCAACACAGTCATTTAATTTTTTTTTATTTTTTTTTACGAATAACGTTTAGTAAAGTTGAAAAAAGTTGAAAAAAGTATTGAAGGACATTTTAAGACGCAATGGAGCATGCAAATGCATTTTTAGGTGTGAATGACACCTTAGACATTCTCCCTGTTATTTTCCTGATTAAACGGCAAGATCACAGCAAATTTACTAATTTTGGGAAGAAAGTGTGTCACACCTGCCACAATTATGGACAATAGACATTAATCAGGGACATCTGTGTATTGAGTTCATTAATAAACGATTAGCAAATGAAGGACATCCAGTATTTTCCATTATGTTATTATTTCTTTGTGTGTTTACTAGCTTGAAAATCTTGCCACCTTACCGTCTGCCTGGTGTTTTGCTGAGAGACGAAACGTTCTTTCACTGTCTGATCAAAAACCCGCTGAGTGAACTCTTTAAACCATGACCTCATTCTGATGTTACCTCTCCCCGCATCCTACCATTCCACTATTCAGCTGTGTATTTAGAAGTCTCTTACCAACACGTGCCGTACTTCTCACATGCAGCTGAGAAATTAGTTATCTCCAATAAAACTAGAAATGTATGTACATGGGAATTGTTTTTCTGAGTAGCAGATCACAGTCCTGTAATATCAACAAAATTAAGTTTGATGAACATTATGTTTAAACATGCTATTATAATGTACAGTTCATATGGGCCCTCAAGCTAGATTTTCAATAAAAAATAATTTACTCTACCACAGATATTTGTATAACTTCTCCCCAGAGCCAGTCGACTGCTTGCATCAGGGCAGTTGGCTCTTGAGACAGAGTGCTGTAATGTCTGTTGTATTCAGGAAGCTATGTACATCACCTTACTGGCCCCTCCTACTAGCTATGATCTGTCTGCATTACACAGAGAAGCATAGAGACCCATTGATGACATCATATGGTATGTAGTGAAAAGGGAAATAAAAATTATTAGCATATTGATAAGAAGGGACAGATGGAGAAACCATGGAAGACAAAATATAAGCATCTGAAGACTTCAAACTTAAAACGTATTTTCACTTTCACAGTCAAATCTGAGCAGTGGCGGTGGGTGGATTTTTTTGGGGGGGGACAGCAAACAGTATGCCACCACCCCTCCCCCACCCACGGGTCATTCGGTTGGTAGCACTTACCCCATCACCAGTGACTTCCCCTGCTCGCCTGTGGCTTCCCCTGCTCGGTGGCCTCCCGATCTCCTGCAGCCTCTCGTTCTCCAGGTCATCACGGCGGCATCCATTTCCTCCCCCCTACTCAGCGGCCATCGAGAGTCTTCTCTTTTGGCCAATCGGAAAATAGGTCTCACACCCGCTTCTGATTGGCTGGATTGAGATTCAATAGGAAATATTTATTCGCTGTTGTAACACACCTGGGCGCGAATCGGCGCACGTCCTCTGCATCCCGAGTCCACCTGATTTTGAAGCCTATTAGAGCCTCTGTAATTTATGCACCCGGTGCCCTGAAAGGGGCCGAACGCATGAATAGGTGGCAGCCACGGTAGATTCATGGTATTCATGCTATGCATGAATCTATCCATTTGGATATAGGGGGGTGGAGTGGAGAGAGGAGGCAGCGTCTGATTGTCCCCAATGGATGGACCGCCACTGAATCTGAGAAAACCTTATTATGTGCTCTCATTCACACAGCATGCCTAATTTTGTTTTTTTAATCGTAGATACCTTTTAGATGTTTCTCAGGAGAAGGCATCATGCTGGTTGAAAGATTTTTTGAACAATGTTAGAATATGCCTGTCCTAAGTCTGTCCTGATTAACATGCAATGCAAGTAGCCAATCCTCTACACCTTAAGGCTCCATGCACACTGGACTTAAAAAACGTTGATTCTACAGGCGTTTGACGTTTTTTTCTCATGCCTCTAGAAGCACTTCTATTGTGCTCTACGTGTCTTTGCACATTATTGACTGCTACTAGTGTTGAGCGGAATACGCCATATTCGATTTCGCGATATTGTGCGAATATATAGAAGAATATTCACGAATATTCGCTAATATCGAATATTCGTGATATTTAATCCAAAAAAAATTTTGCAAAATTTTGCTAATGAGAAATTTCGCTAATGCCAAAATGATTGCGAAATTCTCATAAACGGAGATCATTTCCTGTATTACTAAACTAATATGCACTAAACACTAACTCTACACTAACTCTACTTAAAAGAAAGGAGAATAAGGGGGCAAAAGAAGGGCGGAGAAGATAATCGCGCAATATTCCTATTGCGCGATTATCTTCTCCGCCCTTCTTTTGCATTAGAGCCAATCAGAATAACTCGAATATTCGGCAAAAGGAATATCGCGCAATATTCCTTTTGCCGAATATTCGAGTTATTCTGATTGGCTCTGATGCAAAAGAAGGGCGGAGAAGATAATCGCGCAATATTCCTTTTGCCGAATATTCGAGTTATTCTGATTGGCTCTGATGCAAAAGAAGGGCGCATCAGAGCCAATCAGAATAACTCGAATATTCGGCAAAAGGAATATTGCGCGATTATCTTGTCCGCCCTTCTTTTGCATCAGAGCCAATCAGTATAACTCGAATATTCGGCAAAAGGAATATCGCGCAATATTCCTTTTGCCGAATATTCAAGTTATTCTGATTGGCTCTGATGCAAAAGAAGGGCGGAGAAGATAATCGCGCAATATTCCGTTTGTCGAATATTCGAGTTATTCTGATTGGCTCTGATGCAAAAGAAGGGCCGAGTAGCTGATGCGAATTCTTTTATGTTGCCGAAAATTCGCAATGCGAATTTTCGGCAACATAAAAGAATCGCATCAGCTACTCGGCCCAGGGTCTCTCTCTAATCATACCAGCAATGCTTTTAGACGTCGATGGAGATCACTAGGACGTGATCTGTTTTAAAAATAAATTTGAAAAAATATGAATATTCGCCATAGAGAATATTCGCCGCAATATTCGAGTTATTCGCGAATACTCGAATATGCAATATTCGTAGCGAATATTCGCAATGCGAATATTCGTGAGCAACACTAACTGCTACAGGCGTTTTCTGTCAGGGACGTTCAGAGGCAGGAAAGAAAACCCTTCTCTATCGCGTTTTCTGGAGGAGTTTAGAAGCTGTAAAAACGTCAGTCTCTCCTAAACTCTCCTAAACTCCTCTGAACTCTTCTGAACGTCAAGTGCCAACGTTTTTTTAGGTGTGTTGTGGGAGTAAAAACTTTTGCAGAGGGGAGTGTAGTGCAAAAAACACCTATAAACTAAACTCTCATAGACTCGCCTAAACTCTCATAGACTCGCCTAAACTTTGTACAATATGCTTTCATTTTGTATCTTTTATGCCACGTTTTTCAAGCTAAAAACGTTGAAGTTTTTTCTGCTCCTAGTGTGCATGGAGCCTTAACCACTTGCTTACTGGGCTTTTATACCCCCTTACTTCCCAGGCCAATTTTCAGCTTTCAGCGCTGTCGCACTTTGAATGACAATTGCACGGTCATGCAACACTTTAACTAAACACCATTTTTATCATTTTTTTTTTCAAACAAATAAGGCTTCCTTTTGGTGGTATTTTTTGCTAAAAAAACAACAAAAAAAGACTGAAAATTTTGCAAACAGGCAATTCTTCACTAATGTGCGCTGATGAGGCTGCACTGATGGACACTGATTAGGCTGCACTGGTGGGCACTGATGAGGCGGCACTGGTGGGCACTGATGAGGCTGCACTGATAGTTGGCACTGATGGGCACGGATAGGTGGCACTGATGGGCTATGATAGGCTGCACTGAAGGGCACCGAGAGGCACTGAGAGAAATAAAGCAGATAACAAGCTTCTGTTTACTTTCATTGATCAACTGTTATTGGCTGACAGCTGATCACATGGTAAATACTGCTGTGATTGGCCCTTTACTTCCGATCAGTTGAGTCTGAAGAACTCAGCGATCGCATAGCGTATCGGCTACACGCTGAAGGGGACACGCGAGCAGCACTATCACAGGAGGATATTGACGCCCTCCCAAAACTGTAGCTGCCTTTTGGTTATAGCACAGGCAGAACGTGGTTAACCCTATGTTAAAGCGGATCTCCACCCTAAAGTGAAGATCCGCTGATCGGAACCCTCCCCCCCTCCGGTGTCACAAATGACACCTTTCAGGGGGGAGGGGAGTGCAGATACCTGTCTAAAGACAGGTATCTGCAACCACTTCTGGCCCGCAGTCTCGGGCAAAAGTCGGGTTTTTTGGCGACATCCCGTCGCCCCCCCGTTGTGTGCTGGGAACTCTCGGCTCCCAGCACACAGCGGGAGCCAATCGGCGGGCGCAGCGCGACTCGCGCATGCGCCGTAGGGAACCGGGCAGTGAAGCCGGAGCGCTTCACTTCCTGGTTCCCTCACCGTGGATGGAGGGGGGAGCAGCAGGGTCACGAGCGATCGCTCGTCCTCTGCTGCGTACGCCGCTGGACTCCAGGACGGGTAAGTGTCCTAATATTAAAAGTCAGCAGCTACAAATACTGCAGCTGCTGACTTTTAATATTAGGACACTTACCCGTCCTGGAGTCCAGCGGCGTCCACAGCAGAGGACGAGCGATCGCTCGTCACCCTGCTGCTCCCCCCTCCATCCACGGTGAGGGAACCAGGAAGTGAAGCGCTCCGGCTTCACTGCCCGGTTCCCTACGGCTTTTAATATATTGTTTTTAATGGGCCATCCGCTTTTAGACAGCAGTGTTAAAATATAATTCCAATTGATAATGATGTTCTGCCAGGCCCCTAATAAACAAAGAGTATTTTTTATTTCTGGAGAGTCCAGAATAGAGCTTATAAAAAAGATAAACTGCAATTTGTAAATGGGGACATGTAAAAAATATAAAATATGTGTTATCCCAATTTGGCTGCAAAAGTGGAAATATGCTTTAAGAAAGAATTTTTTTAGGCAAAACTTTGAGAAAGAATTTTTTGTATTTCTGTTGCTTACATTTCTGTCTACATACATGTACCCTCTCTTTATCATTTTCTGGCAATCCCCTGTGTAAAATAATGCAATGTCTCCAGTGCTTGTGCTTTATTAAAAAAAATGCCCCTATATTCCTTATTTCACAGGGCTCACATGACCGCCTGCCATTCTCTCTCAAGAATCCCCCACTAACATCAGTCGGGAGGAGAAGAGGAGAGAGGCAGCCAGTCATGTGAGTGCCGATCATCACTCGGAAATAAGGTAAACATAGGATTTTTTTTAATAAAGCACAGACACTGGAGACATTGCACTAGCTAACACTGGGGAGTGCAAAAAAAAAGTTATGATAGCAGCAGGAGGGGAGAGGCAGCCACTGTCACAAGCTGACAGGCAGAGAGGGGAGAGGGGAAGAGGACAGAAGAGAGAGCGGATTACGGAGGCAACTAAACTGATCACAGTATAAGGGCTCAGCAGCCATGATAAACCGTGGTCAGTTTACAGGTAGAAGGGCAGAACCAGGCAGGATCAGCCAGGTATTTCAAATGATACAAGGGGCCAAATGACACAGCAGGTTGGAGGTAAACCACCTGGCTTTCAGGAGAAGTTCCTATTGTCATAAGACTTCAAGGAGCCAATATTCTTGGTGTGATCTTGGTGTGATCTATTTTCCTTATTAGAAGTTAAACGGGACAAAGCATAAGTAAAAATGTCAAAATGAAAACACCACATGCTGTACATCTCTTTAATACGTGAATATATTTTATCAGTTTAATTTTCTGTGTTTACAGATAAATTCTTGTTGATCCACTAGAAATGAACTCAACTCCTAATTCCCTATTGTGGGCTGACAACCCACATGGTTTTTGTGGACTAAAAGCCTGTACACACTGGCTAAATATTGACCGGTATTGGCCAATTCAACAGAAATCGGCCAACATTCAGCTAGTCTGCACAGCAGCCTGGCGGCTTTTGTTGAACAAGCATGCTGGAAAACCAGCAGCCGATGGGCATCCGATCAAGACTGGCAGTCAATAGCTTCAAGAGCTGACTGGTGCATTCTGGCAGTCAAAACACAATAGCTGTACTAACATTGCTTTTTTTGAGCTTTTTTTCTTTATTGTTTAGCCCGGAGGGTTTGAACGAAAAGAAACCGAGTACCGGGCTTAAGTGTTGTCAGCCCAACTCTGAGTCTTTTGCCAAATTATGTAGCCACCTCCATGTCCAAAGCATTGCTTGTAGTCCAATATAAGAGCAAGGAGGGCTATTATGAATATATACTATCATGCAAACAGTTGTGTTGCTTGTATCTGTGCTGCTTAAAGTGAAGCTAACTGTGCTGCACTCACACTGTGGCCAAACTGCAATGTGGCAGTGTGAAAGTGACCTTCCATTTAAGGCATGCCATGATTGATAACTGTCACAGCTGCTTCTCTAAACTGAACTGTCAAGCAATCAAATAGCTTGTGTCATAAATGCAGAACCATGGCAATTCTGAATCAAATAGAGGTTAAAATGGAAGCGTCCTTGGTTGTAAAGGATAAGCAGGGTTAAGTTCTGACTTAATGTCTGGTCTTGTGAGAACATTAACTACTTGCCGACCGCCCGCCATCATATTATTGTGGGACGGTGTCACTGTTCCGCGAGAGCACGTAGCTCTACGTCCTCTCTTTAGCGGCCCGCGCGCGTGCCCGGCGGGTGTTCCACCTGACGTCTGTTTGTTTTATGCCCATTGGATCGTTTTAAATGTGAGTGTTATTTTTTATTAAATGTGTTTTTTACCTTGCGGGATTGCGCTATGGTCTGTTTCTTTTTCATCATGTATGCTACCTGAGAGGTCCATTGCTTTGAGTGACTATTTGGCCATCTTAGAAGAGGGTACCTGCTACTTGATCAAGAACGAACTCGCTGTTCGTGGGAGATAGGCCCATCATCCATCACCCTGTAGTGAGTGGATGCATGAGTGACACAAGCTGTCCACATAGAAGTTTTTGTATTGTCACTTACCCGCTTCTACCTGCTTCATTTTTTTACTGCTGAGGAGTGCTTCTGCTGCTTGCCCTGCTGAGGGATCACTGTCCTCCACCGGGAGGTGCTGTTGTAGGCTATCCGTGCAATAGCCTTGAGGTGAGGAGCTGGGGACCCCCCGAGGTGTTTTCTGCTGTCACCCTTTCCTGGCACCACTATTTCACTCTGGACTTTCCTGGACATTTTGTTTTTTTCACCAGAGACCTTATCTATTCATTTATTTATTCATTCATTATTTTGTGTATCCAGAGGCATTCCCCCATGGATTTTTCTCTGGTCTTATAGTCTGTTTGGATCTAGTATTGTGTTTTATTCAAAGTTCTTTTGGTTTCACATTGCACCGGCTAGTTTTTTTTCCCTTTGTTGTCACAATACTTATTGGTAATCACCCTTAATGTGTACAACCATTCACATTGTTCATTGTATAATGTTAGTTATTATGTTGTCCTAAATTCACCTTCATTCACCATCCACCCCACCAGTCACCTGCCCCATTCCCACACATATTCACCCATTCCCCCCTCCCCCTTTCACTATTTCAGCGCAGACACCACCCCCTCCCTTTTTATATTTTTATAGTAATACAATGCATTTTTATAGCATTGATCGCTATAAAAATGCCAATGGTCCCAAAAATGTGTCAAAAGTGTCCGATGTGTCCGCCATAATATCGCAGTACCAAAAAAAAATGCTGATCGCCGCCATTACTAGTAAAAAAAAAAATATTAATAAAAATGCCATAAAACTACCCCCTTTTTTGTAAACGCTATAAATTTTGCGCAAACCATTCAATAAACGCTAATTGAGATTTTTTATGTTTTATGTTTTTTTATATCTTTTTTGGGGATATTTATTATAGCAAAATGTAAAAAATATTGCATTTTTTTTCAAAATAGTCGCTCTATTTTTGTTTATAGCGCAAAAAATAAAAACCGCAGAGATGATCAAATACCACCAAAAGAATGCTCTATTTGTGGGAAAAAAAGGACGCCAATTTTGTTTGGGAGCCATGTTGCACGACCGCGCAATTGTCAGTTAAAGCGACGCAGTGCCGAATCACAAAAAGTGCTCTGGTCTTTGGACAGCAATATGGTCCGGGGCTAAAGTGGTTAAACAGTGCTAACCTTGGTTATTATGCCTGAAACTGTGCTTTCCAGCTGACACTTTTTGCCAGTAGGGTGTAACTGAAATGTGTATGCATAGCCCAAAACTTTTGGTTTGTTTTGAATATAGTAAGAAATTCGTAAAACCCTGCCAGTTATTTTGTTGGTTTGGAGTACCAATTGAGGACATTTCATTTTACTTTCTGTGCCAGAGATACATCGGGAAATTAGAAAGGATCTCCCAAAGTGAGAAGAATTCCCCACCCCAAAAAAGTATCCCTATTGGAAGAGTTTGGATCTACCATCCCATTCTTTCAATGATCTTTAGGACAACTAGAGGGTTGAAACTCCCCAATAATAACACAGACAACAACAAGTATTCACAGGAGGTCTAGCCCTTCTACACTCTATCCAAAATTAAAAAAAGGTTTTGCCTACAAATACACTTTAGCACTTAGTACAATACAATCAGTGTCTATCTCTACCTCTGAAGGAGCCACTGGTTAAGATGGGCCTTCTGTTCTTAGCCTAGACCTTCTCAAGAGCATCTAGCCCTCTGACACATCAGGTTAAGAGAATGCAAGCAAACATAATGAAGCACAGCAAATAATTAATGTTTCCCAATCCCATCTTAAGAAACCAGACAATGAGCAATTGATAGGGGTGAACCCAATATGTTTTTCTCTCAGAGAATTGATAACACCTCAAGTAAAAGCAAAATAGTTATAGGGGTAGCACATACTAGCACATTAAATGGTTAACAAAAAAAACACAAGGCATAAGAGGCATGGGACAACTGAGTTGGCAGGAACAGTGGCAGTGCCACTCCATGATGCAATAACAGCCAGTAGAAAAACACAGTCTAACAATAACAGGGCTATACTGCCAATACTCACTCATGATGGCTGAGCTGGGCTTTGACCAACTGGCTAAATATAGTCATAAATTAAACAACTTAAACAGTGTAAGAGTATGAGGGAACTTGTAAGATGTGTGGAAGGATAGAGGGCAGTTTCTAAGGTTGATATTCTGCCGGCTAATGTTGGGGTCTTTTTGAAGAGTGTCATTGCACTTATGGTAGTCCTTAAACCTGCATACAGTTAGGTGGCAACTGTGCAATGCAGACTATGGTAAAAGAAACAAACTGGGGTGGTGATGATGAACTGCAGCCACAGTTCATAGGTGGCAATTGGTGCGGCAGAGATATTGAAGGCAACAATATAGAAAGCAGAGGAATGCAGAAGAGTACCATAGACATTCTGCTGACAGTACAAAGAGACCCTCTCACCATCTTCCAGAAGGCTATGATGGCTTTCAGCAGTGGCAAGGCCCCTTTGGTCTGGTCCAGCTGCAGCTCACTTGAGAAGAGGAAGGAGGCTAGTGAACACCCACGTCTTTCAGCAGCAATCCTATATATTCAGCTAGGCTGTAGATGTGACTGGCTCTTTGGCAATGTCACTCTCCACCTTGGGCTCTTTAAGGCTGGCTCGATCTCTTAGTCCCACTGACAGGTTTGAATTTGCAAACTCCCACTTCTTTAAGAGCGCAGGCTTTTCTGGCACAAAGGTTATAAAGGCCTTTTGTCCCTTTCTGTGTCCCACAGCCTGTTGGGGCCTCTAGTTCAGAATGTCAGTTGTACTATTAAATGTCCGCCACTTCGAACTACACCTCCGATGATTCCAGATGTCTTGCTTAAGTCTTTAGGTTCACATCTACTCAGCTGTCCTCCTGCTGGCCAGAATACCTGTGCATCCCAGTAAGGGCAAACATGGCCCCCGCCTTGTTCATCACTGATGCTTTGCCATATTTCAAGAAACACTGATAAGTTATTACGGAGGGAGATTTCCACTTTTTCAAATTCCCTTGTTACTTAACCAACCTAATAAAGTCTATTAAATTATATTCAATTTTTTAATATATGTTATATATAGTATATTTATTCAGAAAAGCCTATTTCACACCCACTAACTGTCCCCCAGCCCAGGGCTTCCATCAGGGGGGTACAGGCAGTACACCTGTAAGGGGCCCGGAGGTCCCCAGGGGGCCCGGATGGCAACCACCTTTTTTTGTAAGGGGCCCGGAGGTCCCCAGGGCCCCGGGATGGCGACCCCCCTTTTTCTCTATAAAAATTTTTTTAAATTTTTTTTTTTTTTTTATTAAAAGAGACAGAGAAAGAGGGACAACATGAGGGCAATTCTTCTCTATGACAATTGTCCCTGGAACAGGTTTATCCATTAGAAGGTTTCCCCATACCTCTGGGGACAACTGTTAAATTTTAGATTTAGAGGGGTGAATCTCACCAACGGGGGCAGAGACTGAAGTAAAAACTTAACAGCAGATCTGGCCCATCTCTAATCTAGCCCTAATAAAATAAAATAAAAATAGGTTTTGACTATGGATACACTTTTATGATTATGAAATGCACAAGACTATCCAGCTTCATTATAAGCCCTCTTTCACAAAGTGCAAGACTCACAATAGTGCAAATACATAGTATTGTAAAGCAAGTATTTCTGTTTTTATTGTATTATTAATGTTCTCAAACATATTTGCTAATAATTTTAAAGTAATACGTAATGACATTTTAGGAAGGTCACTTTTTTTGTATAAGTTTTCCTTTTCACTCGGATAGACATTCTATGTTCTATAGACAATTCACTCGGATAGACAAAATAAAAATCAGTTTCATATTGAACCATTTTTTTCTTGAGATGAAATGTTGTCATATAAATCACTGTAGTTTTCCTGGATATTGTATTGTAAATAATAATCGTGCTCCCGTAAATGTTTCCCTTTGTAAACAATCTGGTTCTCCTTTCCTTACAAATGAAAAAGTCAGCCCATACTGTATATTATTTTGTTCCTGTTTGTGAAAGCAGTTACAGCATCACAGTTTAAAAGTGTTATGGACTGCAGCACTGAAACATGTAATATGAAGCAGATAGAAGCCAAATTTCTTACACTGTATTCCAAGGTAATCACAGTATATTATACACAGGGCATTGACACATTTTGATGGAGTACATTTTTTTGCAGTTAGTAGCAGGCCATGACCTTTTTAAAATATGACTCTCAACAAATATTTAAAGGGGTGTTCCAGCCGCAATTTTTTTTTTTTTTAAGTCAGCAGCTACTAACAGTGTAGCTGCTGACTTTAAATAGGGACACTTACCTTGTCCTACTTGCCCGCGCTGATGGCCCCCCCGATGCCGGTGCCACGATCGCTCCAGGTCCCGCGCCGCCATCCACACTATGGGAAACAGGCAGTGAAGCCGTACGGCTTCACTGCCCATTTCCTACTGCGCCTGCGTGAGTCTCACGCTGGCTTGTGAATGGGCGGCTGCTCTCTGAGAACACACACAGTTCCCAGAAAGCAGCACGCCCCATTCACAAGCAGAAGAAGAAGAAAAGACACCGCGGTGTGGAAGAGGCAGATTACGGACTTCCGCATAGCACAAGGTATTTCGGGTGAGTATTTTTCTTTTTTTTCAGGTTTTTTTTTATTTCATTTTTTTAAACAAAATGGGCAAATGTTGTTTTCCTGGGTGGAACTTCGCTATAAATTAGTTAGCGAATATCAACACTGCCCAAGAAACACTACAATTAAAGTAGAACTACTATCAAAGGAAAACATTTCATATAGGACACTGTCAATAATAATGGCACAGCATTTATTTTCCACTCAGTAACATTTTACTATGCTTCGATCCTGCCGATCTGTTGATTTTTAACTTCCGCAGGATAACAATGCTGTTAGTTCCACTATGAAAATATGATATTGTTCAGGGGTCAAGTCCTGGGGAAAAAATGATATGATATGCTCATATGCATAATTACTAAACCGCATGTTTGTTTTTTTCGATCCACTGTACCTTAGTAATCCTTTATGTTACCGGGAGGGATGAGCCGAACACCCCCGCGTTCGGTTCGCACCAGAACCATCGAACAGTCCGATCGTTCACACGAACATTTAGAACCCCATTGAAGTCTATGGGACTCGAACGTTCGAATTAAAAAACGATAATTTTAAAGACCAATATTTAAGTTATTGTTGCAAAACGTCTTTGAGAACCCGGGTCTTGCCCGAGGGAACATGTATCAATGGAAAAAAGTTTTTAAAACTGTTGTTTTTCAGGAGTCCTGCACCTGAAAAAACGTTTTAAAAACTTTTTTCCATTGATACATGTTCCCTCGGGCAAGACCCGGGTTCTCAAAGACGTTTTCACAGGCAAACTATAGACACACAGCAGGTACAATATTTAAAGGAATTTTTCATTTTTTTAAGATTTAAGCATCATTAAAATCACTGCTATTGTACCTGCTGGGTGTCTATACCTGTGATAACATCTTTAAATAGCACAATCACCTGCCTGCCAGTAAATTAGGAAGAACTGATCTAGCTAAGCTATACAGTGTATAAATATATGTACAACTTCTAGGGATGTATATATATTCTCTACACACTGTAATCACAGCTAAACTCACTAGCCTGCTCTATCTAGCTATCTAAAAAGACAATCTCTCTGTCTCTCTAACTGCTCTCAGTAAGAAGCCGGAACACACTACACGAGGCCGCCCAGTAGGCGGCCTTATATAGTGTGGGGCGTGTGTTAAAGCCCTGAGCCATAATTGGCCAAAGCCACCCAGGCTTTGGCCAATTATGGCTCTCCTTTTTTTGCGTGCTGTGATTGGCCAAGCATGCAGGGTCATAGTGCATGTTTGGCCAATTATCAGGGCGCAATGCCGCAGTGAATTATGGGCCGTTTAGTTTCACTTGAATTTGCCATGAATGATCGTTTTTGTTTGAAATTCGTCGAACGGACGATGTTCGAGTCGAACATACGTTTGTTTCGAACGTGAAGCTCATCCCTAGTTACTGGCAATGCCCAGATCGAGTCACTGTCAGGGGCAGGCGAACCTTAGTAATTCTTTATGTTACTGTCCTCTTCCTGTATATGGATTCATCGGGTAGTGTGTGGGTATTATGTCACTTCCTCGATGACGCAATGTCTCCTGGGAGCTTTTGTCATTGTTCCCAGGAGACATTGCGGAGGTCTGCTGCAAGTTATCACGGGATTTAGAAAGAACTTGCTCCAGGAAGCGGACAGTAACATAAAGGATTACTAAGGTCCGCCTGCCCCTGACAGTGACTCGAGCTGGGCATTGCCGCGTAGTGAAGGATTGGCTCGGGCGGCTCGGCTGCTCTCGGCTGCTCTAGTCCTGCAAAGGGAACTGAGTTCCTGCTGTGAAAAAAGTGCGTTCCCGCAGGACTTGAGCCCTGATATTGTTGCTCTGTGGATTAAGGCTGGGTTCACACCTAGGTGATTGGATGCGGTTTCCCCCCATCCAGTTCGCATAGCAGTAGATTGTGACCGACTCTCTATGGAGTCAGTTCACAACTCTCTGCAGCAGCTCCGGTGTGAATTGTACAGAAGACCTGTGCATCTTATGGTCCATTTCAGGTCCACACTTTGTGTAAGTGTAGCAGCGATCACCGCAGGTAATTGTTGGCTGAGTGAATAGCAGCAAATAGCTGCGGCCGCCAGCTACCTGTTAATATCGTAAATGGGGCCAGCAGCCGCATTCCACCTTTCAGATTCCTGCCGCTATAATTCACACATGACTAAAAAACGCAGTAATGAATGTAGCCTAACATATGAACAATAAATGTAGTGCCTTTCTAAATAAGTAAATCAACACACCCCACCAACACTACAGGAAGTGCAGAATTATTAGGCAAGTTGTATTTTTGAGGATTAATTTTATTATTGAACCCAAAAAACTCATTAATATCAAAGCTGAATATTTTTGGAAGTAGTTTTTAGTTTGTTTTTAGTTTTAGCTATTTTAGGGGGATATCTGTGTGTGCAGGTGACTATTACTGTGCATAATTATTAGGCAACTTAACAAAAAACAAATATATACCCATTTCAATTATTTATTTTTACCAGTGAAACCAATATAACATCTCAACATTCACAAATATACATTTCTGACATTCAAAAACAAAACAAAAACAAATCAGTGACCAATATAGCCACCTTTCTTTGCAAGGACACTCAAAAGCCTGCCATGGATTCTGTCAGTGTTTTGATCTGTTCACCATCAACATTGAGTGCAGCAGCAACCACAGCCTCCCAGACACTGTTCAGAGAGGTGTACTGTTTTCCCTCCTTGTAAATCTCACATTTGATGATGGACCACAGGTTCTCAATGGGGTTCAGATCAGGTGAACAAGGAGGCCATGTCATTAGTTTTTCTTCTTTTATACCCTTTCTTGCCAGCCACGCTGTGGAGTACTTGGACGTGTGTGATGGAGCATTGTCCTGCATGAAAATCATGTTTTTCTTGAAGGATGCAGACTTCTTCCTGTACCACTGCTTGAAGAAGGTGTCTTCCAGAAACTGACAGTAGGACTGGGAGTTGAGCTTGACTCCATCCTCAACCCAAAAAGGCCCCACAAGCTCATCTTTGATGATACCAGCCCAAACCAGTACTCCACCTCCACCTTGCTGGCGTCTGAGTCGGACTGGAGCTCTCTGCCCTTTACCAATCCAGCCATGGGCCCATCCATCTGGCCCATCAAGACTCACTCTCATTTCATCAGTCCATAAAACCTTAGAAAAATCAGTCTTGAGATATTTCTTGGCCCAGTCTTGACGTTTCAGCTTGTGTGTCTTGTTCAGTGGTGGTCGTCTTTCAGCCTTTCTTACCTTGGCCATGTCTCTGAGTATTGCACACCTTGTGCTTTTGGGCACTCCAGTGATGTTGCAGCTCTGAAATATGGCCAAACTGGTGGCAAGTGGCATCTTGGCAGCTGCACGCTTGACTTTTCTCAGTTCATGGGCAGTTATTTTGCGCCTTGGTTTTTCCACACGCTTCTTGCGACCCTGTTGACTATTTTGAATGAAACGCTTGATTGTTCGATGATCACGCTTCAGAAGCTTTGCAATTTTAAGTGCTGCATCCCTCTGCAATATATCTCACTATTTTTGACCTTTCTGAGCCTGTCAAGTCCTTCTTTTGACCCATTTTGCCAAAGGAAAGGAAGTTGCCTAATAATTATGCACACCTGATATAGGGTGTTGATGTCATTAGACCACACCCCTTCTCATTACAGAGATGCACATCACCTAATATGCTAAATTGGTAGTAGGCTTTCGAGCCTATACAGCTTGGAGTAAGACAACATGCATAAAGAGGATGATGTGGTCAAGATACAACTTGCCTAATAATTCTGCACTCCCTGTAGTGATATGGCTGCCAGAATCCTGACTAGGTCTAGAGTCCTGCATGGTTTGGATTCCCATTATCAGTTTGAACTTTTATCACCCCTCCCCCTTTCTGACACTCCTCTAATTCTGGTCTTCGGTATGTCCCTCAAACCCATACATTCTATGGAGGACAGAGCCTTCCCCTGTTAAACCACAAAAGTATTTTCTTCTCTTTCTACTTTTTCCAAGAACATCAGAGAGTCTCCTTCCTTAAAGGGTCACTAAAGGATTTTTTTTATTTTTTTTTGCTAAATAGCTTCCTTTACCTTACTGCAATCCTGGTTTCATGTCCTCATTGTTCGTTTTTGCTTTAAAGTTGCTGTAATCCTTCTCTGATCTCCACACTTCCTGCTTGTCTGTTTCCTTATGAAACAACTCATGGGAGCTTCTCTTTGTGGTCCCTGATCAAGGAGGTGTGATAACTGTGTGTCTAAAACCCCTCAGAATCAATCACTTTCATTTTAAAAACAAACACTGCCCTGTATTTGTTTGTTTGTGTTCTGTGTGTCTCTGTACCTCACAGAAACATGAAACTAGATTAAAAACAAAACTGAAACTGCAGGCACATTATATGATTGATTTTTATCTATTTTTAATAATTTTTAAAAGGAATCAGTTAACTGTTATGTCTCTATACCCTGTAATCAGTCATTTCAGCAAAAAAAATGTTTTCCTTTACAACACTCCTTTAACCACTTAACCTCCGAACCATATTGCTGCCCAATGACCAGAGCACTTTTTGCGATTCGGCACTGCGTCGCTTTAACTGACAATTGCGCGATCATGTGACGTGGCTCCCAAACAAAATTGGCGTCCTATTTTTCCCGCAAATAGAGCTTTCTTTTGGTGGTATTTGATTATCTCTGTGGTTTTTATTTTTTGCACTATAAACAAAAACAGAGCGACTATTTTAAAAAAAAATGCAATATTTTTTACTTTTTGCTGTAATAAATATCCCCCAAAAATATATAAAAATATATTTTTTCCTCAGTTTAGGCCGATACGTATTCTTCCACATATTTTTCGTAAAAAAAAAAAAAAATCGCTATAAGCATTTATTGATTGATTTGCGCAAAAGTTATAGCGTTTACAAAATAGGGGGTAGTTTTATGGCATTTTTATAAAAAATATGTTTTACTAGTAATGGCAGCGATCAGCATTTTTTTTCAGTACTGCGACATTATGGCGGACGCTTCGGACACTTTTGACACATTTTTGGGACCATTGGCATTTTTTTAGCGATCAATGCTATAAAAATGCATTGGATTACTATAAAAATGCAATTGGCAGTGAAAGGGTTAACACTAGGGGGCAGGGAAGGGGCTAAGTATGTTCCTGGGTGTGTTCTAACTGTATGGGGGGGTGGCCTCACTAGGGGAAATCACTGATCTTCTGTTCATACATTGTATGAACAGAAGATCAGCATTTCCTCCCCCTGACAGGACCGGGAGCTGTGTGTTTACACACATAGCTCCCGGTCCTTGCTCTGTAACGAGCGATCACGTGTGCCCGGCGGCGATCGTACCCTGCCGGGCACGCGCACAGGACTCGGGGCCGCAGAAGTGCTGACGTAGAGCTACGGGCTCTCGCCCAAGAGAGCCCTTCAGCCGCCGGCGGCAGGTCGGCAAGCAGTTAAACTCTTTCAAACCAAAACCAAAAACTTCCTTCTTTAGACAATCATTCACCTAACTGTTCCCTTTTGTTGCCTTTCTCCGGTATTTTTTATTTTTGTTTCCTCCGTAAAGCACTTTAAGATAAATGTACTAGAAAAATTATGTTCCACTACAGCTTAGAGAGGGACAAATTAGACAGCATAAGCACTCTGCCATTAAACCTGATATAAGAGAGCAGGATCGTTTTTTTTTAGGATTACAACATCTTTAGAATCAACTTTACAGTCAGAGAAGGTTTTAGGGTTAAGGCCTTTAGGGGTTATTTCTACTTGTTTTAAGGGTGGTAAAAGATGTGCAGCTCCTGCCCCTGAAAACGAATGTACTGTCTAAAACTATCCTTTTAATTCCAAGTGGAAAATCATTGATCATTAAGAAATGATGATCTTGAAGCTTGAAGTATAAGCTTGTCATTGCTATGTCAATACATCACACCGTAGCACCATTCTCAAAGTGAACCTGTGGCAAAGTAAAGTATTAAGCCAGCGTAAGGAGTGAAAAGCAGGCGTGTTTCCTCACAAACCTTTTGTTTTCCCAAGTCTCTTCCTGAGTGCCTCAGGTGTTTCCTCTATATTCTTTCATAACTATGAATATTCAGGAGCCAGTAGTTAAATTATTCAACATGGCAACGATGACTATGTTGCTGTGGAGATAATTGAAAGCCTGACTTTAAAAGCCAGATAGGTAATGTTAGCAACCTACCTCTTCGCTGTTGTTCATGTAACTTTTCCGGGAAGAAATCTTTACTGGCTTGCAGGTATTCGGCACAGTTAATACTTTTCCATGACACATTTCTGAAAACCTTTCTAGGAGATACAAATCTCAAAGAACACATCAGACATAAACCGTTGCATACAGGGACCTGCCAGATGTAAATAAGAAAAATAGGATTATCTAAGCAAGTCTATAAAAAGTTAAGTAAGCAATCTTTGCTTGGCATTTCAGAAACTCACTTTGGTAGCATTAGGTTTTCTGTGTATTTAAGATTTCTTAAAGGTTGGCTTATTCCCAATTCCTGACCTCGTACATGGCTAGAATTTATATTCTACCATGTCAGTTAGGAAAAGGCGAGGACAGATTAAACTTTAATTTCCTTCTTCGCCACAAGGGATTGGGCATTTCATGACAAGGTTTCTATCATTCAGTGTAGGCCATGCATTAATCATTCATGCTGTGTTAAATATTGCTTCCCATAGTACACTCAAAGGAATAGGAAACATTTTTACCACCACTGTGAGAACAGAGCTTCCAATTCAGGAAGGTGAGAACAGATGCTTTTCCTTATCATACAGTCCTTGGCTATTTCTTTGTGACATGGCTCAGGCGTAACATG
Source organism: Rana kukunoris (assembly GCA_029574335.1). NCBI lineage: Eukaryota > Metazoa > Chordata > Amphibia > Anura > Ranidae > Rana > Rana kukunoris. The sequence continues at coordinate 629,935,686 of CM056049.1, read as the reverse complement.
TTTATAATAAAATTTTATAATCAAGCTAAATTAACGAAGTGGGAAAATATTGTGGTCTTCAAATGGTCTAATAAAATTAAAAATTAAATTTGATATTTAGTGGCATTTTGGATTACCATTATGTAGTAATAGAAATGAGCAAAACAATTATTTGTCATTGAAATAAAAAAGAAAAAAAGAAAAAAAAAAACACTTTATATGATTGTTACAATAAAAAAAAATAGTTGCACTATGTCTTGTGAGAAGCCTGATGTCAGGCTATTATGATATTGTTGTAATTGTAAGATTAAATAATTAGAATAAAAAAATGGGAGGGCGAACCCATTTTAAATCATAACTACAGCCAATTTTGTTTTGTTTTTTGTGTTTTTTTTTTCTTTTTATGGGTTTTTATTATCTGTGGCCCATCAGGGCACTTTAACCTCTTTCTCCCTGTCTCTGTAGACCCATACAATAAATGGGGCTGAAGGTACAAAGAACTGTGGAAAAATGATCACATGTTCTAACCATTCCTTATGCAATTAAAATGTGCAATTGTGTGCCCCTAGAGAAGTTCCATCAATTCCTGTCCTGACATTATGAATGTCTCCCCAATAGGGACACAGACAGCAGTAAAAACTTGACAGAGGCTCCACAGACAGAGGATTGCTTTATTAGCAGCCAAAAACTGCTTTACCACTCATATGCAGACGACACACAACTGTATTTCCGCATTTGCAAGAAAAAGGATCATCACCTCAATCTAGAGACATGCCTCTCTTTGATAGAGGACTGGATGACAAAGAGTTATCTTAAACTCAACGGAGCGAAAACAGAACTTCTCCTATTTCACGCCAAGCGTATGAATCAACCTGCAACAACCTGGACCCCCCCGCCCATTCTGGGCAAAATCATCACCCCTAGCAACAAAGTCAAAAGTCTTGGGGTCATCTTTGACTCCTACATGACAATGGACGCACAAATAGGGTCAGTAGTCACCGGATCTCACCATCTGCTGCGCCTACTACGCAGGCTTACTCCTTTTATCCCCAAAGAAGACATAGCGGTCGTGGTGGGACCAATTGTAAACTCAAGATTGGACTATGCAAATGCCCTTTACCTCGGACTCCCCAAGTACCAAATCGCTCGTCTACAAGTCATTCAAAATACGGCCGCCAGACTTGTGACTGGAAAAAAACCTTGGGAATCAATCTCACCTTCACTGAGATCCCTTCACTGGTTGCCAGTAAAAGACAGGGTCACTTTTAAAGCACTCTGTCTAACGCATAGATGTATCCATGGGAATGTCCCCCATTATCTATGCGAAAAAATAAAAGCTCATAACCCCAATCGCGTTCTGCGATCCACCAATCAAAATCTGCTACAGATACCGAAAGCCAATTACAAGTCCAAGGGAGAAAGAAGATTCGCGGTCCAAGGTCCCAGACTATGGAACACTTTACCAACCAGTATTCGGTTGGAGGAGAATCACTTAGCGTTCAGGAGAAAGATCAAGACTCATCTCTTTTGATACCAAAGGAGACAGGAACAACAAGCGCCCAGAGGTGATTAAATTTGCATGAGCTGCGCTATATAAGTTCATTCATTCATTCATTCATTCATTCATTCAACCCTTCCCTGGTCTATCCAAAACACAAAAGGTATTACCTTGAGTTGGGCTTCAAAGCACATGTCAAATTCTGTCTGATCCAGTTTATACCCCCCAGTGCATATTCTGACAACAGTCAGCATGAGACAGTTGGGTTGATTTACGAAAGGTAATTCGACTGTTCCCTTTCCAAAGGAATATAACTTTAGCTTTGTGGATGTGGTTAAAATTTACTTTGCAAAGATTACCCAATCACGTTTTTAGCTTTCCAATGGCATATCTATAGCCATAGAAGACCAGGCAACTGCTGGGGGGGCCAGGAGCTCAAGCATCCTGCGTAGTTACATAGTGATTTCCCCTCATTACAATAGGATCTAGTAGTTAATCATAGAGAAAATGATTATATATACATTTAATTTGCCAGTGTTGATATTATCAATTAGTGTTCTGCAGTTTAAGATGGCTATAGAGGGACAGATGTTTCATTGCTAACTTGGGATATGATAATAATAGAACAATTACTTCTCCAACACTTATTTAGTCTGCCAGGTAAATATACACTTTGGGAGAGATTTACTAAATTTGGTGCACACTGAGTCTGGTGAAGCTGTGCCTAGTAATCAATCAGCTTCTAACTTCAGCTTGTTCAATTAAAGGAGTTGTATTCTATCCATTAGGTGAAAAACCTTCTGTGCTGCAGCTGCCCCCAGAGCTCCCCTTTTTCTTACCTGAACCCGATCGTTCCAGCGATAAACACAAGCCCAGCAGCTCCAGCCACTGTCTTGGGTCCTCATTGGACCGACTGATAACAGCAGGAGCCAGTGGTTCCCACTGATGTCAATCAAATCCAATGACAGAGGAGCTGGGGGTGGGGCCAAATCCACTCTCTGTGTCAATGGACGCAGCAGCAGGACTCGGGAGCGTGCTTGCATGGGTGCCCCCATGGAAAGTGTCTCTCTGTGGGGGCACCCAACAAAGATGAGGGGCCAGGAGAGCCGCGGGGGAACCCCAGAAAAGGAGGATCGGCCCGCTGTGCAAAACCCTTGCACAGAGAAGCTAAGTATAAAATTGAGGCATGCGTGTAAGACTGTGCTGTTGTTTTATAAGCATTTTCATAAATATAAATAAATAAATAAAATGTTTTTCAAACAAACCTTTACAATCACTTTAAAGGGGTTGAGAACCCTCTTTTTTTTTTTTTTTATAAATAACAAACATGTCATACTCACCTCCACTGTGCAGTTAGTTTTACACAGAGTGGCCCTGGTCTTCCTTTTCTGGGGTCCCTCAGCAGCGCTAGTGGCTCCTCCCTGCATCAAATGTTGGAGAAGCGCTCTCCTTGGTGGACACCTGTGCAGGCGCATTCCCGAGTCCCGCATCTGTGTCCATTCACACAGAATGCAGGACTCGGCCCCCGCCCCCCCGGTGCAGCATCATTGGATTTGATTGACAGCAGAGAGAGCCAATGGCTGTGCTGCTATCAATCTATCCAATCAGGACACGAGACACTAGCTAGAGATCTGCCAGTCATGGCACGATCTCCTTTAGAAATGGCATGCTCGCAGTTTCTAAAGTTTCTAAAGTACACCTGCGCCACTGTCTACAGCACATGCGCCATAGACATCGGCGCCTGTCCCATTTGTAAATATCTCCTAAACCGTGGAGGTTTGGGAGATATTTTGAGCACCTATATGTAAGCCTTAATCTAGGCTTACCTGTAGGTAAAAGTGGTTGTAAAGGGTTTACAACCACTTTAGGTGATTTGCCTGTGACTGGTTGCTTTGGGTTGTTATAAATGAGCATAGCTGCATTATTAAATAACATATTTATTAATAATAACAATTTTAACATTATGCACATTATAACACATGCAAAAAGGGTATTTTTTTATTCTTTAGAAAAAGCATCAAAAGATCATATTATCAAATGTTACATTAATTTCAATGAGAGGCACATAGTCAGGCTTACTAAAAGTACAAAATAAATTGAATTTTGTTTTAGACGAAGAGAAGAATGTTATGCAAGATGAAAGTTTGTTTTTTCTTCCCTTATTTTTCTTGTATCTGCATCACATACAGCCCCTTGTAACCTTTTCAGCTTTGTTTTCCTGCAGTTTGCACTTGAGACAGTTGCCTCTTTTTATATCCTGCAGCTTTTTGTTCTAGTCACTTTCACTTTTTCATAATAAAACTGCATCCCGAGGGCTAGACCCAGACAATGTATAAGCAGAAAAATGTTGGGTTGTGTATATCTATCTGTTAGCCATTCTATCTATCTATCTATCTATCTATCTATCTATCTATCTATCTATCTATCTATCTATCTATCTATCTATCTATCTATCTATCTATCTATCTATCTATCTATCTATCTATCTATCTATCTATCTATCTATCTATCTATCTATCTATCTATATATCTATCTCTACTGCATTTTAAACTTTGTAAATCAAAGGTACAAATACACACTGTAAAATAATAATTATCACCAACACAAATATGTGATACCTGCTAGGTTTTCCTTTATTGATTAAGTTAGATTGATTTACTAAAGAATCAGAGTACTCATTTAGCCAGTTAAATGTGTTTATACTGAATGCTCATTCATGTAAAGGCTAGTACACACCACTCACAGCTCTGATTGGAGCCGATGTACTAACAATCCAATGTTAGTACAGTGATCTCACCTGCTGTGCTGTTGTGTTCTGACAGAGGGATGGCCCCCTGCCAGAACACTCCAGTCAATGCTCTTAGCCACCGGCTGAGAGCGCTGATAGGGAGCCGGTTGGGGGAACTGTTAACAGCCATGGTCAAACGACTGGCTTCTGTTGGGCTGCCTGCCATACACACGGGCCAAATGTCAGCCGGTTTCTATTGAACTGGCCGATGCTGGGGCGTCATTTGGCTTGTGTGTACTAGGCTTAAGCCCCGTACACACATGCGGAATGTCGGGAGACATCGGCCGGTTCAGTAAAAACCTCCCGACATTCAGCCCGTTGTGTATGGCAGTCAGGGCGACAGAATCAGAGCCCGCTTCTGTTGACTGAGCATGCTAGAAAATCACCGCCTGACTAGCTCCCAATTAGTGCTTTCAGCCAATGGAGTTCTCTGGCGGGGGGGCATCCTGAACTAACCCCGGATTATTAGCACAGTGGCTCCGACCAGAGCTGTCAGCTTTTTTTCATTCAAACTACTGTATTAGGTTAAAAGGTAGGCATGGGAAAAACTTAGTACGGGGGTCAGCAACCTGTAGATCAGGTGACTGGTAGATCGCAGTCTGGTCTTGCTGACCCACCATTCCAGAGCATCAAACAGAGTACATTGCAGAGGGACTGCTTGTCATGTTGGAGCTGTAGTAGGGAGCAAGAGCCGCATAAGCTGATACCTCCTCTGTAGCGCTGGCTCCTGTCCCATGAGTGAGTGAGAAACTTGTATAGCTCTACATATGCGAACTGAATCGCCTCAAGGCGCTTGGTATCCATTTCCTACTATTTTTTTTTTTTTTGCCTTCAGAAAAGATGGGTTTTGAGTTTTTTTCTGAAGGCGGAGTGATACCAACTGCACCTCTTATCCTAGCTAGTGGTCTCCAGAGTGGTGCCAGCAGCAAGAAATAAGAAGATCTTCAGGTCAGTGTTAAGCAATATACTGGGCATAATAGTATAGGGCTGCTTTTACACTGATGTGCTGTTGTTTACCCACACCGTGGGTGTAGCGCAGTGTACCGCGCAGTGTATCTGCAACTTTCCTGTGAGTTTGCTGCACTTAACCATAGAATTATAGTATATTCTGCTGTTTTAGCACCCCCCAGCTTTATGTGTGAATGAGCCCTAAGGGAACTGTGGCCAAATGCAATTAAGGGCTCATAGACGCCTCCATAGATGCCGAGTGTATGACTCGGCCTGCCCCCCGCCAGCCGAGTCATTGGATTTGATTGAAAGCAGCAGGAGCCAATGGCTGCGCTGTTATCAATCTATTTAATGAAAAGCAGCTGAGAAAGCGACAAGGGATGGCACTTACGGAAATTCGGGGCTCAGGTAAGTAAAAGGGGGGCTTGGGGGGCCTTACAGTGGAAGGTGTTTTTTTACTTTAATGCATAGGATGCATTACGGTGAAAAAACATGAAGGTTTACAACCCCTTAGGCTTAAAACTGCTCCCACCTACGGTCTAACTCCTATACAAACTACCTTGTAGTTGGAAGATGCTTATACTTACCTATTTTCAGGGCGCTCTTGTCTGTAATTTAATCTGCTTCCAGTGCCTGGCTTCAGGTGAGAGGAAGGACAGCCAATGGATGCCCTATAGTAAGCCTATGGGTGGCATCACCACCCAGGCTTTCCCTCCATTGTCGCTGCTCTCCACCCAGCCACTGGGGAGATCTAGTGGCCAGACTGGAATGCTCTGACAAGAGGAAAGTACATGAAGTAGAAGTTAGAAGGTGGTTCGGAGATGTTTTAAGCATAATTAGCTCTAGCTCGGAACTTCTACTTTAACCCTTCTCTAATATGTCCAAAACCAAAAAAGTTTTGCCTTTATGTACACTTTAAGAATAAAACAAACTCCTTCATTTAAAGCAGTGGTCTCCAAACTGCGGCCCGGGGGCCAGATGCGGCCCTTTGCTTGCTTTTATCCAGCCCTTGGGGCACTATTTTATCCACTGATATCAACTCTGGGGCATAGGTTCTCCTACTGACACCAACAAAGGGGCCCAATGATATCAACATTGGGTCACAATTCTTCCCAATGAAACCAATGAGTGTACACAATTCCTCACAGTGACACCAAGGATGGGGCACAGTTCCTTACAATGACACTAATGATAGGGGACAATTCCTCACAATGAAACCAACAATCGGAGCACAATTACTCCCACTGAAACAAAAAATGGGGTGTACATTTTTCCCACTGATGTCAGCACCGACTCCCACTGACCACTGTCCGGTCCTCGTAAACTCCCGAAGGACAGTAAACTGGCCCTTTGCTTAGAAAGTTTGAAGACCCCTGATCTAAAGTAACCAACCAGACATTCCACAATATATGCGTTCAATGTAAATCTAAAGACTCCTGTAAATTTTTGGAATTACCGAATATACTTGAGTAGAAGCCGAGGGACCTAATTTTACCACAAAAACTGGGAAAACGTATTGACTCGAGTAAAAGCCTAGGGTGTCCATCTGCATGCCTTACTGTTCCTCACTGTGTCCATGTGCATGCCTCACTGTGTCCATGCCTCACTGTGTCCATGCCTCCATGTGTCCATGCCTCACTGTTTCACTGTTTCCATGCCTAACTGAGTCCATGCCTCACTGTGCCCATGCCTCACTATGCCCATGCCTCACTGTGTCTATGACTAGACTGACGTTTAACATGGGAGTCTAAGGAAGGGGTGCCTGGCTTTGAAAAATCGGAACTTCCCAGCGTAGGGTCCCCCAGACAAGAAACGTTGCACACTTGTAGAGGAGAAATGGGGCTACAGGTGTGCCAAGTTCTGGGTCCTACAACCAGCCGGTACCGGCTTCCCAAAATCACTGGAAAAATTACCGTTAAACATTGGAGTCTATGGAAGAGTTGCCCGGGTTTGAAAAAATTGGTGCTCCCCGGCCATAGCTTTCCCACACAACAAATTTGCACACTTGTAGAGGAAGTTTGGGGCCCAGGGGACCTAAGGCTGACCAGTACTGGGTCCCTAAAGTCCGGGAGATCAGGCGCAAAAAGGTGACTCGAGTATAAGCCGAGGGGGGCATTTTTAGCACACACAAAATGTGCTGAAAAACTTGGCTTATACTCGAGTATATACAGTAAGTGACTATATTATAATTGGGACTTCTCTGTTGGAAGGTACCAAAATCACAGTTCAGTATTACTCTGATTCTGTAGATTTTGTCATAGTGGAGATTGAAAAAACTAAAAACTAACACTGTAGAAAAAAAGAAAGCAGAACTGTTTTAAAAAAAAGCTAGGAGGTGACTGATTGATCCTCTAAAAATTCAGATTTGACAGTTAAATTCACTTATGTAGAGTGGAGATGAAAAAATGTAGCTTTGTTCCCAGATCTCAAGTATACTCATCATAGTTGTCTGCCTTGATTGACTGTACGTCCGTCTAGTATGCTCATCTCTAGTGATGGCATGTGAATCAGATTTGATTGTTCTGCGTGGTGCCATTACTAAGGACAAAATGCTGGGCACAGTAGACTAGGAAATGGAACATCTTACAGGTTTTATGTTGCTCATTTAACTTTTTATTTATGGCCTAAGGTTTTTCTTCGCCTTATTACTTTGCTGCTTGATAGAACAAGACCTCCAGGTTTCTGTTACTTTTAACATGTGCATGAATGGGTGGTGGCAAAGAAAACTGTACAATGTTGTCACTGAAGGGAGAGCTGGTGGATAAGCACAGAGGGAAAATTGTGGTGATAGATAGTAAAATCATCTAATTATTCTGAGCAGATGGTGCAGACCTTCCAGACACCCACTGGAGTGGATTCAACTGTGTTGCACTGAAAGTGTCTGCTTTAAGCCATTGTTCTTAAATCCCCATTTGGATTTAAGTGCTAGAAATGGAAAATAAATTACATTTTTGGAAAGATTAAAAAGTGTATTAGATATCTTGTTGGCTTTTTAAAATGTTTTGCAGATCAGCTAAACTTTATAAAAAGCAAAATATAGCATGGACTGAAGTGAACTTTTCCTAATTCATAGCAATATTATATACTGCTATTACATATAGTAAAATTAATATTATTATTTGTCACATTATTTTATATATGTTAAATAATGCACATATAACACAGAAACCAGACCTGTGTATAGTGAGCCAAAGGTGGTGTGATTGATAATATATATATAAATATATATTATTTGTCACATTATTATATATATATATATATGCACATATATACCTGTGTATATATGTATATATATATATATATATATATATATATATATATATATATATATATATATATATATATATATATATATATATATATATATATATAGATACAGTATCTAACAAAAGTGAGTACGCCCCTCCCATTTTTGTAAATATTTTATTATATCTTTTCATGTGACAACACTGAAGAAATGACACTTTGCTACAATATAAAGTAGTGAGTGTACAGCTTTTATAACAGTGTCAATTTGCTATCCCCTCAAAATAACTCAAACACACAGCCATTAATGCCTAAACCACTGGCAACAAAAGTGAGTACACCCCTAAATGAAAATGTCCAAATTGGGCCCAAAGTGTCAATATTTTGTGTGGCCACCATTATTTTCCAGCACTGCCTCAACCCTCTTCGACATAGAGGTTGCCACTGGAGTCCTCTTTCACACCTCCATGATGACATCACAGAGCTGGTGGATGTTAGAGACCTTGCGCTCCTCCACCTTCCATTTGAGGATGCCCCACAGATGCTCAATAGGGATTAGGTCTGGAGACATGCTTGGCCAGCGCTTTTAGCAAGGCAGTTTTAGTCATGGAGGTGTGTTTGGGGTCATTATCATGTTGGAATACTGCCCTGCGTCCCAGTCTCCAAAGGGAGGGGGATCGTGCTCTGCTTCAGTATGTCACAGTACATGTTGGCTTTCATGGTTCCCTTAATGAACTGTAGCTCCCCAGTGCCGGCAGCACTCATACAGCCCAGATGATGACACTTCCACCACCATGCTTCACTGTAATAAATAATATAAGTATATCTTGGTCTCATCAGACCACAGTACATGTTCCAGTAATCCATGTCCTTAGTCTACTTGTCTTCAGCAAACTGTTTTGTATCATCTTCAGAAGAGGCTTCCTTCTGGGACGACAGTCATGCAGATCAATTTGATGCAGTGTAAGGCGTATGGTCTGAGCACTGACAGGCTGACCCCCACCCCTTATAACTCTGTAGCAATACTGGCAGCACTCATACATCTATTTCCCAAAAACAGCCTCCAGATATGACACTGAACATGTGCACTCAACTTCTTTGGTCGACCATGGCCAGGCCTGTTCTGATTGGAACATGTCCTGTTAAACCAATGTAGGTTTTGGCCACCATGTCGCAGCTCAGTTTCAGGGTCTTGGCAATCTTATTATAAATTAGGCCATCTTTATGTAGTTACAATTCTTTTTTTTAGAGAGTTCTTTGCCATGAGGTGCCATGTTGAACTTCCAGTGACCAGTATGAGAGATTGAGAGGGATAACACCAAACACATCTGCTACCCATTCACGCCTGAGACCTTGTAACACTAATGAGTCACATGACACCAAGGAGGGAGAATGGCTATTTAGGCCCAATTTGGACATTTTCATTTAGGGGTGTACTCACTTTTGTTGCAAGCAGTTTAGACATTAATGCTGTGTGTTGAGTTATTTGGTGGTGTAATGGTGTTGGGGGTATTTTCTTGGCACACTTCGGGCCCCTTAGTACCATTTGAGCATAATTTTAAATACCACGGTCTACCTGAGTATAGTTACTGACCATGTCCATCCCTTTATGACTACAGTGTCCACATCTTCTGATTGCTCCTTCTAGCAGGATAATGCACCATGTCACAAAGCTCAAATCTTCTCACCACTGGTTTCTTGAAGATGACAATGAGGTTACTGTACTCCAATTTTCTCCGCAGTCACCAGATCTCAATCCAATAGAGCACCTTTGGGATGTGGTGATATGGGAAATTTGCATCATGGATGTGCAGATGATAAATGTGCAACAACTGCATTATGCTTTCATGTCACTATGGACTGAAATCTCTAAGAAATGTTTCCAATACCTTGATGATTCGATGCCACAAAGAATTAAGGCAGTTCTGAAGGTAAAAGAGGGTCCAACCCGGTACTAGCAAGGTGTACCTAATAAAGTGGTCAGTGAGTGTGTGTGTGTGTATATATATATATATATATGCACTCTCTGCATTGCTGTATTGTTTACAAACAAGCTGGGATATGCTGTATTCCCCTTTAATGTAAATATGAATAAGTATACTATAAATATGCTATAATGAAAAGGGTGCATATAATACAAGGCTTTTATATCTTTTGTATTTCATTTAGGATTACAACCACGGCTGCTTGTATGATGGATCTACGCAGATATCCATTAGATGAACAGAATTGTACGCTTGAAATAGAAAGCTGTAAGTACATTTAATTCTTTACTTTTTCTACTAAAAATAAAATCTGTAGAGAAGTCAACTAAAGAGTTAACTAGGGATTATCCTAAAACATCATCCCTTCTTTTAGTCATGCTATTGCTCTTGCTTCAACATCTGTTTTTGCATATCCAAATACCAGGAGTCCTGGCCGAGATCTTGCAGTATAGATCGTTGTTTATTAATTGAAAGAGCACCGAATACAAGTAGCGTCATACAAAAACCTTGAACCATTTTGTGCTACCTCTGTTTCTTCATAAGGTCTAGCCCTTATAGCATTGGCATTGTGAAATTCTTCAAGGTTTTTGTAAGATGCTGCTTGTATTCTGTGCTCTTTCAATTAATAAATACCTACCTGTATTATTTTTATTATTATTATTATACAGGATTTAAAAAGCGCCAACAATTTGCACAGTGCTTTACAATATAAAGGGATACAGTCCAACTACAGCACAGTTCAATATGAAGGAATAGGAGGCCCCCGCTCATGGAGCTTACAATCTAAAGAGAGGGGAAGGTGGTAAAAAAGGTAATAGATGAAGAGGATGATCTGGTGGAGGTGACTCAAGTACAGTTTTTTAGGTGAAGGTCCCTGAATAAGTGAGTTTTCAAGGATCACCTAAAGGCGGACAGGGTAAGAGCTGACCGGACATACTGGGATAGGGAGTTCTGGAGGATTGCAGAGGTTCTGGAAAAGTACTGGAAGTGAGCATGGGAGGAGGTAACAAGTTAGCTGGAGTGCAAAATATCTTGGGAGGAGCGGAGAGGATGATTTGGGAAATATCTGCAGATATGGTTGGTGATGTAGCGGGGAGCAGTGTTGTGGATAGCTTTGTATATTGTGGTTAGTAGTTTGAATTTTTTATGTTGAGCTAGTGGAAGCCAGTGAAGGGATTGGTAAAGAGGGGCCGCAGTCACATATCGGTTAGCAAGGTATATTAGTCTAGCAGCAGCATTCATAATTGACTGAAGAGGGACAGCCAGTGTAAAGGTAGGCTAGTGAAGAGGGAGTTGTAACAGGCGCTCTCTGTTGCCGTATTGCCTTCCACGCTGGAGAGCATACAGCGACCGCGCGATGACTTTATCGCCCGGCGCCGCGTGTGCTCCAGCCTGGAATGCAGAAGTGAGTAGAATCAATGATAGATGCACTGCACATGTCTTCCCCCTCTAAAGAGGACAGCGTGCATAGTACACGCTGTCCTATTATTATTTTCAGCCGTAGCCGGCTTGGCTACTTTTAAACATACAAGCTACTGGCATATCCCCTGAACTGAGTAGAAGCACCACCTGCATCCATGCTACCTCTTGGTTATCTACTGCCTCCTTCCACGCTGCCCATCTAACTGCTGTGGCTGGGGACACCCTAAGATATCCCCCACCAGGAGACCCTGCACTGCAGAATCCCAAGGCTGCTGCAATACCTGCTTACTGGAAAACACTGATCGCTGCAAACGGATAAGTACCATTACTACATCACATTTGTTACTGTACAAATACCCGGTTCATATATAGCTTTATTAAGTACTGTCTTTGAATCTGGCTCTAGTAATTACTACGATGCTGCTTGGGATGACTAATGGTGCCTTCATGTAACAGTTGTGGACTATCTTAAAGGGACATACACTTTTAAGGCATTTAAACTGAAATTGCCTCTCACAAGTTAATGCTACTTGCATACAGTATTTCCAAATGCTACGTGCTTGACATTTGTTTTTAATTGTATACGGGCTTCCGCCCTAAAATGCTGAACATGTTCACTCTAACCTACTCCCTAGTAGCCCAATGCATTCCTTTATGTTAATTGATATGATGTAGACAACCCCCAAACTCCTGTTCTCTGATTGGAGTGACGCCTGGGGCCCGGTACTGATAATCACTTGCATAGAAAAGTGCATTAGAACCTTTAATGCAGTTGTGCTCATTCATATTTATCGTAATCTTTCAACGCTAGGGCTTGGTGGCATGTTGTAACACCACCACTTTTAGTAGCTCAACGCATTCCTATATGTGAAAGTGATATGATGTAGAGAACCCCCAAACTCCTTTTCTCTGATTGGAGTGACGCCTGGTGTCCAACACTGAAATCTCACATAACATAGAGAGGTGCATTGAAATCTTTTGCTAACTGCAGTTGTGGTTCACTTAGTTCACCCAAGATTGTGAGAAGTAGTCTAGGCAGGATATGGCCAAGGAGTGAAAAACTTATTTTGTGGTGTTGTAAGGAAGGGGCGAATTCTGAAAATGTTTCGGAGGTTAAGGTGGCAAGACTAAGCCAATGATTGGATGTGAGACCCAAAGGAGAGGACAGAGTTTAGGATTGCATATAGCACCTTGGCATCAATCATTGGTTTCAATTATAAAGTCATGGGGGGATTAGGATGGAGGAAATATTACAAGCTCAGTTTTAGACAGATTGAGTTTGAGGAAGTGGTGTGACATCTATACTGATATGTCACTGAGTAAATTTGTGATAGCTGAGGAGACTGAGGGGGTAAGCTGGGAAGTAGAGAGATAGATTTGGGCGTCGTCGGAGTAGAGGTGCTATTGGAAACCATGGGAGATTATAAACTGGCCCAGAAAAATGTGTAGAGGAATAATAGGAGGGGTTCAAGAATGGAGTCTTGCGGTACCCCAACAGGAAGAGGGAGAGGAGCAGAGAAGATGGTGGCATTAAAAGTGTTCTGAGATAGATAAGAAGAGAACCAGAAAAGAGCATATATTACAAGATTTTATGCAAGCATTCCCTCTATCTTTTTCTAATTGTTATTGATGAAATCCAGCAAGGTCTAAGGCACAGATGAAATCAAAATTGTATTGGGCGGAATTAACAGCCAGATTATCCTTTGTTTGCATGTAGTTATCTGCAAAACCGTTCAACTTTTGGTCCACTTATTGCAATGTAAATCCATGTAAGGACACACAATAATACAATGGGGTTGAATTTGTAAAGACAAACAGACTGTTCACTTTGCTCTGCTTACTTCTATCATCCAATCATGTGCAAGCATAAATGCTGTTTTGTCTTCCTTGCCAAGAATACCTAATCATGTGCAAAGTGAAACTTCATCTTTTTTCATTAGGCTCTGGGAAAAACTCCCTAGCAAAGTGCAACTTCCCATGCAAAGTGAACAGCCTATTTGCCTTTACTAAAAAATCCACCATAAATCCACCATAAATTCAACTGGGTCATACTGGGGGGTTAACTATCGATGGCAACCACATTTGATGGACAATGATAAACTATTCTAAATAGTCATTATAACAACCATATATTTTCTAAAATGTTAGTTATTCATGCATCAATCATTCTTTATTTTCCATTGAGAAGAAAACAGATCATTCACTGTATATGCACCATGAAGGGATAGCCTCTCCTTTGTTTTCTTAATTATTTGTTGCCACATTCATTTTGTTATCGGTTGTTAGTAATAGCCAAGCCATTTGAAATTCTATTCCAGTTATTTCTTAAAGGTCAATCATTGATATTTTCCTTTTGTGTAACTAAATAAGGAGACTGAAATCTGGGTTTGACTCATTACATTTTCCATCTAAACTTTCCTCCTGAAGATATTGCACATTTTGATTAGATGTTGTGTCTAAATGTTCTCATATATGTCCCTATATCCGTGTGGAAATTCTGCCATGTATGTGCTGGGTTTAGATGTTTCTACACATGAGATGACTGTCACAATTGGTAGGGTGGTTTTAACAAGCTTTCTCATTTTTGCCATGTGCTTGGACAATCAACACCTGCCTTGACACATTCTGGGAAGATTGGATGGTGGCTGATTTACGCATGTAACTATAAATGTTGCGGTATGTTCCCGGCACTCATTAAAACTAAGAAAGACAATTGATTAAACAGCAAAACTTTGTCAACATTACAGATCATGTCCAGCTGAATGTGCCATATATTATGCAATTTTCTTTCCTGAAATCATAGGTTGATTTCCCCATCAACACATTTGCTAGTAATAATCTAGTAATAATCGTATGCTAAAAATCTCACATGCTGTTTGTACCCAAACAATCAATGGATCGACTTGAGTGTAATCAGCTTGCCCATAGATGGATTGAATCTTGGCCGGTCCCTGCTGAACTGGCCAATATTCGATCCATCTATGGCCTGCTTAACTACTACTAGCTATTGAAAGGTTTAAAAGACAGTCTATTAGAATCTTACTCAACCTTTTCACTATGGAGGAACCCTTAAAACATTTTTGCGGTCTCAGGGAATGCCTACTAAAGGTTTGTATATTGAGGCCTCGTACACACCATCGGACATATCCGATGAAAACGGTCCGCGGACCATTTCCATCGGATATGTCCGATCGGGTGTTTGATCTGATGGCGTGTACACACCATCGGATCAAATTCCCCGCCGCCGGACGGTGCGGTGACGCGGCGGTGACGTTGACGCCGCCACGTCACCGCCACGTCACCGCACCAGGAAGTTAAACACTTCCGCACATTCGCCGAATCCATTCGGCGGCGGCGCGGCGGCGGTGGGGGACGACATGTCTGCTGGTAAGTGTACTAACCAGCAGACATGTCGGGCGGACAGATTCCACCGGATAGATTTCAAAGCTTGCTTTGAAATCTGTCGGGTGGACAAATCTGTCCGCTAGCCCATACACACGAGCGGAGATGTCTGCTGAAACGGTCCATCAGACCGTTTTCAGCGGACATATCCCCTCGTGTGTACGAGGCCTTATAGATCATAGTATATTAGCATGATCAGTAACTTGTGAATAATATAATACATGAATCAGGTATGTGACATCCAGAGAAGATATACAGACAGGAAAAATGAATCTGCCCTTACACCGGTGGACAGTGGAGAAATGTGTTTTTCATTGGTGTTGGTCAGTGAAGCATTGCTTCTCTTACACTGGAGAAAATTATCCATTGCATTGGAAATCAGAGGAAAAGTTTCACCTTACAATTGTGGTCAGTGGGAGAGGTGCGCTTATACATTAGTGGTCATTGAAAAGAATGTCCTGTTGCTTTGGTGATCAGTGCAATACCCTTTGCTGAGTGTTGTCAGTACTGGAACTATGCAGGCACAGTCAGGTAGGAAATCAATAATACCACTTCTTACTGCTCAAAGAACCATTTGAAAACTCTGAAGAATGGCTGGTCTAGTATCTATGAGAAACTGCCTTACTAAAACTCACCAACAATTTATGAACTGCTAAAATGAATGGCCACTACACCATACTCCTATTGCTTGACCTCTTTGCAGCCTCTGATACTGTTGACCACTCGCTCCTTCTCAATAAATTCTGTTTCCTTAGCCTCCAAAATTTGGCTCTATCCTGTTTCTCCTCCTACCTATCACAGCGTTCCTTCAGTGTTACCTACAACTCTGTCTCCTCCTCTCTATTGTCCCTTTCTGTGGGGGTCCCCCAAGGCTCTGTTCTTGGACCCCTTATTTTCTCTATCTACACCTCCTTCCCTGGTCACTTGATAACCACCCACGGCTTCCAATACCATATATATGCAGATGACCCCCAAATTTATCTATCTGCTTCTCACCTCACTCCCTTAGTCTCCTCTCAAATTATTAATTTACTAACTGACATATCAGCATGGATGTCGCACCATTTCCATAAACAAAATCTCTCTAAAATTAAGCTGGTAATATTCCCCCCTGCCGTGCCCCCCTCCATGGCTTTTCCATCTAAATCATTATTGCAACCACCAATCCCTTCATGTAAGAATACTAGGTGTTATCCTAGACTCTAACTAGTCCTTTCAGCCCCAAATCCAATCGGTGTCAAAAGCTTGTATAGTTCACCATCGTACCATCTTTAAAATACGTCCCTTTTTAACAAATGAAACCACCAAGCTAATCATTCACTCCCTTGTTATCTCTCACCTTGATTATTACAACTCCCTTTTCATTGGCCTACCTATCCATAGGCTATCCCCTCTTCAGTTTATGATAAATGCTGCTGCCAGACTTATCCACCTTACCAACAGTTCAGTGTCTGCCACTAGGGATAAGCTTCATTTTCGAGTCGAACTCACGTTCGACTCGAACATCATATGTTCGATCGTTCATCGAATTACAAACGTTTTAGGCCGTTCGCGCCAAATTCGAGTGGCATGTCACGGCCCATAATTCACTGCGGCATTGCAGTGCATTGCTGGATGATGATTGGCCAAGCATGCAATATGACCAGCATGCTTGGCCAATCACAGCGCGCAAAAAACGGAGAGCCATAATTGGCCAAAGCCAGGGGGCTCAGGGGGTTTAGTACACGCCCCACACTACATAAGACTGCCTGGAATTCGGCCTTGTGTAGTGTGTTGGTGGTTTACAGAGAGAGACAGAGAAAGAGTGTAATTTTTTGGAGTTAGATAGAGCAGGCCGGCAGGCAGGCTAGTCAGTTAGGCCTCGTACACACGATCGGACATATCCGATGAAAACGGTCCGCGGACCATTTCCATCGGATATGTCCGATCGGGAGTTTGATCCGATGGCGTGTACACACCATCGGATCAAATTCCCCGCCGCCGGACGGCGCGGTGACGTGGCGGTGACGCGGCGGTGACGTTGACGCCGCCACGTCACCGCCACGTCACCGCACCAGGAAGTTAAACACTTCCGCGCATGCGCCGAATCCATTCGGCGGCGGCGCGGCGGCGGTGGGGGACGACATGTCTGCTGGTAAATGTACTAACCAGCAGACATGTCGGGCGGACAGATTCCACCGGATAGATTTCAAAGCATGCTTTGAAATCTGTCGGGTGGAGAAATCTGTCCGCTAGCCCATACACACGAGCGGAGATGTCTGCTGAAACGGTCCATCGGACCGTTTTCAGCGGACATATCCCCTCGTGTGTACGAGGCCTTAGAGTTACAGTGTGTAGAGGATATATATGCATCCCTGGTGTTGTATATATATTTATACAATGTATTGAGTTTAGATAGATCCGCTCTTCCTAATATACTGACAGGCAAGCAGGTAATTGTGCTAGCTGCAGTATTTTCATGTGGTGTACTGTCTGTGTCCTCTGCACAGTGTGCACTTAAAGCTACCTCAATAGATTTGCTGGTGTTTCTCATATTAATTCCTACAGGCAGGGATCTTCTCATATTAATACCACAGGCAGGGGATCATTTTGCAAGTATTTTCATGTGGTGTGCTGTGTCCTCTGAACAGTATGCACCTAAAGTTACGTCAATAGATTTGCTGGTGTTTCTCATATTAATTCCTATAGGCAGGGATCTTCTCAAATAATTCCACAGGCAGGGGATCATTCTGCAAATATTTTCATGTGGTGTGTTGTGTCCTCTGAACAGTGTGCACCTAAAGCTACATCAATAGTTTCGCTGGTGTTTGTCATATTAATTCCTACAGGCAGGGATCCCAGCAGTAACAATATTTAACCACTTTAGCCCCGGACCATATTGCTGTCCAAAGACCAGAGCACTTTTTGTGATTCGGCACTGCGTCGCTTTAACTGACAATTGCGCGGTCGTGCAACGTGGCTCCCAAACAAAATTGGCGTCCTTTTTTTCCCACAAATAGAGCTTTCTTTTGTTGGTATTTGATCATCTCTGCGGTTTTTATTTTTGCGCTATAAAAAAAAATCGCAATTAGCGTTTATTGATTGGTTTGCGCAAAATTTATAGCGTTTACAAAAAAGGGGGTAGTTTTATGGCATTTTTATTAATTTTTTTTTTTACTAGTAATGGCGGCGATCAGCGTTTTTTTTCGGTACTGCGATATTATGGCGGACACATCGGACACTTTTGACACATTTTTGGGACCATTGGCATTTTTATAGCAATCAATGCTATAAAAATGCATTGGATTACTATAAAAATGCCATTGGCAGTGAAGGGGTTAACACTAGGGGGCGGGGAAGGGGTTAAGTGTGGTCCTATTTGTGTTCTAACTGTATGGGGGGGGTGGACTCACTAGGGGGAATCACTGATCATTGATACAATCACTGAATCACTGATACATTGTATGAACGGAAGATCAGCGTTTCCCCCCGCTGACAGGAACGAGCGCTGTGTGTTTACACTCACAGCTCTCGTTCCCCGCTCTGTAACGAACGAGTGCGCGTGCCCGGCAGCGATCGCGCCCGCCGGGCACGCGCGCGGGACTCGGGGGCGAGCAGCGGGGGGCGCGCTTGGGCCGCTGGCGGCGCGCACGCGCCCCCTAGCGGCCGCGAAAGTCCCGACGTAGAGCTACGGGCTCTCGCCCAGGAGAGCCGACCTGCCGCCGTAGAACCACGGCGGCTGGTCGGCTAGTGGTTAAAGGAATTTTTCCATTTTTTTTTTTTTTACTTTAAGCATCATTAAAATCACTGCTCCAGAAAACACGACCGTTTTTAAAACTCTTTTTTCATTGATACATGTTCCCTGGGGAAAGAAATGGGTTCTCAAACCCGTTTTATGACAATAACTTGCATATTAGCCTTTAAAACCAGCACTTATGAATGCGAACGTTCGAGTCCCATAGACTTCAATAGGGTTCTAAACGTTTGCGCGAACGTTCAAAGGTGCGAACCAAACGGGGGGGTTTTCGGCTCATCCCTATTTGCCACCCATCTCTCTGCCAATCCCTACACTGGCTCCCGATCGCCCAGAAAATTAAATTCAAAATACTAACCACAACATACAAAGCCATTCACAATGCCCCGAGCTACATCACCAATCTTGTCTCCAAATATCACCCAAACCGTCCTCTATTCTCTTCTCAAGACCTCCTACTCTCAAGCTCCCTTGTCTCCTCCTCTCATGCTTGTCTCCAGGATTTCTCCAGAGCCTCTCCCATCCTCTGGAACTCTATACCTCAACCTGTCTGGCTATCTCCTACTCTAGCTGCATTCAGGCAATCCCTTAAAACTCATTTATTCAAGGAAGACTATAACACCTTCAACTAATCTTTTACCACTTTCATCAGCTCATTCCCCACAGTTACAACCTTTTGTACCACCTGCCCCACCCTATTAGATTGCTCTTTTGAGCAGGGCCCTCTTAATCCTCTTGCATTTTATTGTAATGTAACTGTACTGTCTCCCTTTTACAGTATATTGCAAAGTGCTGCATAAACTGTTGGCGCTATATAAATTCTGTATAATAATAATAATATTAATTTTATTTACTAATATAAATATTAACATATTAAGAATATTAATATACATGTAATATTATATGAATTCTTCATAATTCACACAATTTAAGAATTTCCACTTCACAGTTAAAGAGAGACCCACAGACGCCAGTTAAACTGCATTCTCCCATGGCATACTTTGATGCCATGAATAGTTGAACCTATTGTGGAAATAATGAATCTTTTCTAACCTTTCTCTTATTCGGGATACGCTTCAAAGCCATGTTATTAAATGTTTTTGAAAATTCATTCTCTTATAACTTTGCTTTGGGCTTTTTTTCTTCATCTTAAGAACAGTTATGTAACTTGTGCACTGAATTGCACTGAGTCATCCTAGAGTATAAAAAGACATTTACCTTTGGCCATAAGTACATTTTATTCCCCAGGTGACTGCGAGTCCTTTTATGAATGTCATTGTGCAGATCATGTGAATTAAACTGTGCCGTTTCTTTTTCTTGTTGTTACACAATCTCAGATGAAAGGATTGCTGCTAGTGTGAAGGAATTAAATTGCAAATCAGTAAACAGCACATACTGTGAACTCCTTTTTTTTAAACGTATGCTTGTTTATTTATGAGATATGATTTGTCCATTTTGCTCATTGTGAATAAAAATAATAGACTTCAAAATGTGATACTCTGCAGATCACACAGATCTGCTCACAAATATTCAAATAAAATATAGGCAATTTATATATCATTATTTTTAGTGCTAGCAGCCTGTAGATTTTGGCACAGAATTTTTGCTGTATTATAAAATAATAAATGTCCACTAACTGCCACTATACTATCTTTTACAGTTTAGCAAACCCCAACACTTAACCGCCAACACTTTACCTTAATTTTAAACTTAACAACAAGCACTTATCTTGACCGCTAATCAAACACTTGATCCTTATTCCAGTAGCCTATCCAGTGCCTGAAGCACAGTTCTGTTATCAAATCTAACAGCACTGGCCTTCTGAACTGAAAACAATTGATGTGTTGCAAATCCTCCATAATTTTTAATAGCTCATTGCTATACATACAAAATCAGAATAGAATAACTTGCTGTTTTCAGTGATGTAGGGTACTGCTACATATTTGTAATGTTTGTTTATGCCTTTACTTTGTTAAAAGTGGATGTTAACCTTTGCATATACCCAGTGAAGTGAATAACCTCAGATAATGTACCGAGATGAATCAAATCATCCTACATAGGTTTTTACTCGTTTATTTGCAGTCTTCTCTTCTCTACACCCCTTCAAAAGAGCAGGTTGTGCTAAAATCTTTCTTCTTCTGTCATGAGCACAGAGGGGGTGGAGAGACTGCAGTAACAGTGTGTGAGAACTTATTGGAGGAAAGGAACACAGCAGAATAACTGTGTTCTGAATAGACAAGCTTAGTGCTGAGTTCCCCCTCCAACACAAATTTATCTCATGTGTCGGGAACACTTCTCAGAAGTGACTCATGCTGATAACAGAGGAACAAAGGGAGAAGCGACACTTAGAGCTTTGGAGAAAGATAAGTAAGCATTACAGATATTTGTGTCTTGATCAGATTAAATGACCAAGGTTTACAACTACTTTAACTAAAGCCAATCTGTAAATGAAGATGTATAATATTAAAGCATAGTTCCCAACTGTCCCTGATATCAAGGGACTGTCCCTAATTTGAAACAATGTACCCCTGTCCCTCATTCCTCCTAATTTGTCCCTCATTTTGGTCTGATCTATATAGATGTATATAAAATACACTTTTTATCTATCGAAAAGTGTTTTTCAGCCCTAAACTTTTACTCTGATTTCTAAATTGCTGCATTTGTAAATTCCTAAAGCCAATATAAAGGAATAGTAGTGGTAAAACAAGCACTTGTGGGTTTAACCAATCTTGTTTTTTTGTACAATTCTCCTTCAAGGGGACGTGACAAGGGGTGTGTCCTATGCCTGCATACTTTTGCTGGTAGGTGTCCCTCATTCCCATCTCAAAAAGTTGGGAGGTATGTTATAGTGTCCTAACACTCCTAGGCATGTGAAATGTGCTGTGGTTCTTCTTACCACCTTCTGTATGTAGTTTCAAGTGGGACCAACCCATGCATAGTGTCAGATACCAGCTGCTACTGGAAATCTCAAAGACACTTCTTTTTACAGGCTAAATTTAGTTTACTTTGGAGCACATAGTGACAGGGTTGCTTTATATATTATAGTACATTTTAGGTATTTTTCTATAAGCCATCAGCAACAAGCACCTGTTTTATACCAGCTGTAAAGAAAAATGATTAAAACAAGGTGATAACATACTCTGGTCTGATCGCAGATTGTTTGTGGAACAAGGCCTGGTTCCTAGGGGAGAACGTTTTTAAAGAGCGACAGGCCCTTGTTTCAGGGGAAAATGGTGAAGCACTGGGGGATAAAACATATCAGTAGAGACTTCAGGAACTAAATATGTACAGCCTTGAGAAACGAAGGGAAAAGGAGGACATGACTGAAAAGTTTAAATAAATTAACCACTTTAAGACCTCCCAAGGAACATATACTGCGGCAGGGTGACTCTATTGCGCAAAATAACATACCTGTACCTTGAAAGCCGATGTGTGTACCCAGCGGCCGCAATGTCTACTGGACACCTGCGATCTCTCCTCACAGAGGCAGAACGGGGATCTGCCTATGTAAACAAACCAAATCCCCATTCTGAGAGAGAGATCAGCTGTTCCTAGTGATCAGGAACAATGATCTTTCTCTACTCCCAGTCAGTCTGTCCCACTGACAGTTAGAAATCAACTCCCTATGGAACACTTAACACTTTGATCATCCCTAGTGTTAACCCCTTCTCTGCCAGTGCCATTTATACAGTGATCAGTTAATTTTTTTTAGCACTGATCACTTTACCAAGAAGTCACACTTGGGGTCAGATTTGTCTGCAATGCCGCAGTCCCACTAAAAATCGCTGATCTGCGCCATTAGTAGTAAAAACAATAAGAAAAATAAGAAGTCCCTAAATCTTTCCCCTATTTTGTAGACACTATGGGCCAGATTCAGGAAAGAGATAAGACGGCTTATCTCCAGATAAGCCAGCTCATCTCCAAATAAGACGGCTTATCTCCAGATAAGCCGTCTTATCTCTGCGTTTGAGCCCTCCTATTTATGCGACTGATTCATAGAATCAATAACGCATAGATTTCCATTAGATCCAACTGGCGTAAGTCTCTTACGCCGTTGTATCTTATTTTCATATTTTAGGTTGGACGCTAGGTGGCGTTTCCATCTAAAATATGCAAATGAGCCTATACACCGATTCCCGAACGTACGCCCGGCCGGCACTATTTTTTTAAGTCGTTAGCGTTAGCGTAGGTCCGTCGTAATGTTAACCCTGCTGTATGAGGCACAGCCAATGTTAAGTATTTATGGCGTGCCGGCGTTTTTTTCACGTTGTTTACGTAAAATGTTCGCGAATAGGGCTTTGCGGAACTGGTGTTCACGTCGTATTGACATCGTGATTTGGAGCATGCACACTGGGATCAATTCACGGCTGGGGCATTCGCAGTACGTTCGGCGCGGGATCGCACGTTATTTAAATAATACACTCCCCCTACCCGCCCAATTTGACTTAAGACGGGCCATTTACACTACGCCTCAACTTTACAGGCAAGTGCTTTGAGAATAAAGCACTTGCCTGAAAAAGTTGCGGCCGCGTAGTGTTAATACCATACGCTAGGCAGGTTTAGAATTAAGCCGCTCCTATCTGAATCTAGCCCTATAACTTTTGCGCAAACCAATCAATATACGCCTATTGGGATTTTTTTTTACAAAAAAAATATAGAAGAATACACATTTGCCTTAACATGAAAAAAAAAAAAAAATATATATATATATATATATATAAAATATATATATATATATATATATTGGGTATGCATTATAGCAAAAAGTAAAAAATATGTTTTTTCAAAATTGTCGCTCTTTTTTTTGTTCATAGTGCAAATAAGGAAAACTGCAGAGGTGATCAAATAGCGCCAAAAGAAAGCTCTATCTGTGGGAAAAAATTAACGCATTGCTGTATTGCAAAAAATGCCCTGGGGTGTTAATCCTGAAGTGGTTAAAGGTGTAAATAAGGTTCAGGAAGGCAGTATTTTTTTAAGTATTTTTTGAAGCTAAGATCAAAAACACAGGGACATGACCTCAAACTTGCAAGAGAAAAATTCAATCTTACAGTAAGAGGATTCAATCATGCTTTAGGCAACATAAGATATAGAAAAAAGTATAAACACAAATAAAAGAATTGTGGCACTCTTGATGGACAACTTGGTGTTTTTTCTGCCGTCATTCTTCTGTTTCTATGTTTCAATCACATCGCTTCCGACGTAAATCAAAAAGTGGTTAGAGACAAATTGTTCCCTTATGCCCCAGTTCAGCTGTGCATCCAGAACCGCTGGTTTAGAGCACAAATATATCCTAGTGTCTGTAATTGAAGAGTAACTCCCTTATTTCTGGAATTTGTGTGTGAAGACTTTGGGTAATGGGTCCTATTGTGGCCATGTAGATTCAGAGCCATTTAACAAAAGGACAAGCATTATGCCGCATACACACGACCGTTTTTCGGGTTCTAAAAAATATTTTTTTTTAATGTCATTAAAAATGACCGTGTGTGGGCTTCAGAGCATTTTTTTCGGGTTCCGGAAAACAGCCAATTTTTTTGAACATGCCCTATTTTTTCACAGCGTTTTTAACGTTGTAGTTTTTCGGGTTGTAAATGTAGAGCCCCCTTGCTTTTTGTAGGGGCGTTATGCTAAAGTTAGTGGGGAATGGGAGAGTTACATGGCTCCCATTCGCAATTTGTAAAATTGGGCTGCTGCCAATTCCAGAACTATCCTGTGGGCCGGTCTGCGCTCCAGGGGTGTGTTAACCCCTGGGTGGCAGTTGGCGCTAGAGGGGTTCTGGCGGACTCGTTTTCCTCAGCAGCCAATCAGAGGGGTTGGTTCCCTCATCAGGGCATGCTGAGGGAGGATATATCTGGGGCAGCCCCCTTGGCCTGAGGGCCGTTGTTGTTTCCTGCGGGGTCCGAGTTCCAGGTGCAGCATTCACCTTCAGGGTGCACACATCCATGGACCCTGCAGCCATGGCCTACCTGGCCGAAGTTGCACACCATGCAAAGCTTCACTCTAACAGAAGGTCCCAAACCTTTTCTAAAAGGATCCCAGGCTAGAAGCTCTACGGTGGGGGATCGGCTTGAGGAGAACCTAGAGGCAGGTGATCCAATAGGGCTTGAACGAACCATCGGGGATCCAGTAACTAAATTTATAGGGAGGACTCGCTCACTTCAATTTCATGCTCATTCAACTACTAGGCTTGTGGCAGAGGCCCGAGCCAGGCCTGTGGCAGAGGTCTGGTCCTCCCAGCACTTGCAAGTGGCGTTCCGGCTGCCAGGCCTGTGGCAGAGACCTGTCCGGGAGCACTTTACCCACTCCAGCTAGAGTGGCGACGAACTGAGTTCATTACTACTGAGAGTAAGATTGCTCTCTAATTTTGCAATATCCAAACTCAAGCTCTCTCTCTCTCGCCTCATCAACCTTTCCTATCCTATACTATTTTGATAAATGCCAAGTTGGGCCTTGGAATAAAGCATTGAAGAAAATCCAACTAAGGACTGGACATTAGCTCTCTTTTCCTCAACTCACAAGTTTTACCCCAAAACACCTGCCAGGTAACACAACACGCCGATCCCACTTATACTCAGCAGCTCCTGAATGGGGTAGCGCTACATAAAAAATGGTCATGTGTGGGCTTTAACGACGTGAAAAATCTGCGCATGCTCAATAGCAAGTTATGAGATGGGAGCGCTCGTTCTGATAAAACTACCATTCGTAATGGAGTAAGCACATTCATCACGCTGTAACAGACATAAAAGCGTGAATCGTCTTTTACTAACACAAAATCAGCTAAAGCAGCCCAAAGGGTGGCGTCATCCGAATGGAACTTCCCCTTTATAGTGCCGTCGTACGTGTTGTACGTCACCACGCTTTGCTAGGGCATTTATTTTTTCACGATCGTGTGCAGGCAAGACCGTTTAAGGATCAAGTTGAAAAATAAATTGTTTTTTCTAGAGCCTGAAAACGTTGTTTTTTACAACCCAAAAAATGATCGTGTATACGCGGCATTAGAATTTGTTTTAGGACCATATAAAGAGAAGGTTTCCACAGACCTGACCCAAAACTATGCTTCTGAAAGAGATAAGCAGTGAAGCAGGACACCGATCATGGGAAAAGGTTTCCTTGCTCATGGCTACTTACTGCAATAGAGGCAATAGAGGCACATTTTAAAGGGCTTTTTTTATAAAGCAAAAATAAAGGACATATTTATAAAGTGCTGAATTTGACTTTCACCAAATATTCACTGGTAGTAAATCAATCACTATTGTTAATGAATGAATGAATGAATGACTTGTATAGCGCTACACATGCGAACTGAATCGCCTCTAGGCGCTTTTTGCAGCCAGTGTCTTCCTGGCTGGTGCGGTCATTTACCCTGTAGGATCTCGACACGCTTGGGACACACAGTCAATCACACATATATACATATATATATATATATATATATATATATATATATATATATATATATATATAGTTAAAAAAACTCATACGCAAGTAAGATTAATCTGCAGTAAATTCACAACTATATGTTTTATGTGTGCTGAAGTGTGTTGAAAATATGCCTGCTTTCTACATATTTGCTGCAATTTCCAGGACACATAGGGATCTACAATTGTATTCAAAATTATTCAACCCCCACTGAAATTGATTGTTTTGGCCAGTTTGACATTGATTTTGATCATTCAGTCATCCTGCTTACAATTAAATCAAAGAGGCACGTGTAGGTCAGACAAATTTAACCACTTAAGGACTGCCGCACGCCTATATACGTCCACAACATGGCTCGTACAGGCACAAGGGTGTATATTTACGTCCTCGCCTTTGTGCGGTTCGGGGGTCCGATCGGGACCCCCTCCACGGCGTGCTGCGGTCCCCCTGGCTCTGGGAGCGATCGCCGACGAGCGGGCGGATGTCCGTCCTTTTCGCCCCCCCCGCGATCGCTCCCAGCCAATGGGAGCGCTCCCCCTTCGTGTCACTTCCTCCTCCTGTGTTTACACAGGAGGAGGAAATTATGTCATCACTCATCGCAGCGGTGTTTCCCACCGCTGCTAATGAGAGAAGACATCCACAGTAAGTGTGCACCAACACAACACTGACACACACACACATAGGCACATTAACCCCTTGTGATCCCCCCACCCCCCTGTCACAGTGTCACTGAATGCAGTGATCTAATCACTGCATTTAGTGTCAGTGTGACAGGCAGTGTGAAAGTTAGTTAGTGTTAGGTTCAGGATAGCCCCCGTACCCCCCCTAATAAAGTTTTAACCCCCTGATCACTGCCCTAGTTAACCCTTTCACTCCCTATTGCCAGCGTCACTAAGCGATCATTTTTCTGATTGCTGTATTAGTGTCGCTGTTCCCGCTAGGTAGCTATTTTTTTTTTTTATTGCGATTTTTTTTTTTTTACTAAAGACATGTGGCTAAATTAATTTTGGCCTAAATGTTTTACTAAAATTTTGTTTATTTGATTTTTTTTATAACAAAAATTAAAAAATAGTGATTTTTTTTAAAAAAAGTCGCTCTATTTTAGTTTATAGCGCAAAAAATAAAAATTACAGAGGCGATCAAATACCACCAAAAGAAAGCTCTATTTGTGGGAAGAAAAGGACGCAAATTTTGTTTGGGAGCCACGTCGCACGACAGCGCAATTGTCTGTTAAAGCGACGCAGCGCCGAATTGTAAAAACACCTTGGGTCATTTAGCACCATATGAGCATATGTGTCCGGGTCTTAAGTGGATAACATAACATTTATAATGAAATAACCACAAATGTCTTTTCTGTGCTCACATCATTATCAGTTTTATTCAACCCCCAAGTGACATTCAATCTTAGTACTTGGTACAACATCCTTTTACAGTTATAACAGCTTTTAAACTGTTTTGCAGCGATCTACGGGTATCTTTGCCCATTCGTCATGGGCAAAAGCCTCCAGTTCAGTCACATTCTTAGGCTTGCGCACTGTAACTGCTTTCTTTAAGTCCCACCAGAGGTTCTCAATCGGATTTAAGTCTGGTGACTGCGATGGCCACTCCAAAATGTTCCAGCCTTTAATATGCAACCATGCTCTAGTGGACTTGGAGGTATGCTTGGGATCATTGTCCTGTTGAAAGGTCCAACGTCTCCCAAGCCTCAGGTTTGTGACGGACTGCATCACATTGTCATCCAATATCTCCTGGTACTGAAGAGAATTCATGGTATCTTGCACACGCTGAAGCTTCCCTGTACCTGCAGAAGAAAAACGGCCCCAAAGCATGATTGCCCCCCCCCCGCCATGCTTCACAGTAGGCAAGGTGTTCTTTTCTTCATAGGCCTTGTTCTTCCTCCTCCAAACATAGCGTTGATCCATGGGCCCAATTAGTTCTAATTTTGTTTCATCAGTCCACAGAACACAATCCCAAAACTTCTGTGGTTTGTACACATGACTTTTGGCATACTGCAGTCGACTCTTCTTATTCTTTGGAGACAGCAAGCGCCTGGGAGTTCTGGCATGGAGGCCTTCATTACGCAGTGTGCGCCTTATTGTTTGAACAGAAACTTCAGTACCCACATCTGACAAGTCTTTTCTCAGTTCCACAGCAGTCACACAGGGACTTTTCTCCACTCTACGCTTCAGGTAGCGCACAGCAGTCGAAGTCAGCATCTCCTTTCTGCCACGACCAGGTAGCGTTTCAACAGTGCCCTTTGCCTTGAATTTGTGAATGATGTTTCCTATGGTGTCTCTTGGTATGTTTAACATCTTTGCAATCTTCTTATAGACATTGCCCTTCCTGTGAAGAGTAATCACCTCTTCTCTTGTCTTCCTGGACCATTCTCTTGACTTCACCATGTATGTAACCACACCAGTAAATGTCTAGAAGGAGCTGAGTATCACAGTTACTTTAAAGCTGCCTAATTAGTGCTTATTAGGCTTTATTGCTGCTCCCTGACATCCACAGGGGTTTTTAATACCTGACTGAAAACACTTCAATGAACCTCTGTTCTTCAGAGTGGTAGGGCCCGATTCAGATACCTTTTGCGTATCTGTCCGGCGGCGTAGCGTATGGTGTTTACACTACGCCGCCGCAAATATTATGGGCAAGTGCCTTATTCAGAAAGCACTTGCTCCATACTATGCGGCGGCGTAGTGTAAACTGCACGGCGTAAGGCCGCGCAATTCAAATGAATGGAGTGGAGGCGTGATTCATGTAAATGAATCATGACCCCACGTCATTCACGTTTTTTTTGGACGGAGCATGCGAAATCGCGTCGATTTTTATCAATGTAAACGACGTAAACGTCTAGCCCCATTCCCGAACGAGTTACGCAAACGACGTAGCCGACGGCAAATTTGACGCGGTCCTGACGTCCATACTTAACATTGGCTGCGCCTGCTATAGCAGGGGTAACCTTACGGCGTCTAACGCTTATGTAAACGACGTAAAAAACGACTCGCCGTCGCAAGTCCGCTCGTATCTTTCTCATTTGCAAATGAGAAATCGACGTAAACGCCACCTAGCGGCCAGCGTAATAATGCAACTAAGATACGACAGTGTAAGCGAATTACGCTGCTCGTATCTTAGAAGAAAGCCGGCGTATCTTCTTTTCAGAATAGCACAAAAAGATACGCCGGCTATTCTTAGTATTTACGCAGCGTATCTATAGATACGCTACGTAAATAGCTTTCTGAATATGGCCCGTAGTCTTTAAGGGGTTGAATAATTGTGTAAATGAAGAATTCACAAAAGAAACATTTACTACTGTAATACTACTGTATTACAAAACCAATTGATGTCATTTTAGTTGCATATAATTCTTCAAGTTGTCCTTGTAGGATTTCATTCTGAATACAATTACAAATGTACACTAAATTCCCTAAAACCCTTTACAGCATTGGGGGGTTGAATAATTTTGAATACAACTGTATGTATACAACATTCATTGTGCGGATGTGACAAACATCCACGCAATTAGGATGAAAATTGCCGTACTTCCTCTATTATGTGTGGTTCCAATTTTATCAATGCCATCTAGTGGTCACAATATGTCTTTTGTTTCCTGACTAAGGTATTTCTGGGAAAAAATGCATTATGGCCACTTGGTTTAGCTGATGATATAGGAATTGCACATATAAGAGAACATTTTGCATTTTATGTCCTGATTGCGCACATGTTTGTCATATCTACACAGAGAACATTTTACACATTGATCCCCCTAAAAATGCATGTAAAATGCATCTATACTGTATAATGCACCTCACTCACTACACCCGCAACAAATCAAAAGTCATAGGTGTGTTGAGCCTAAAGAAAAGGCTCAACACACTACTACTTCTCAATACTACTACTTTCCACCTTGGTAGTAGTGGCTGAAACACAAAAGGTAAGACTAAACTTAGCAGGTGAGCGGAGAGTGACTGTACAGTGCATCAACAATTTGAACTATTAAATGGAATAACTATGATAGATTATTAATATGTCTTACAGTTTTGCATGAACTGGTTCTTCAACTGTTATGCCGCATACACACAATCGGACAATCCGACAAAAAAAACGTGGATAATTTTCCGACGGATGTTGGTTCAAACTTGTCTTGCATACACCCTGTCGCACAAATGTTGTCCGAAATTGCGAATGTCAAGAACACGGTCACGTACAGCATGTACGACGACACAATAAAAGTGAAGTTCCATACCAAGTGCGCCACCCTTTGGGCTCCTTCTGCTAATCTTGTGTTAGGAGAGGTTTGGTGAGAGGCGATTTGTGTTTTTCGTTACAGTGTGACGAATGTGCTTTTTCCATTACGAACGCTAGTTTTACCAGACCGAGCGCTTCCGTCTTGTACTTGATTCAGAGCATGCATGGAATTTTGTGCGCCGGAATTGTCTATAAACGCTCTGAATTTACGAGAACAGATTTTGATGTCGGAAAAATTGAGAGCCAGCTCTCAAATTTTAGTTGTCGGAAATTCCGACAGAAAATGTTCAATGGGGCCCACACACAGTAAACTTTTCCGACAAAAAGCTCCCATCGAACATTTGTTGTAGGAAAAATTCCGACCGTGTGTACGCGGCATTAGTCTTTCTGTGTTGTAAATGTAATAGACAACATTTCACACGATAACCCACCATTAAACTTGCTCTGGTAAGCTAAACTTATAGAGTTAATTTCTAGTAGGAATACATTTAAGATTGTTAACTGAACAATTTTAGATATTCTAACTGCCATTTTTTGTCCTATACACCTCATGTGAAATCCAGCTCTAAACAAAGAAAACAGTACCATGAGACAAGAGGAAGTCTCCAGTGATGCTTCTCCTCCTTCCCATGTGTTCTTTGTTCTTCTCTGTGATCTGTGTTAGCTTGAACTTGTTCCAGAGCTTTTCATCTATTTCATGTATCTTATTGGTCTCAATGTCAGCAGAACCAGAGAAAAAGGCAGAGACAAAATGACCGAGAGCAGTCCCCTCACCTTACCTTCGCTGTAGGGGGCAAGCCTTGAACTGGGAATGTAGTCGGTGTTACAATGTTGGAAGAGTCTTACCTACACAGAAAAGAGGAAACTGCAGAATTGATTATTAATATTTCTATTACAGACTTATAACACCATATTCAACACATGTATAAAAAGAATAATAATATTACAGACTCATCCTGTAAAGTATCACACAAACGAATAAAGCAGTATTAGTAAATCTGCGTGAAGGCCCCAAGACCATCTCCAGTATATTTCTAGGATTACATGCACATACACTATGGTAGGGATGAGCTTCGAGTTCGCGTCAAACTCATGTTCAACTCGAACAACTAACAATTTGGGGTGTTCACAGCAAATTCGAAAAGCCGCGGAACACCCTGTTAAAGTCTATGGGAGAAATCTAAAGTGCTAATTTTAAAGGCTAATATGGAAGTTATTGTCCTAAAAAGTGTTTGGTGACCCGGGTCCTGTCCCAGGGGACATGTATCAATGCAGGTTTTTTTTTTTTAAACGGAAGTTTTTTTCGGGAGCAGTGAATTTAATAATGCTAAAAGTGAAACAATAAAAGTGAAATATTCCTTTAAATTTCGTACCTGGGGGGGGGGGGGGTGGGGTGTAAAGTTAGCATGTGAAATATCACATGTTTCCCGTACTTAGAACTCTCCCTGCACAAAGTGTAATTTCTGAAAGAAAAAAAAGACATTTAAAACCGGACTCACGGCTATAATGAATTGTCAGCTCTAGCAATTCAGAGAGAAATCATTCATAAAAAAAAAAAAAAAAAAGCGTGGGGGTCCCCCCAAATTCAATTACCAGGCCTTTCAGGTCTGGTATGGATAGTAAGGGGAATCCCGCCGTCAATTAAAAAAAAAAGACGTGGGTTTCCCCGCAAATATCCATTCCAGACCCTTCAGGTCTGGTGTGGATTTTAACCACTTAAGGACCTCCTCCTGCACATTTACGTCGGTAGAATGGCACGGCTGGGTACATGCACATACAGGTACGTGCTGTGCCAGTACCAAGCCGCGGGCGCGCACCCGCGGCATGCTCCCGTGACCCCGTCCGAAGCTCCGGGACCGCAGGACTCGCTGACACGATCACCGCTGGAGTCTGGCGATCGGTCCCCGGAGCTGAAGAAGGGGGAGAGCCGTGTGAAGCCGTGCGGCTTCCCTGTTCTTCACTGTGGCGGCGTCATCGATCGCGTGATCTCTTTTATAGGGATACACAATCGATGACATCACACCTACAGCTACACCCCCCTACAGTTGTAAACACACATTAGGTCACACATAACCCCTTCAGCGCCCCCTTGTGGTTAACTCCCAAACTGTGAAAACATTTTTGCCGTAAAAATGAAAATGGACCCAAAAATGTGTCAAAATTGTCCGAAGTGTCCGCCATAATGTCGCAGTCACGAAAAAAATCGCTGATTGCCGCCATTATTAGTAAAAAAATAATAATGCAATAAAACTATCCCCTATTTTGTAAACGCTATAAATTTTGCGCAAACCAACCGATTGCGTTTTTTTTACCAAAAATAGGTAGAAGAATAAGTATCGTCCTAAACTGAGGAAAAAAATATTTTTATATATATTTTTGGGGGATATTTATTATAGCAAAAAGTTAAAAATATTGATTTTTTTTTCCAAAATTGTCGCTCTATTTTTGTTTATAGCGCAAAAAATAAAAACCGCAGAGGTGATCAAATACCACCAAAAGAAATCTCTATATGTGGGAAAAAAAGGACGCCAATTTTGTTTGGGAGCCACGTCGCAAGACTGCGCAATTGTCTGTTAAAGCGACTCAGTGCCGAATCGCAAAACCTGGCCGGGTCCTTTAGCTGCCTAAAGGTCCGGGTCTTAAGTGGTTAAGGGGAACTCCACCCTAAATAAAAAAAAATGGCATGGAGTTCCCCCAAAAATCCACACCAGACCCCTTATCCGAATACCTAACCTGGCCGCCCGCAGAAAAGAGGGGGGGACAGAGAGCGCCCCCTCTCCTGAACCGTACCAGGCCACATGCCCTCAACTTGGGAAGGATGTCCCCATGTTGATGGGGACAAGGGCCTCATCCCCACAACCCTTGCCCGGTGGTTGTGGTGTCTGCGGGCAGGGGGCTAATCAGAATCTGGAAGACCCCCTTAACAAAGGGGACCCCCAGATCCTGCCCCCCCCTATGTGAATTGATAATAGGGTACAATGTACCCCTACCATTTCACGAAGAAAGTGTCAATAGTTGGAAAAAACACACACACCGTAGAAAAAGGTCCTTTATTAATAAAAAAAAAAAAAAGAAAAAATCCAGCGGTGGTAATCCACTCCCGGCTCCCTGCTCCAACGTTGTCTGTATCCAGCGACGAGTGATCTCCTCTTCGGTCCAGCGATAAGAAGATCGTCCGGGATCCAGAGCTCCACAGCACAGCATCGGAGGCCTTCTCTCTCCGCCGGACACAGCCCAGCGGAATGACGTGGCTGGAGCTTTGACATTTCTTATATAGGGGAGGCGGGGCCACCCGTCACGTGAACCCACCCCCTCTGACGCAACGGGGGAAGACTGGGCTTCCCCAGTGACGTAGAAGAGGGTGCGTCAGAGGGGGCGGGGTCATTGCAAATCATATTGATTTGCAATGACCTTAAGGTGCACAACTTTTGCACAAGTTTACAATATAGACCATTTATCGTATCTATTTCAACAAGATAATAATATTCTCCATTGAATGCTATTTCTCAAGGAATTAGACATTTAATATACTATGTACATTTATTAGCTTTTATGCAAGTTTCAATGTACAAAATTATAAAAACTCAGCATACTAATGGATATTAGTTATATTTAAGGGTTGTCACTTTATGGAGGATCTACCCATTATGGGGTCTATTTGCTTTGTAAGGGCTCTTCATGTGTGATCCAGTTTGACCTAAAATAAATAAATAAGAAAATATGCATTCAAAATGCAATAAATAAATAAATAACAGCTGAGTTTCTACCTTCTCTTTTCTTATGGGTCTCTAAGGCAGTGTTTCTCAATCTTTTTTCATTCAAGGCACCCTTTATAATTATGGAAATTCTTGAGGCGTCCCATTCTAAAATCTAAAGACTATTCTTATAGCTTTACACAATGCAGCAACATCCACACATAGGACACCCAATGTTAGAGGTGATTTATTCTTCCGAATCAAATACACACTGGTACTGACTAGAATTACAATGTTTCTCTCCATCAGTCCGCTAATGTTGCCCGAGTGCTGAGGGAGAGGGGCACAGGAGGGTAGCCATTTTGTCACGGCACCCCTGAAGAAACCTCAAGGCACCCTGGTTGAAAAGGGCTGTTCTAGGGCACAGCCAGCCCAGAGAGATCTAAGTTCCATGCGAACATTGTCCTTTACAAAATAGCCACCATGTTTCACAGTATGTGCCATTTACAGAAGGTTCTTTGAATCTCTAGTCACACTTTGGCAACTGACATTAGGAAGAGCTTATTCTCTTATGACAGTTACCAAAAGTAGAGAACCTAAGATATTAAAACTGTGAATGAGTAGGGTCCTGTTCTATGCTTTATTATTAGACTAACCCCAAATATATGTATAGATATAATTGTGGAAACACCCAGGCCTATTCTATTTGTAAAACAGACATGTTACAGCGTATGGCTTCCTGGGTCCCTTTGTTTATAGTTTTTAAAGCAGTATTAAACCCAGAAGAAAACATCTTACCAGCTTACCAGTTCTTATACAGTTTTTAGGCTATCTTTCTTTTAATTTCATGTGGTGATCTGGCCAGTAAGACTGTTGTTTGTTCAAAAGAATAAGATGTCTTCCAGATATATCAGTTATGGAGATGAGACAGACCATTCAGCATTGGCAGGGGCATTTAGAATGATCAGCTTTTATTTACTTATGTAAAATCCAGTGGCATCCTGTATATAGAGGGCGCTCGGGCGCCGCCTCCCCTATCCATGCATCCAGCCCCCTGATCTACATATCAGGACGCCACACCATGGATTTCAATGCGAGTTGGGTGTTTTGTTGAAGCACCTGATTAGGGACAGAGGCTCTAAAAGGCTTGAAAAAAGGGTGGCCTCGGAGTGCAGAGCATTGTGCTCCAATGCCACCCAGTTGTGTGACTGAATTTTCACTATTTTCACACTATAGTTTCTCCCTGCCAATCAGGAGGCAGGTCTGTGAGACCTATTTCCCAATTGGCCAAAGCGTCAGGCAATCCTATTGGATGCCTAGCGCTTTGACGGAAGAGGGGACACATGGCGGAGGAAGCTGGAGGAGCAGACATCAGAGTCGCCACGGCATCTGCTGCTGCCGCACTCCAGGAGAGGAGGAGAGGACACTACAGCCCCGCTAGTAAGTCCGGGGCTGCCCGGAGGTGTGCTTTTTCAGTGCTGTGCCAAACAGCCGGGAGAGCGTTCCTTTGTTTGTCACCCCAACCCTAAAGAAGAACCCTTCAGCCACCACTGGTAAAATCTTTATCCCAAAAAGAAAAAAAACTGTTTGCTGTAACTGCTTACAATGTATTAGCTAGAGCTTGGCTTTAATGTGTTTGTGTATTTAAATCTGTTAGTACATCTAACACTCCCCTCCCCCAGACTGACAATTCTACTGTTTTAAGGTGCTCTTTAATACAGAGTGGGGGCATACTAATACAGGAGGTGTGTTACTGGCCAGATTACCAGGGGAAAACAGAGGGGAAAAAGCCTAAAGCCCTGTACACACGGCCCGGAATCTCGTCAGGAAAAAAAGTTTTTTTCTGACGAGATTCCTGGCAAGCTTTCTTGCTTGCCAAGTGTACACACAGGCCATTCAAAAGAACCGCCGTTCTTTTGAATGGCAAGAATGCGGTCACGTCATCGACTACAACGAGCATGCGCTCATCACATTCGATGCCATCGCCGCCATCTTGCTACACCCTACACTATGCCTTGGAAGCTACCACGCATGCACCAAAGTCTCATCGAGCATGCAAAGCTTTCCATGGAGGCAAGTAAGTATACAGACGCTCAGGTTTCTCAGCAGGAAAACACTGCCGAGAATCACGACGATAAAATAGAGAGCAGGTTCTCTATTTTTCTAGTCATGATTCTAGGCAGTTTTCTCGACGAGAAACCACACACACACACGGTTTTCTCAGAAAAAAGCTTTCCCAGCAGCTTTTTTGCAGAGAAAACCGTGCCTGTGTACGAGGCTTAACAAAAGAAAACTGATGCAGCCACAACATCTAAGGCGCCGTACACACGGCAGAGAACCTCGACGGGCAGAACACATCGTTCCGCCCGTCGAGGTTCTCTCCCGGCCGTCGAATTCGGCGACCCGCCCGTCGAGAATGGCAACCAGCCATTCTTCCGGGCGGGCCGTCGAGGAAATAGAGAGCGTGCTCTCTATTTCGGCTCGACGGGCTTCCCGACGGGAAGCTCGCTGAGACCGTACACACGGCCGAGGTCCTCGCTGGAATGTGCATTCCAGCGAGGTTCTCGCTGATTTTCAGCGAGAACCTCGGCCGTGTGTACGGCGCCTTAGGATTGGTAAGCTGCAACATATTCAATTTTTGGCTTTGGGTTTAAACTGCTTTAAACATAAGTGAAGATGCATAAAAACTGTCTGTACCTAAATCTATCCTCAGTACCTGAAGGTGCAAACTAATTCTCATATCCTGTGTGATCATCTCTGCAGTAGGTTTGTTCGCAGTAGAAACTAATAGCAAACTGTGTATGAGTCACCGTCCTGACGGGTTTTCATGTGATTGAGGCTTAAGAAAAACAGCAATATGTATTTAAGCTGGATACAAATCAGGCCCAGCATAGAGGGTTTGTATGGGAAGAAATCCTGCAATGTCACATTCAGAATTTAGTGTAATAAAGCAGATACTAATTGGCATGTAGGCAAATTATGCAAATCATCAGCTTCAACTCACATTTAGGAAGAACAAAACAATTTAAAGCGGTTGTTTTTTTTTTTTTTTTTTTTTTCTACACTCCATGCTATTTGAAGACTGTTATAATTCAATTAGGAAACAATTAGTAAAGATAAAAATAATTTTTCTTAGTATTGTAATTTCTTTGATTCATGAATATCTCAACATGTCGACATAATTATCGTA
Organism: Rana kukunoris; assembly: GCA_029574335.1. Classification (NCBI taxonomy): domain Eukaryota; kingdom Metazoa; phylum Chordata; class Amphibia; order Anura; family Ranidae; genus Rana; species Rana kukunoris. Next base: position 629,898,135 of record CM056049.1, on the reverse strand, counting down.
CACGTTGTTGTCTGTTTATCTATGTCCTGTAAAAGGCTTAACAGAATACCTGTCATATGTGATATAAATGATTTTCATGATAGAATTAAACCTGTAGCGCCCTTCTCCTGATGAAGAGGCGCTGCTTAAAATTTAGTGGGGGTCTGAGCTGTTATTTGGCTCAGATCAGAGTGATTAAGGGCAATTTAGCCTCTGTTCCAGCCATGGCTGTGCTGGGAGTGATTCACCATTGATCACCTGGGGGTGTTATTACCACCCCAGGCCAAAGGTGTTAGCAGTCGGGTCATGGTATATTGAGTGTCCCCCTCAGCAACGAATCAGTGGGAGTGGTTACCCTGCTGTGCATGCCGGGCAGGGGTACTTAAGGGACAGGCGCCATTGGTGCGGGGTCCGTCTGTTCTAGCCTCGTTGCCCGCCTGGCCAGGGGTGCGTGTTGTGAATCCTAGCTCCAGGAACACGTTGGCCTGGGGCTGCGGCTTTGTCTGGTGGGCCCAGTTGTCTGACTCGGGCCCGTACCGCAGAAGTGATCCTGTGCTGTCCGTCCTGCGGGAGGAAGCTACTTGATGAAGGAGACCAGGGAAGGACCTATCCTGGTAGGGGCCATGCAAGAGGCTGGTACCTTGGAAGAAGGCTGGAATCTTCATCTAAGGATGCACCGTACACTGAGAGGCTTGACAGTGTCACCTGTCAAGTTTAAAGGTTCTAGTGAGAAAAGCTAAAGAGATCCGGGTGCTGAATCCTGTGGCAGAGGATTCTGGACCGAAATATCTCACCGAGAAAAGAAGGTCTGTGGCAGACCATCCTGGCTGCTAGGCCAGTGAGAGGGACCTATCTGGGTGAGCAATACCCACTCTGGCTAGAGTGGCGACGAGAACTGTTTGCTGGAAACAGGAGTGTTTCCTAACTTTGCACCTGAGCCTACCTACCCTTCCACCCCTTATTCCTATTTTCTGCTAAAGTTCTACAAAATAAACCCTGGACAGCAAGAATATAGATAACGTGCCACCCAAAATCTAAACCAGCAGCTCCTGCGGGAGTAGTGCTACACGTGGGGGCTCGTCCGGGATATGCTGTTACCTCTAGCAACAGAACTGGAAAAATATTTCGCTTTATTGAGAGTCTGAACTTGATTGGGTGTTGAACTGTGTTCAAGAAAGAAGGGTTAAGGTCAGGTCACTTGGCGGAGACATCAGCTGCACGTGCAACAGAGAGGTGCATGAAGCGACATGCCAAAAAGAACCAGAAGGGGGAGGAGTTCCCGCCTCCTGCGTGAGACGTATGTGTGTCTGGCGCGGAAAAGGACATTGATTGCCAGATCGGACAGAGGATCGCAGAGCAAGTCATGTCGGTGTATACGCTGCCACCAACTGGACTGAGGCCTACGATGTTTCTGTCCGGAGCTAGTGTGAGCTCTGCATTGCCAGGAGCCTTGCTGACGGACACGGGCATTCGGATGAGACCGCATGGGCGCTTTGTTCTATACAGTAGTGGGGAAATTAAAATGAAGTCAGCAATTTATAAGTTCTGATATGTGAATGAGAACATGTTCAGTAACAAATAAAAAGGTGTTATTCCAATTTGGCTGCAAAAGTGGATACACTTTCAGCATAGTAACCAGCAAGCAGTTATTTAAGTTATTCAAGGGAATACTGAAAATGGGGAGTTTGTGAATATTTATGCTACACACATACACAATGAGAAAGCCTCTAATGTCAGGAAGAGCATTTCAAATGAACTTCGGAGCAAGCTTTGCAAACATTATCTTTTCATGACATTGTTCGGTGCATTTTAGTGTGTGGATGAGACTAACTAACGATCCCAACCAGCGCATCATTCAATTTCCTAGACACGTAACGTAACCTTTAAGATAACTGTCTCTCTTTTCTAGCTCAACATTCATGACAGATTGTTCCAATAAAAACAGAAGACATTGCAGATGGAATATATGAGCCATTCCACATTTTCAGAGTAACACATAAAGTATACATTCTTGTTATTGTTGTATTCTTTACTAAATATGCTTTTCTAAAACATGAAAAAGCATAAAACATCCTCTAACATGATGTGTAGAGTAGAAAATACCATTCAATGTTTTGTACTTCTTCCTTATATACTGAAAATCAACAAAGATATTAATCTCATAGAGGCGGCAGACCTCCACCCTGCTAATACCAACATGAGACTCCTTAGTTGAAGTTCTGGAAATGGAAGATTTTGTTTAAATACAATTTTTTACATGACAGCATTTTTACAGTTGAACCTTGGATGACGAGCATAATCCGTTCCAGGAGTATACTCGTAATCCAAAGTACTCGCATATCAAAGCGAGTTTTCCCATTGAAGTCAATGGAAACTAAGATAATTTGTTCCGCATTGACTTTAATGGGATGCAATACTGAATGCGGCCAGATGTGGGGGCGCCAGAGAGCGCTGAAAACGGCCGAAAAGGCCCAATGATACTTCGGCTTGTTTCCTGTGCCACCGATTTCAGGTCAAATGAGGTACTGAAGGCCAATGTTCGATTTTTCTCGGCTCTGGAAGCCCATACCTCAGGCCAAATGAGGTACTCAAAAATATATAGAGAAAAACCGGGATGGCCGCACTCCAAATGAGGTACTGCAGACCTATTTTAAGCTCTGCTCGGCTTCTGCTCCCCCGTACCTCAGGCCAAATGAGGTACTGCAGACCTATTTTCAGCTCTGCTCGGCTTCTGCTCTTCCGTACCTCAGGCCAAATGAGGTACTGCAGACTTATTTTCAGCTCTGCTCGGCTTCTGCGCCCCCGTACCTCAGGCCAAATGAGGTACTGCAGACCTATTTTCAGCTCTGCTCGGCTTCTGCTACCCCGTACCTCAGGCCAAATGAGGTACTGCAGACCTATTTTAAGCTCTGCTCGGCTTCTGCGCCCCCGTACCTCAGGCCAAATGAGGTACTGCAGACTTATTTTCAGCTCTGCTCGGCTTCTGCTACCCCGTACCTCAGGCCAAATGAGGTACTGCAGACCTATTTTCAGCTCTGCTCGGCTTCTGCTCTCCCGTACCTCAGGCCAAATGAGGTACTGCAGGCCTATTTAGCTTGAATTGTGCTCGTCTTGCGAGTCAACACTCGCAAACCGAGTCAGAATTTAAAAAAGAAAGATGCTCGCAAATCAAAACTCTCTCAAACCAAGTTACTCTTAAACCAAGGTTTCCACTGTATCATGAAAGCAGAAAAGTATAGTTTTCATATTTTTCTTTTATTTCACTATATTCTGATGATACAGTACCTAAAGCGGTAGTAAACTCTTTAAAAAAAATGAAAATGAGAAAAGATTCCCCTTGCAAGGCAATAGGCAAAAGGAATGCATTGCATACTAGCACATTATAAAGAACTTACCATAAAAAAAAACTTCCGGCAGCACGCTGTCACTGCTGCAGTGACTTCTATCTTTACTCTGTCTTCTTTCTGGGTTCATGGGATGCGGCCGCTTTATTGGATGAACCACAATGATGTTATGTGCGCAGGAGTCTCGGCCGTGGAACAGAGCTCTGAAAGAACAGCGCGGGTATGCCGTTCCTTCAGAGCGCATGCGCCGGTGACATCACCAGCTGCGGTGCACGTTTAGGAGATATTTATTAAGTAAGCCTTATTATAAGCAGTGAGAGTTTACTTCCTCTCTAACTGATATATGTCACATAGATCTGGACATGTTATAGCAGACAATACCTAGCTCCAACTTTTAGTTCCCCTCTCTCTTTTACATTCTCCCTCTCTTTCAGTTCTCCTTCTCCTCCTCTGTCTCATTTTCTCTCTCCCCCTCTCTTTCTCTGTTCTCTTTCCTTCCCGCTCTTTCTGTTTCTCTCTTCTTCTCTTTTTCTCTGCCTCACTCACTATCTCTCTAAGCCTAGGTTCACATTGGAGCAACTTGTCATGCGATTTGAGAGATGGCAATGGCGGCAATGGCACTGTTCCAATCGGTGCAACACTAAGGCCCCTTTCACACGGACGAATAGAATGGTGCTTTTAGCTGTGGATTTTACCTTTAAGGAAAGGTAGTTCTCAATTTATGAAGTCCAGGTCTGTTTACATGCTGTGTTCTTGTAATGTTGTTACATTTAACAAAAAAAAAACACGGTGCTTGAACTTTATATTAGGTTTGAGGTCTTCAAAACTTTTGCTATTTTTTTTTTCTGGCTGTGAAGATGTGCATTAAGAATTTAAAAGGACGGTGACTGCAGTTGTTTGGTTTCTTGTTGAGCAGTGTGTTATATGGATTTTTCAAAAGACTCCAACTGTTAATGAGAAACTCATAACCGTCCTATCTTAGAGATCAATGAAAATTATAAAACAAATAAATAATAATAATAGGTAGATGGATTCCAAAGTAAAAGAATTAACCTTAATAATTGTCTCTGTAATTTTAACTCATTAGATCTCCTAGCAGCACTGGTATTTATTTCTTTTTTTGCATACATATTTTATAGTTACTGGAAGCCCATCAAGACAGTTTTGATAATTCTATAGCTGAAAAAATTGCCAGAGTACCATCCATACATACAAATAAATAACTGATACCAAGAATTAAAGTAATATTAACCTCCCTGGCGGTATGATTATGTCTGGAATTACGTACCAAAAGCGGTACAATTATTTTGCATGGAAATTCTGCGTTTTATACTGTAGGCCTGCAATTTTTAGGAATAACTCGCTTAAATATGTCCAAACCAGAGTCTAGTAGACATCCCGGGTATGATAAAGTTTGAAACACAAAATCATAAAATTATAATATAATAAATAACTATAAATAATTATAACAAATAATAATGTAATTATAATAAAAATTATTCACTAATGTAATCAAATCAAAATCACTGAAATTTGCTCAGTTGCAGAATTGTCGCTGTCATTACTTTTATTTTTTTATGACGAATTTCCCCACAAATCGCTATCGCTCAATTCTGCAAGTGATTATAATTTATTATCGCTGTTTTCTAGCTGCTCTAAAATCCCTTTTGACATAAAGGGACACTTTTGGTTGCTATGGACAATCTACAGTTTGCAGGCACAAAAAAAATGTTTTTATTATGTAAAAGAACATGCAGGGCACTGGGCAGACCACTAGGGACAGGGGGGGTGTGTACTTTTTACATACAGTACTGTAATCTATAAGATTACAGTATTCTGTATGTAATGTGTTTGTTTACTTTTTTGAATTTGCCGCCGGTCTCCGCCCCCGTGCGCCGTTACGTCGCAGGGAATGGAGATCGGCGGCGCGCGGGCACTGTGTGAGTCGAACGGAGGACGCCACTCGCTCACACAGCGGGGATGCATCGCTGGATCCAGGGACAAGGTAAGTACAGTACCCCGCCTGGATAAACAGGTAAGCCAGCGCGCGCTGCAGGCTCTGCATTCACCCCGAGCGCGACTCGGGGATATCGATATTTACATGAAAAATCCATCCCGAGTCGCTCTCGGGGATACCGGCAGGGGGGTTAAAGAAGAGCTAAAGGCAAAACTTTTTTTTCATTTTGAAAAGAGTAAGGGAGCGTTATAAGCCCTCTAAGGTTTATTTTTGCCACTGTTGTCCCATTGGGGATATTTACCTTTACTTCCTGTCCTATAGCCAAACAGGAAGTGAGAGGAAATCTCTGTAAATTTAAGGAATCTCGTGGGGACCCCCAGGTCACTAAAACTAGTGTCCCCATTGGATTTTTTCCCCTCTATTACTTTTCTAGGGACAAAAATATGGGATTTTACTTTTTACTTTCAATAATAATGGTAAACAGGACAAATAGAGAGGGTGAATCTCCCCTCAAAGGGGCCACAGACAGCAATGATAACTGACAGGTATTCTAATCCCTCTCCACTCTATACAAGACCAAGTACTTTAATGGCTTAAGGACCGCCGCACGACTATTTACATTGGCAGAATGGCACGGCTGGGCACATGGACGTACAGGTACATCCCCTTTAAGATGCCCAGTCGTAGGTCGCGAGCGGGCGTCCTCCATGACCGCACCTGAGGGACCCGTGGACCTGATCGCCGCCGGTGCCCAGCGATCGGGTCACAGAGAGGAAGAACGGGGAGAGGTGAGTGTAAACAAACCTTCCTTGTGCTTCCTAGTGTGGCTGTCAGTGATCGTCTGTTCCCTGTGTTAGAGACCGACGATCAGTGACGTCATGCGCACAGCCACGCCCCCCCACAGTTAGAAAACTCCCTCAGAACACACTTAACCCCTACAGCGCCCACTCCTGGTTAACCCCTTCACTGCCAGTGTCATTTTTTACAGTAATCAGTGCATTTTTATAGCACTTTTTGCCGTGAAAATGACAATGGTCCCAAAAATGTGTCAAAAGTGTCCGATGTGTATGCCATAATGTCGCAGTCATGAAAAAAGTCGCTGATCGCCACAATTGGCAGTAAAAAAAACTATTAATAAAAATGTCATAAAACTATCCCCTAATTTGTAAACGCTATTAATTTTGCGCAAACCAATCAATAAACGCTTTTTTACCAAAAATATGTAGAAGAATACGTATCGGCCTAAACTGAGGAAATTGTTTTTTTTTATATATATATATTTTTTGGGTGTATTTATTATAGCAAAAAGTAAAAAATATTGCATTTTTTTTTAAATTGTCTCTCTATTTTTGTTTATAGCGCAAAAACTAAAAATCGCAGAGGTGATCAAATACCACCAAAAGAAAGCTCAATTTGTGGGGAAAAAGGGACGCTAATTTTGTTTGGGAGCCACGTCGCACGACCACGCAATTGTCAGTTAAAGCAACGCAGTGCCGAATCACAAAAAGGGGCCCGGTCCTTTACCTGCATCTTGGTCCGGGTCTTAAGTGGTTAAACCCTCAGATTTTAAGCACTTTCAATAGCTAATGTATTCATTTGGTAAGCATGCAGCTTGCCCATGTTCCAGTTTAAGCCGGAACCATGATCACTGCTTCAGCGAGGCTTCACAGTGGCTCCTTTGTCTTGCAGAATCCTTTGGAACCACCCTAGCATTCAAGGAATAAAGTTGTCTCCCTATACTGTGTGCATCAATGGAAACACACAGCCCTGAAGCCTAGGAAAGCAAGACACCCTCCTCATCCTCCCTCCTTCCAACTTCCTTTTCCAAGCTAACAGACTGGGTTGAGACTGTCCCCTGTTAAAGAGGAAGTAAACCCTGATGTGTTTTACTTTCTCTTTTGTTCCCTGCAGACACTGCAAAGTAAAAGCATAATGGGCTAGTATACTAGCACATTATGTGGAACTTACCTGCAAACCAAGCCTGTGCTTTCCCTATCAGGGAAGACAGTACAATTACAATACAATACAGGAGGGATCAGAGGGCCCTGCTCGTTAGAGCTTACAATCTAGAAGGGAGGGTCAAGTGGAACAAAGGGTAGTAGCTGCGGGGGATGATCAGATGAACAAAATGAAAATACAGTTGTTAGGTGTGGGTAGGATAGGCTTCTCTGAAGAGGAGGATTTTCAGGGATCATCTAAAAGATAATAGAGCAGGAGATGGAGTGACAGATTGGGGTAAGGAGTTCCATAGGCTTGGAGAGGCTCTGGAAAAGTCCTGGAGATGAGCATAGGAGGAGGTGATGAGAGAGCTAGAGAGCAGGAGGTCTTGGGAAGAACAAAGAGAACAAAGATATTTACAGTACCTATAGGTAAGCCTTAGGTTCTAAAAAGGGGTTTATAACCACTTTATAACCACTTTAACGCTTGCTTATCAAGACCAGAAGTTCAGAAAGCATCACTAAGAGATCGGGATCGAGCAGCATTGAAAGTTCTTAACTACAAGTGCTGGGATAAGACTTTTAACAGATAGTTTACTGGGGAATGTTTATTTTATTGCACTCCATGTGTTAAGTTATGCTGAGGGTTTAAGAGCCCATTCACACAAGAGTAACACGACTTCTAGCACGACTTTGGGAGGCAACTTGGACACGACTTGAGTATGAATCATCAGGCAACTTACAAGGCAACTTTAAAGCGGATGGTTCACCATAAAAAAATATTAAAAGCCAGCAGCAACAAATACTGCAGCTGCTGACTTTTAATATTAGGACACTTACCTGTCCTGGAGTCCAGCGGCGTCCGCAGCAGAGGATGAGCGATCGCTCGTCACCCTGCTGTTCTCCCCTCCATCCACGGCGAGGGAACCAGGAAGTGAAGCGCTCCGGCTTCACTGCCCGGTTCCCTACGGCGCATGCGCGAGTCGCGCTGCGCCCGCGATTGGCTCCCGCTGTGTGCTGGGAGCTGAGAGTTCCCAGCACACAACGGGAAAAGCCCGTCTTTTGCCCGAGACTGCGGGCCGGAAGTGGGTGCGGATACCTGTCTTTAGACAGGTATCTGCACCCCCCTCCCCCCTGAAAGGTGTCAAATGTGACACCGGAGGGGGGGAGGGTTCCGATCAGCGGATCTTCACTTTAGGGTGGAGATCCGCTTTAAGTTGCCTCCAAGACAGGAAGCTTTCCAGTGGCCAATCAAACAACAATCAGCTCTGTGGGAGAGAGGGGGGAGGGAGGGGTTTGCCTGAGAAATGTACAACAACTGAACAACTGTATTGCTGCTTCAGTTAAAGCGGAGCTCCAACCTAAAGTGAAGTTCCGGTGATCGGAACCCCCCCCCTCCGGTGTCACATTTGACACCTTTCAGGGGGGAGGGGGGGTGCAGATACCTAAAGACAGGTATTTGCACCCACTTTCGGCCAAGCATTCACGGGCAAAAGACGAATTTTCCTTCACTTCCCGTCGTCTCCCCGTTGTGTGCTGGAAACACTCGGCTCCCAGCACACAGCAGGAGCCAATCGGCGGGCGCAGAGCGACTCGCGCATGTGCCGTAGGGAACCGGGCAGTGAAGCCGGAGCGCTTCACTTCCTGGTTCCCTCATCGTGGATGGAGGGGGGAGTAGCAGAGAGACGAGCGAACGCTCGTCCTATGCTGCAGACGGCGCTGGACTCCAGGACAGGTAAGTGTCCTAATATTAAAAGTCAGCAGCTGCAGTATTTTTAGCTGCTGGCTTTTAATATTTTTTTTTTGATGGGCCATCCGCTTTAAGACAGTGATCCGACTTCTGAGGCGACTTCCATTTAAATCAATGGGTACAAGTTGACTACAAGTTGCCTAGAAGTTGGATTGAAGTAGTACAGGAACCTTTTCTGAAGTCGGAGCGACTTCAGTAGTGAACATTAAGACGGCTCCATTCACTTCCATTGATTTTCTCGACCACACGACTTGGGGCAACTTGGGGCGACTTGAAGTCGGATCCCAGGTTGCCCCAGTGTGAACCGGCTCTAATGCTACTTTAAAAGCAACATACTGTATGGACGATGTAAAGTGATCCTGTGTTACATTTACATAAAAGAACAGAAACAAATAATTATATCTACCATAGCAACACAAATAGTACTATGCAATGTCTATATGTAAAGATGCCACATATCTAAACACAATTATAAAAAACAAATGCACATTTATTGCTTTTAACACATATGAAAATTCCAGTACAAAAAAGTGAGACCTGGCAACTCTGCTGGGCATGGGTGGAAGGGTTGCACCTCTTGTAGGGTAAATGGGTGAAAGAAGCAGAAAATAGGGTGACTGCTCTTACGATTTCTGCCCTCACTATTTTAATTATCTACCCCTACTCCAGAGATGGCTTAAGTTTCTCTATAGTTAAGTTCAGCAGTCTATTTCTTGGACAAATTTTTTTTCCACTCCTGCATCATAATGCAATTTTTTGTTTCTGCCATATTGCCTTGCTCCATTTTTTTCTAGCATTTTATTTATTATTTCCTTTCTTATTTTTATTCCTTTCATCCTATTTACATTTTCTCTCTTCTGATATCTCTTGAGTTCCCTCTTCTTCTCCTTTGTAATCTCCGTAGAGTTTTATTACCCAAAGCTTTCTTGCTCGTCTCTCTTTTTTTTCTCTCTTGCTGAAATACTGCTCTTTCATGGTTTTTGGTACTGCACATAATTAATCTGAAATTCGACCTGATCTAGCATCATATCTTTTATTCTAAGTAATAAGTCCTTGTTCTGTTGCTACAATACTCCCTTGCTTAGCAGGATAGATACAGTATAAAGCCTGGATAGGAAATAAAGCCTCATAGGAAGTTTAAAGTATCACTAAATCCTCTAATCTACTCAGATGATTAGTTTCACTTTACCCGACATTCTCCAAAGTATTTTTAGACTTTGAAAGTTTGTAGATATTGCAGTTAAGCTTCCATTATCCTTGGGGTGACATTAACAAATCTAGGTTTGCTGAGAAGGGAAAGGCAGAGCTGGCTATAAACTGATTTTATGAACCATAACTATAACTTACAGTCAAGGCAAATCAGTACAGAAGATAATTGCAATGATGAATGGGTTTAGAATGGCATTTATAGGTACTTATTATCTTCAGCATGGCCACACAGTGACATTTTGAGAGGTGTACAAACGGCACCCTTTGTTGCAACAGCTATGCAATAGATATACAAATTCTACATACTGATGGTGGTCACTTGTTCCCACAGAAAAACTAAAGAACATTGTAACCATGTTAAAGCGGAGGTTCACCCAAAAATCAACTTTCTGACATTAGGTCCAGCATACTGCTAACATCTGCAGTATGCTGGGGTTTTTTTTTTTTTTGTACTTATCGTTTTATGAGCTGTTGTTATCTGGCTCCGAGTGGGGAATCCTGCGGGGAATGGGCGTTCCTAAGCCGAGAGGAGTTGATTGACGGGCTGCTAAGGCGCGTCACGCCTTCCGAAAATACCCGAAGTGACACTCGGGTATTTTCGGAAGGCGTGACATGCCTTAGCAGCCCGTCAATCAACTCCTCTTGGCTTAGGAATGCCCATTCCCACGCAGGATTCCCCGCTCGGAGCCAGATAACAACAGCTCATAAAACGATAAGTACAAAAAAAAAACCAAAAAAAAAACAGCATACTGCAAATGTTAGCAGTATGCTGGATCTAATGTCAGAAAGTAGATTTTTGGGTGAACCTCCGCTTTAAGGGTTAACCACTTGCCAAACAGGTCTTTTCTGGAACTTTTTATTTACAAGTTTAAATTGTTAGAAAAACATTATAATTATTTATTTATTTTAGCAGAGACCCGAGAGAATAAAATGGTGATCATTGCAATATTTTATGTCACAGCTGTCTTTAACCACTTGCATACTGGGCACTTACACCCCCCTCCTGCCTAGGTAAAATTTAAGCTTGCGGCACTGCGTCGCTTTAACTGACAATTGCGCGGTCGTGCGACGTGGCTCCCAAACAAAATTTACGTCCTTTTTTCCCCACAAGTAGAGCTTTCTTTTGGTGGTATTTGATCGCCTGTGCGATTTTTATTTTTTGCGCTATAAACAAAAAAGAGCGACAATTTTGAAGAAAAATACAATATTTTTTACTTGTTGCTATAATAAATATCCCAATTAAAAAAAAAAACACATTTTTTTTTCTCAGTTTAGGGCGATACGTATTCTTCTACATATTTTTGGTAAAAAAAAAATCGCAATAAGCCACTGGTTTGCTCAAAAGTTATAGCGCTTACAAAATAGGGGAGAGAATTATTATTTATTTATTTTTTTACTAGAAATGGCGGCGATCTGCGATTTTTATTGGTACTGCGACGTTATGGCGGACACATCGGACACTTTTGACACATTTTTGGCGCCATTCACATTTATACTGCGATTAGTGCTATAAATATGCACTAATTACAGTATAAATGTGACTGGCATTGAAGGGGTTAACACTAGGGGGTGAGGAAGGGGTTAAATGTGTATGCTAGGTGTGTTCTAACTGTGGGGGGAGGGGGGGGTGACTGGGGTTTTTTTTTTGTAGCATGTGAAAGATGATGTTACTCCAAGTAAATAGATACCCAACATGTCATGCCTTAAAATTGCGCACGCTCGTGGAATGGCCACAAACTACAGTGCTAAAAAATCTCCATAGGCGCTTTTAACATTTTAACAGGTATCTGTATAGAGTGACAGATGAAGTCTAGTGCTATAATTATTGCTCTCGCTTTAACAACTGTTGCAATACCTCACATGTGTGGTTTTAACACCATTTACATATACAGGCATTTACTTATGTATGTGTTTGCTTCTGAGCACGAGCATAGAGTGACAGGGCGCTTTAAAAAATATATATATATTTATTTTACTTTTTATCTTTTATTTTTACACTGTCCCTTTATTTTTTTATTTTTTAACACTCTCCTATTACAAGGAATGTAAACATCCCTTGAATAGAAATGGGCATCCGCTCCATAGGACAAGGGGGGTCAATCCGCCCCCCCCCCCCCGTAAGTCAGAGTGGACTGCACTTTTCAGGCTCCACATGGATGCATTCCACACACACACCATATCTTATTAAAAAATATTGTTTTTAATATTGTGGAATACTTTCTATGTAGATAAAAAATGGGGGTGAGGTGGTAGTATCTGTCTTGGTTGATACACCATTCAGTGCAGCAGCTGTACCCACCCACTCCCCTCTCCCCCCCCCCCCCGTTTATGGTAAGCACGGTAATATTCACCCCAACACTTTCTATGTAGAACTGAAAAGTCCCAGTACATTCCTGACATTGTCATGAGTATAAAGAGACATACAGAATACAGCCCACCTCCAGGAAAGGGAAAAGTCCACCCTTGCACTGCTGGGGGGAAATTACCACTTTTACTTCTATGTTTCCATGTTCCAGCCAGCCGCACTGCTCTCCTCCTCAACCCAAAGCCTTAGCATCATTGCATACCATACAAGAACATTAACCCTGTATGGTACAATGAGAATGATGCTACCACAGCCTGTCACAACTTTCACAGAAGCTGCAGGGGACCAGTCACAGAGATTGAGGGAATCAGGAAAAGTTTGGTACACAGAGAGTATATTTGTTCCAATTTACTATGTTTATTATGCCTCAGAGAAAGGAACTGGAGAATTCACACTCAGTCCCTTTCTATTTTTTAAAAGTGAGCTATCAGGGGTCTGTTTAGTCCCCTGATATTTCACCAAAGCCCCCCAACAAGACTGTTAAAAATTGTAAAAATAAATAAATTTGTAAAAAAATAATAAAAAAATAAAAAAAATACTGACACCGTCCACTGCCCTTCTAACACCGCCCACTGCCCTACTGACACCATCCATCCTATTCGGCTGCTAGAGGGGGGGTTTAAACCCCAGCTAGTGGTCAAAGACAGGGTTAAATGTGACTGTGTATTGCCGCTGTCAAATCGCCCCCCCCCCCTGAAAAAATGTCAGCGGACGCCCATGACGACAGGTCCTCTTTGTTGAGAGATCTTGGGTCAAAAAGACCCCAGGTCTCTCATTTACCCTTAAGCGCAAAAAAAATATGAAACATCGACTTTACCAAAAAAATCCATTTAACCACTTCAGCTCCAGAGGGTTTGCCTGCCAAATGACCGGGCCACTTTTTACGATTTGGCACTGCATCACTTTAACTGAAAATTGCACGGTTGTGCAATGTGACTCCCAAACAAAATTGACGTTCTTTTTTTCCCACAAATTAAACTTTTGTATTTGATCACCTCTGCGGTTTAAATTTTTTGCGCTATAAACAAAAAAGAGCGACAATTTTGAAAAAAAAAAAGCAATCTTTTTTTTCTGTTTGCTATAATAAATATCAGCCAAAAAATATATAAAAAATATTTTTTTTTCCTCAGTTTAGGCCTATATGTATTCTTGGTAAAAAAAAAATCCCAATAAGCATTTATTCATTGGTTTGTGCAAAAGTTATAGCATCTACAAAATAGGGAATTGTTTTATGTCATTTTTATTAATATATATTTTTTTACTAGTAATGGCGGCAATCTGCAATTTTTATTGTGACTGCGAAATTGCAGCAGACACATTGGACACTGTTGACGCTATTTTGGGACCATTGTCATTTATATAGTGATCAGTGCTATAAAAATGCACTGATTACTGTGTAAATGACACTGGCAAGGAAGGGGTTAACCACTAGGGGGCAAGGAAGGGGTTAAGTGTGTCCTAGGGAGTGATTCTAACTGTGTGGGGGCTCGGCTCCATGTGACATGGCACTGATCACTGCTCCTGATGACAGGGAGCAGAAGATCAGTGTCCTGTCACAAGGCAGAACATGGAGATGCCTTGTTTACACAGGCATCCCCCCGTTCTGCAGCTCCGTTAAACAATCACGGGACACCGGCGGATATCGAGTCCACGGGTCCCATGGGCATGGTCATGGAGCTCGCAGCCCATATAGTGGCAAATTTAAAGGGATGTATATATACGCCCATTTGTCTGTCTGTGCCATTCTGCCGACGTAAATCTTTGTGCGGTGGTTGGCAAGTGGTTAAGGCTGAGAGGCGGAAGAGATGTCAGACGTCGCTCTGGTCCTCCAAGAGCATAGAGCTGAGTGGGGGCTATCTTTCCCTCACTCAAATTCCTGCCCAGCCATTAGAGGGATCAGATTGGCTCCAGGCTTACCAACAGCTCCAGGGGGTACCTCTCCCGCTGCCTCTAAAAGTCACCCTGTGGGGAATCTGCCACTGGGACCACATTTGTAGTGTTGCTTAAGAATATTAGCATTGCGAATATTCGTTACGAATATTGTATATTCGAGTATTCGCGAATAACTCGAATATCGCGGTGAATATTCGCTATTGCGAATATTCGTTTTTTTTCAAATTTATTTTTAATACAGATCACATCCTAGTGATCTCCATCGATGTCTAAAAGCATTGCTGGTATGATTAGAGACCCTGGGCCGAGTAGCTGAGGCGATCCTTTTATGTTGCCGAATATTCGCAATGCGAATATTCGTATTACGAATATTCGCGAATACTTTCTCTGCCCTTCTTTTGCATCAGAGCCAATCGGAGTTCTCCTACCACAGTTGTCAGAGGTTAGCAACCAATAGGAACCTGCCTGCACTACCATTATATAAGATCACTCCCAGCAGTATTTCAGTGCAGATTCGCGCGCATGCGCATGCGCGGACGAGAATTTCGCAATCAATTTCGCATTCGCATTAGCAAAATTTTGCAAAATTTTTTTTTTTATAAAATATCACGAATATGCGATATTAACGAATATTTCACAAATATTCTTCTATATATTCGTGAAATATCGCAAAATCGAATATGGCGTATTCCGCTCAACACTACACATTTGTCTTGTAGAGAATTGCCCGCAATACAAAATAATACTGGGGTAATGCCAGCGAGCTGCTGCCATAACAACAGTGTTTAAGTATTGACATAAATGTACTGTGGGCGGTTGGCAGGTGGACATGTTCCTGGGAGAAACATGGAGGCAGTCATTGTTGAATTTTTATTCTGCTAAAGATCATTGTAACTATTTGTTGTGTATTCATAGACAGTTATTTTTGTTGTTGTTATTTTGGTTTGGATAGACTGGAGAAGGATTTGAATATTAATCACAATGTAATTGCTCACTTTCTGTCCTGGTGACTATCACCACTAAAACTCATGGAAATTTTACAGTTGTCACCAGAATTGAAAGGCGATCTTCTAATGTGGTCACATTACGTTGATTAGGGATGAGCAGAACAGAACATGTGAACGGGATAAAATTTGTTCGAACATGTGAACACCGTTAAAGTCTACGGGACACTAACATGAAAAATCAAGTGCTCATTTTTAAGGTTAATGTGCAAGTTATTGTCATAAAAAGTGTTTGGGGACCTGGGTCTTGCCCCAGGGGACATGTATTAATGCAAAAAAAGTTTAAATTCTTCAGTTTTTTCGGAAGCAGTGATTTTAATAATGCTTAAAGTGAAACAATAAAAGTGAAATATTCCTTTAAATGTTGTACCTGGGGGGTGTGTATAGTATGCCTGTAAAGTAGCGCATGATTTCCTGTGTTTAGAACTGTCTCTGCACAAAATGTAATTTCTAAAGGAAAAAAAAGGAATTTAAAACTACTCGTGGCTATTTATGAAAACACAGCAGTCGGTGGGACACCTCCCATTGAGGCAAGGCTTTTTTTGAAGACGAAGAAGTATGGACATAGCTGGAAACTTTTTATTTTTTAATAAAGAAATTGTCAACAACTGTCTTTTGTGTTTTTTACAATTTTGACACTTATTTTTGGTGAATGGGTAGAAGTACAATGTACCCGATACCCATTCACATAGGGGGGCGGGATCTGGGGGCTCCCTTGTTAAAGGGGACTTCCAGATTCCGATAAGCCCCCCAACCACAGAGCCCCACAACCACAGGGTAAGGGTTGTGTGGATGAGGTCCATGTCCCCATCAACATGGGGGCAAGGTGCTTTGGAGGGACCCCAATGTACCCTCCCCATGTTGAGGGCATGTGGCCTGGTATAATTCAGAAGGGGGGCACTCACTCACCCGCATGCTCATATAAGGGTCTGGTAGTCATTTTGAGGGGGACCTCCACGCCAATTCTTAAATTGGCGTGGAGTTACCCTTAAAATGTATACCAGACCCGAAGGCCTTGGTATAGATTTTGGGGGGCCCCTATGCTGTTTTTTTTGGCATGGAGTTCCCCTTAATATACATACCAGACTCAAAGGGCCTGGTATGGACTGGGGGGGGGGGAACCCATGCCATTTTTTTCCCTGATTTTTATCTATATTACCAGATTCCAGCAATACATTGCAGCCCCAAGCAGGTTTAAATTACATTTTCCTCATTTTGCTGAGGAACTGTAAAACACATGAGACAGATGTGCTACTTTTCAGACAGACACCCCCCCACCCAGGCATGATATATTAATTGTTTCACTTTAACCACTTACGAACCACTCGCCTTCATTATAAAGCTGCACTTTTTGCATTCTCCTTGCCCTTTAACTATTGATCTACGGAGTGGCTAAATACCAAGAAGACCGGGAGAGAGGCTTAGAGAGAGGCTTAAATTACCATACCTTGTACCTTAACCATTTCACTGCCAGGCCCCGCACTCCACTTTTAACCTTAGCTGAACGGACCTTTTTTTTTTTTAAATGTCCATTGTTTTTTTGTTTTGTTTTTTTACTTACAGCTTTCAGAGTTTGTAAAAGACCCCCCAAACCATATACAGGCATACCCCACTTTTAAGTACACAATGGGGTTTATTTACTAAAGCTGGAAAGAGCAAAATCAGGCTCACTTCTGCATAAAAAACAATGAGCTTCCAGATTTTATTACCAAAGCTTAATTGAACAAGCTAGGGTTAGAAGCTCATTGGTTTCTACGCAGAAGTGAGCCTGATTTTGCGCTTTCCAGCTTTAGTAAATAAACCCCAATGTGTACTTAAAAGTGGGGTTTGCCTGTATTTTTGGAAAGCACATGACCAGTAGAATAAAAAGAAGGTGCTAATGATTTTAAAGGACCTTCAATATTTGGGCTAATGTTTATCAGACCTATATTTTCACTAAAATCATTATTAGAGAAATAAGAAATACGGCAAATTTTATAAAATTTCAACTAAATTCCTACTAAATATAAAAGCTAAACCTGTTTTGAGTTAATATATAACAAATATTTGTTCATTTAAAATTGTGCCTTTTTATAAAATGGTGAAAACAATAGGTGCACAAAACTGTAAATGTAAAAACAATGGCCCAAATTCACGTAGAGCGATGTATATTTATGCCGGCGTAGCGCTTCTCATATACGCTACGCCGACGTAACATAGAGAGGCAAGTACAGTATTCACAAAGCGCTTGCTCCATAAGTTGCGGCGGCGTAGCATAAATTGGCCGGCGTAAGCCCGCCTAATTCAAAGTAGGAAAGAGGTGGGTGTGATCTATTTAAATTAAGCGTGACCCCATGCAAATGAATGGCCGATCGAATGGCGCATACGCGCACCTGCTCAGAATCACGTTGCATATACTCCCTAAGATACGACGGCTCAATGCCTACGACGTGAATGTAACCTACTCACAACCCTATTCACGTAGTACTACGTAAACGGCGTACACAACGTAAAATTCGACGGCGTCGTTCCCTGCCCCATACCTTTGCATTACCTGCACCTGCTTTATGAGGGGTAACTTTACGCCGGACGTTACGCAAATCGCGTATATGAAGCAGCCGGCCGCGCATCTGCGTTCGTGAATCGGCATATCTTACTAATTTGCATATTTAAAATGGGAACGCCGAATGCGTCCAGTGTAACTATGCGCAAACGATACGCCGGCGTAGGCAAGTTACGTCGGGCGTATCTAGCTTCGCAAATCGGTGTAACAATAAGACGGCGCACATTTGTACTTACGATGGCGTATCTATAGATACGGCAGGGTAAATGATCATGAATCCGTGCCCTTTTATTTAAAATCTTACCACGCCTCACTTACACCCTTTAGAGATGGTAAAGAACCCTCCAAACCATATAGCGTATTTATCGGCGTATAACACGCACAGGCGTATAACACGCACCCTAACCTTACGAGGGAAGTTTCAGGAAAAAAACACTCCACAGCCCCCTGCATATTACACGCAGGCACAGTTTACCCTCTATTTTTGGGGTAGAAAGGTGAGTGTTCTATGCCAAAAAATACAGTAATTTCTGAAAGCACATGACCTATAAAATAAAAAAATGTACTACTGATTTTTTAGGCCCTGCAATAGTTGCAGAAATGTTTAGCAAACTGGTATTTTCACAAAAAACACTAAAATCATTATTGGTGCACACAAACACAACATAACTTACAAAATTCCTGCTAAATTCATTCACATGGGCCATACTAAAGTGTATGCCAATGGAGGGCTGTGTTTACTCACATGGGGAAACCGAGGTGTCCCATTCATGTCAGTTGGGATACAGTGGCTGCATGGGCACACCCGCTGCTCCCAATCTGACATCCATGTGGGTGCATGACCCCGAACAAAGATACAATGTGGTCAAGGACCCACAGCTACATTCCTCCTGTACTAAAATCTCATGGTCACTGTTTAGCAGACTCTGCTTAACAAACCAATACTGTGTCTGGAATAAAACTGTACCATGAACCTGTGCTCGATTTCCCTCATTACCACCTTTTCAAAATTCATTTGTCTTTCATTTGTCCTTCCCACGGGCGTGCCATTCATGTTTTTGGGGGTTCACTCTGCAGGTGTTAGATCTATTTTCTTTCTTTAATGCCTTTTCTTTCCTTGATTTTTGTAAATGCTTCTATATATTTGGGATGGTAACTCATGAGGAGTCTTAATATGTTGAAGTGTTGTCCACTCACTTCTATTCACATCTATGACTATTTTACCTTTGCATCAGGGATCTAATGGGGCAGCCACCCAATAGTGGTCCTTTTCTTTGATGATCCCAATTCTAGAGTCCTTGAGCAGACATTTGAGCAAAACAGACTACATTCCCCACAAATTTCCTGAAGCAGAGGACCCTGATTCCTCAGTGTTGCTGAGGACAACTCTTTAATAAGTAATCTTGCCTCATCCACATATAACACCTGGGTTTTTGGAGGTATTGAAATGTCTAGAATCCTGCTTGATTACCTATTCCTCCTTGCCATTAGCATGCTAACCTTCCTCCTCATATTCCTCCTCTTCCTCCTGCCACTGTGCTACCAATCCCTGTCACTTGCAAGCTCATTGGTTTTGGTCACGTCATCTTTGGTCAAAAGCAGCTGCCATGTTGCACATGGCCTGAATAATAAACGCAGTGAAAAATAACAGCTCTCTAGAGTCTGTTCTTGGATGATAATCTCACAGGTATTTATTGATGGCATGCTGCTGGTGCAGCCTCTGAAGCGGAGCAGAGCTTGGGTTCCATTGCAAAGGTTTTTGCAAGGTGCACCTAAGGCAGTGATGGCGAACCTTGGCACCCCAGATGTTTTGGAACTACATTTCCCATGATGCTCGATTACATTGCAGAGTGCATGAGCATCATGGGAAATATAGTTCCAAAACATCTGGGGTGCCAAGGTTCGCCATCACTGACCTAAGGTGTCCACTGACCACAAAAAGCTTCTGTCAGTGAAAGATATGTAGTGTTCCTGCCCATGCTTACTGGGACACATGTCAGTAATCAAGTGTACCCTGCAGCTGATAACATGGTCCAGCAACACAAAAAACGTACATTTTACATGCTGCCGGTGGGCAGCAATTTCTGTAAGTAAGTTGTGAATTTCACCAGGTCGGGCAGATGATTGTTACAGCTGGCTAGATGGACAAAATTAGATGTTAAGGCATACATGTTGTTTTATTTTGTAAGTAGTTCCGATGTGTTCTTGGGGAATCTTTTAATAATACAGAGAGCACTATCAGCTGGTGTTTGTTTATTATATGTGCAAGTGGAGCTGCTAAAGGAGTCCCCATGTTAACTCATGATACACCAGTTTGGTGAAAGATCTGAATAAGTATTGTCTACATATGGTGTGCACTGTTTAGACCTATTATATTAACTTGAGGTCTATATCAGAGGTGAGCAAGGGCTGGCACTCGGTGGAGGAAGCTTGTTGGTGGTTTTCTGGGAACACTGCACTTTATGTCCGAGTGTGAAGAGTGCAAAAAATGTAACATTTACCTGAGTCCTCGGACTTAGGGTTCCTTTTTGGCTGACAGGTTGCTGGATTTTAAAGTCCCTTTCTTTTATCTACCTCTCTACAGATGGCTTGCCCTGACTGATGCCGGGGGTGTCTAATAGTCCAGTACATGCATTGCCCTCTGCTGTAAACAGTACATCTTCAACCTGGGTACCTGTTAGATGGCCCTATGTGGCCTTCATGAACCTTTGGTTTATCCCACTAGGCCATCCTGTGGACAGTTATTATTTACAAAAATTCTTTGATCGGACTACCCCAGCCCACAGCTTCCTGTTAATAACCATTGTGCTGTACCCCTATGTGGGTGAATGTTTTGCCAAAATGTTATGCTTATTACAATACAATTTATTGTACCAGAATTTTTTTTAGTTTATAGGTACTGATTTTGGACTATGGGACTGCACTGATACATTTCCTTTGAAGGAAGCAATGTAAATGTTAATTGTGTGTATTTTATTTTGATTTGTTTTGGAAATATTGAAACACTGTATCATTCATAGTATACTATTACACTAGTGATTATTATAGTGTTACCATTGTAGGTAGAGCTTTTTAGTTTTATAAGTGAATAGCACTGCATTTTTTCCTTTTTATGAAATATTCATAACATCTGCTGTTGCAATTCTAAGCTTTTGAAATAACTCTCTATATCACTCACTGCCACATCCGGACAGGAGTGTAAAAGTGTTATGCCGCGTACACACCATCACTTTATGTGATGAAAAAAAAAAAACATTTTTTGTGAAGTAAAAAACTACGTTTTTGAAACTTCAATTTTCAAAAACGACGTTGCCTACACACCATCGTTTTTTCACAATGCTCTAGCAAAGCGAGGTTACGTTCACCACTCTTTTCCATTGAAGCTCGCTTCATAACTAGCTTCTGGGCATGCGCAGGTTGAAACATAGTTTTTTGCTACACAAAACAAAAAACAACGTTTTGAAAAACGACACAAAAAATTGAATTTTTTTTTTGTCGTTTTTCACAAGACATAAAATGACGTTTCCCCCCACACACGGTCATTCAAATTGACGTTTTTAAAAACGTCGTTTTTTTCCATCACATAAAGTGATGGTGTGTACGCGGCATTATAGTTAGAGCATTCAGAAATTCAGCTTAACCATTTTTAAAGATTGTTAGTATGAAAAGAAAGGAAAAAAGTGGGAATATAAACAAGATTTGCCTTTTGAGTAGCTTTCCTATAATAAAATATTCACACCTACAGCCACACCTACAGCCACACACCCCTACAGTTGTAAACACACATTAGGTTACACGTAACCCCTTCAGCACCCCCTTGTGGTTAACTCCCAAACTGCAAATGTCATTTTCACAATAAACAATGGGCCAAATCCACAAAGATCTGCCCCGGCGCATCGTATCTGAGATACGCTACGCCGCCGTACCTTACCTGGCTTTAGTTCAAATCCATAAAGATTTTGTGCCGTAAGTTACGGCGGCGTAGTGTATCTCAAGCGGCTTAAAGGCGCAGAATTTAAGTTGGGTGGGTAGGGAGCGTGTTTCATTTAAATGAAGCGCGTCCCCGCGCCGATCGAACTGCACATGCTCCATTCAGAAATTTCCCGCCATGCATTGCGCTAAATTACGTCGCAACAACATAATTTTTTTTTACTAGCGTGAATTACGTACATTCCTATTCACGGACGACTTAAGCAAAAATAAAAAAAAATCTAATTTCGACGCGGGAACGACGGCCATAATTAGCAAGGCAAGTCTATCTATAAGCCGCAAAAAAGCAGCTTTAACTATAAACCGGAAAAAGCCGACTAGAGACGCCATAAGAGAATGCGACGGCCGCGCGTACGTTAGTGGATCGTCGGAAATAGCTAATTTGCATACTCGACGTGGAAAACGTTGAGAACTCCACCCAGCGGACGCCGAAGTATTGCATCTATGATCCGAAGGCGTACAATGGCGTACGCCTGTCGGATCGAACCCAGATGCCGTCATATCTTGGTTTGAGGATTCAAACGAAAGATACGACGCGGGTAATTTGAAAGTACGCCGGCGTATCAGTAGATACACCGGCATACTCTCTCTATGGATCTGGCCCAATGCATTTTAAATGCATTTTTTGCTGTGAAAATTACAATGGTCCCAAAAATGTGTCAAAATTGTCCGAAGTGTCCGTCATAATGTCACAATCATGAAAAAAATTGCTGATCGCCGCCATTAGTAGTAAAAAAAAAAAAAATGAACAAAAATGCAATAAAACTATCCCCTATTTTGTAAACGCTATAAATTTTGCGCAAACCAACCGATAAACACTTATTGCGATTTTTTTTTACCAAAAATAGGTAGAAGAATATGTATCGTCCTAAACTGAGGAAAAAAAATATTGCACTTTTTTTCAAAATTTGCGCTCTATTTTTGTTTATAGCGCAAAAAATTAAAACCGCAGAGGTGATCAAATACCACCAAAAGAAAGCTCTATTTGTGGGAAAAAAAGGACGCCAATTTTGTTGGGGAGGCACGTCGCAAGACCGCGCAATTGTCTGTTAAAACTACGCAGTGCCAAATCGCAAAACCTGGCCGGGTCCTTTAGCTGCCTAAAGGTCTGGGTCTTAAGTGGTTAAAGGGACTAATCAGCTTAATCAATTTATTGCTGCTCTAAGTGACAACCACCATCACAAAAACTGTATGTACAACATCTGTGTTGTCATTCAACTATATTCCTTCATAAACACCTATGAAAAATTATGATGTCCACAATACCCACAAATGCTACTATTATCACTATATTAACAGTAGCAATTGTGGGTATTGTGGAAATCCTATGAAGTATTTTGAATTATATTAGTCTATCTTTGGCAGAAACCAATTAACATTTAGGGTAATCCCATACATCCTCCCAATCCTCTATATCAAGCCCTGCAAACTTTGCCTGCCATTTGGAGCATAGGGTTACCAGGTCATCATGGACATTACGGTTACAGAGCCTTGTAAATTGTGGAGAAAGGTTTAGTTAGTTATTCGTTCCTCAGAATGGGCTCAACCTCAGGGGGAACAGTATGCATGATAAAGAATTAGTATGCATTATAAAGTTGCAAATATCTAAACAAATGCAAGTTAGGAAGATCATATTGGTGTTTTATTTTATCAAATATCAAGGGTGGTATTTTCAGGGATATGGCTGGGTCTGGGTTAGAAAAGAAGTGTAGTAATTAAGTGCTTTGCCAAAGTGGGTTGTGCGAAGACTGTTGGCTTAGTTGGGGGCAGATGTACAGTATACAATGTTCAATGTCTTAATAACTGCATGCATAAATGTTGTAAGTGAGAATGGAGCAGCTCTTTCCCTACAAAAGAGGTGTTTCATAGGATCCCAGAAGTTTTTCTTTAAAAAAAAAAATCAAAGGATTGTGAATAGAAATGAGTTACAGCACATTGTAACTTAACAATAAAGATAACAATCAATCACCAAAGAAAATGTAAGAAACTAACAGCTTATTGATGGTACAGCTTAATAATTTATATTATGCACAAAATGTTTTTGACAGGAGAGCACCCGATTCAGGTTGATATGATTGTTCCTTTCATTTGATTTTACAGGAAATACACATAATCTAACCTAATAAAACAAACAATGTTATTTTACAGCTATGATTTATGGTGTGAAGGTAGAATAGATTATATAGAGTGCAGCAAAGAACTGAGACAATGAATCAGCATTTTTTGTTTTATGGCTAAGGCATTATTTATTAGAAATCTTGGAGGTCACAAAATGGCTTATTTACTACAAACTGGAAAAGAGATTATAAGTAAGTGGTGTGAAAAATGCAGACCCTTGGTGCCAAACCTGTGACCCTTTGGTATTTGTTGTATAGACCTTGGACCCAAGAAGTCAGTAGTGAGGGCATTGATTTGTAAATGACAGAAGCAGAAAAAAGATAAAAATTAACAGCCTATCAAAATTTAAAAAAAACAGCTTTTTATGCAATATTCAGATTTAATCAAGACATTTTCACTACAGTACCTTTTGCTACTAGATGTCCTTAGTCTGATAACCATTATATTTCAACCCATTTCCCGAGCCCAGGTTCTCTTACACCTCTACTGGAAAATTAAAATAGAAGCTGTACAGTAATGAGCTCACCTCTCTGTCAATTAACTGATTGGTTTCTTGTGCTTCCTCTGACACTTTAGCCCTGCTGTACAAGGACTGCAAAATGCAAATACCAGGTCCAATTCAGGAACACTACTTGCCTTTAAAATACATTTAATGATAAATTAATGATTACAGAATTGCATTAAAGTAATTGTAAAGTCTTGTTTTTTTTTCTATAAAAATAACAAACATATTATACTTACCTGCTCTGTGAAAAGGTTTTTCACAGAGCAGCCCAGATCCTCCCTCTTCGGTTCTCCTGGCCCCACCCTCCTGTTAAGTGCCCCCACAGCAAGCAGCTTGCTATGGGGGCACCCAAGCCGAGTCACAGCTCCCTGTGTCCATTCAGACACGGAGCCTCGGTTTGGCCGTTTCCCCTCTCTCTTCTGATTGGCTAACTGATTTTGATTGACTCCCACTGTTATGTCTCAGCCGATCATGAGAAGATTCCTTGACGACCGGGGAACCCATGGACATCGCTGGAGAGAGATGGGGCTCGGAGATGCACACAGAAGTTTTTTTTATCTTAATGCACAGAATGCATTAGGATAAAGAAACTTCTGACTTTACAACCACTTTAATTTGTCTTTTATATCTGTATTGAATTCAGCTTTAAGCATTCTTTTGTAACTTGTTCCCTGTCTCTGCATTTCTCCACAATGGGGCTTCATCATAAGTTCTTGGAAGAACCTGAGCTAGTTAAAGTTTGTGATGCCTCTGCATTCTTGCTCATTATTTTGTTAAATCTACTGAATTTCATGATGCTAAAGCACTGACGGGAGATTTT
This sequence comes from Rana kukunoris, assembly GCA_029574335.1. Lineage (NCBI taxonomy): Eukaryota > Metazoa > Chordata > Amphibia > Anura > Ranidae > Rana > Rana kukunoris. Next base: position 629,872,722 of record CM056049.1, on the reverse strand, counting down.
AATCTGACCTGCTTGTTACAGAACTTTTACATTTTAGGGTGTCATTGTTTTCAGTACTACTTTCCATTCTTCCCATACAGTTTTCCCTCTTTAGTGGGCCGCAGGGAATAGATTACAATTTTCTTTCTCAACAAATTGATTCATTGATGGTATAATCCATTAGTAGTGCTATAGTTACATTTTCATGTTGTATGATGCAATCATATTGCTAAGAATCAAGCTCTGGACTAGCTTTTCATTCTTACTAGCAACACTGTTCAACCAACTATGAAGCTGCAGGTAGAGTTGCAGATTTTGCAACACCCACATCATGACAAGCCACTCTTTTTCTGTGGGGGTATACATTACCTCCCTGGGGAGTAGCTTCCTGCTTTGGTAGAGGAAGGCATGTTCTTCCCCTGACTGATCCAACTGGCTCATGGCTGGACCTAAACCATAGGTAAAAGCATTGGTTTGTACCAGAAACCAATAGTAGGTATGCAGCTTATAGTACAGAAGACATAGCAGTGGTAGTGGGAACAATTGTGAACTCCAGACTTGACTATGCAAATGCCCTCTATCTTGGACTCCCAAAGTACCAAATCTCTCGTCTGCAAGTCGTTCAAAATACGGCCGCTAGACTTGCGACTGGGGAAAAAACATGGGAATCAATCTCACCTTCGCTGAGAACCCTTCATTGGTTGCCAGTAAAAGACAGAATTGCTTTTTTTTTATATAATCAATTTTTATTGTTTTACAACCAAGGACATGTCATGTCAAACAAAACGTAAGGCACAAAGCCGTCGAATGCGCAGGGCCAAAGAACAATTAGTGAACAGTGATCATATCAGACATAGACACACATATCCTGAAACAACACAACGACAAAAAACAAGACATGGTATAAGCATAGTTTAGATAATAATAAGACTTAAAAAGGAGGGAAAGAGGGGGAAAGGGAAGGGAGTAGGTGATTCGGGAGTAGAGCCCGGGGGAGGGGCTGCCTCCAACTGAAGGAGGAAGACCTGTAAGGGGTAGCCCCCACGGTCCGAGACAGAATTGCTTTTAAAGCACTCTGTCTGACGCATAAGTGCATCTATGGGAAGGCCCCCCAATATCTATGCGAAAAACTAAGAGCTCAGAACTCCAATCACGTTCTGCGATCCACCAACCAAAATCTGCTCCAGATACCCAAAGCCAGATACAAGCCCAAAGGAGAAAAAATTTGCGCTCCAAGGTCCCAGACTATGGAACGCTTTACCAACCAGCATTCGGTTGGGGGAGAACCACTTCCGACTTCAGAAGAAAGATCAAAACTCATCTCTTTTGATGTCAAAGGAGAAAGGAACAACGAGCGCCCAGAGGCGATTTAGTTTGCATGTGCTGCGCTATATAAGTTCTTCACTCACTCACTCACTCACTCACTCACTCACTCACTCACTCAGGAGAACTGACTAAATGGGGTGGTGTAGGCTGTTTTTGCATTGGCCTCGGGTGCTAGGGGGATTTTCCAGTACCTTCTACTCATGTCCATGGTTGTTAGATAATGGGAATCCACCAGCTTATCTAACACTTATCTAACACTCCTGTGAGATTGAAGGCTCGTGCGCACGATACGAAAAACAAGCTGTCTGCCTTTTTCGGATCATCAGTATGGTGCTTTCCAAAACTTATTTCTCTTTTTTGTCAGACAAAAGCTGGACTGCAGACTATAAAAAAAATTGGATGTGAACTCAACGTCCGATTTTCATTTCATTAGTACGGTTTTCGTACGAAAAAAAAATCAAAAGCGCAAGACTACTCATGTTTAGACATGAAAGAATACATACAAAACGATTCAACACATTACGTCACTTGTGACGTTGTATTCTGTTGCAATTTATGCATTGTGAGTAACCTCTCCACTTTCGACATTAGATTAGCCTGCCACAAAAAAACAGACTTTCCATCTTCCGAAAATCTAAGGCGTGTACAAGGCTTAAGGGGTTTCTCTGGGATGATTTTGTCCACCAGCTTAGTGCAAACTAGTGTGACTTCTATGCTGGTGTCCACAAAACCAGTAATGGTGGATGCCCACAATCACAGGTTGTAGGTTTTAGTGTTGCTCCTTGCTTTTCCACATGTGAGCAACACAAAGGAAAAAGTGCTGACTGACTGGACAAGTGAAGTCAGCTTCAGCTCAGGATCTGTGTTCTTGAGGTGTTCGGACATGCCAAAAGTATAGGTTTGGGTATCTGCTGATTTCTGCTTGGTTACAGGAGTTGCAGATGGTAGTCCCTGGGACACTTGGCTCACAGAAGTAGAAGGTGTTGAAACTGTTGGTGTCCTTCCTGTCCCTCTGCAGCCCTGCGAAAGTCAGACAACTGAGTAATTATGTATTTAGCTGCTATTTCTCCTGTCATTTTGACAGACTGAGGCTTGCGCTCCATCACAAAATGTCAGGCTCCTGCATGAAAAATGAATAGGAGTTGATCCTAGATCAATAAGTTCTCCAGGATTTTTTTTCAGTCCTTTGGCCACTGCTGGAATGTGTTACATAGGTGAATTACCACATCTTTGTCAAGTCTATGCAGTGACCTGGATTTCCTTCGGTAAACCTCTGTATCAGTGTCAAGTAGTACGGATGACATGTTTTTCTAAAGGATTGCAAATAAGTATCAATGTCTGGAAATTTGACTGCGACAGATTTTATATTATGGTAGATTCATCAGAGAAGAATTCCTCAATCTCTAATTTCAGAGATTCAGTTTAAAGCTGAAGTTTAGGTATGAAAATGTTTACATTGTTACCTTGGTCCAGCTTGGAGCATTGTGAGTATGTATGTGCCACACCTGTGGGATTCCTGTGGAAAATCATTGTAGTAGGCACCGCTACTTAGGTACACCGATTGCCACTGGCTTCGGGGTCCTATACTGAGCAGCTGCCCTGCTGCTTAATGAACAAAGGAGGATGCTCAATCTATACATGGGTACCATTCAGAGAACATGTTGTATTTTCTCAATGAACAGATGAGGTGGAGTTTGTGACATCATCACCCCAGCTCTTCACCGCATCCAATCACAGAACCCTGTTTCCTGAATAGGCCAATGCCAAGCAAGTGACCTCCTGTGTTCACAATGCAACAGGGCAGCCGTTTGGCATGGGACCTGGAAGCCAGTGTAATAGCGATGTTTACTACAGTGATTTCCAGCTTTCACAGGAATCCCACAAGTATGGCACATACATTCTTACATTGGTCCAAGCTGTGTGGTGAAGCACAACATCATCATTGGGCTAGCATAGAGAATAAAAGAGAAGCATGGGTTGGTGTTTTTTTTTAAATTATACTTACCTAGGTGGGTGCTGCATTGGTCCGAAGCTGCATCTGTCCCCCGCCAGCTCTAATACTGAGAACCAAGCAATCAAACACTGCTGATCGCTCTGTCCCCCATGCTCACTGGAGTGCAGTGCTGTGAAGATAACAGGATCGGCAGGCTGCTGAGGGGCTGAGCCACATGCCTAGCCATGCTTCTGGGTGGACAGCCGACAGCTGCTTCAGCTTGGAGATTGAACTGCACTTCTGTGATCCACAGGAGAAGTACTGTCACACAAGCTTTGGCTGTACTTTTCCTTTAAGGAAGTATAAGCCAGCCACCAATAATGTTACTTTTTTAAAATGGGGGCATGCAGTATTTGGTATCTAGATCATTTGCACCTAAATTGTAATGTATATGTATATGCTAAGACTCACTGTAATCTAAGGCTCAGGAATGTATGGATAACTTGTTGCTTTAAATTAATAAAGAATATGAAATAATGGCAGTATTGGAGCTGGGGCATATGAGGATCAGAAACACCTAGACATAACCAAAAAGTTGTGCACATATGCAAGTCCCCATCTTTAGCTACAGTTTTTTTTTCTAGTGTTAACAGGTTTTAAAGGGGGAGGAAAGGACACTTTAAGGGGAATACAGCTGGCATCCTTATGAATGTCAATAAGAATTTAACTGAATAAGGGCCCCTTTCACATGGGCAGATAGTTCAGGTCCGCCTATCAGTTTTTTTGGCAGACCTGAATGGGCGCTCCATGTAAGTCTATGTAGCGTCGGATGTCAGCTGTGACCATATCTGCTGACATTCGTTCCGATCCGCTAAAATCAGACGTATGGCGATATCGGGTGACATGCTGTTCATTTTTGTCCGATCTCTCCCTCGGCAAGCCCCTCCCCGCTCAGTGAGCAGAGAGGCATCTGTCATCCGCCGGCTCAGTGGAGATCAATGGAGAGATCTCTCGCTGAGCTGGCGGACGCCGCTGAGCAGATCCGCCTCGTGGGAATGAGGCCTAAGATCAGTAGCCTTTGAAAATTCAGGCAAGATTCAGGCCAAGTTAAGATCCCTTTGTAACTGCTGTGGAACGAGTAAAAATCAGATGCAGAGATCTCAGACCCAGAAATACAAAGAAAGTTAGTGGAAACTTTTGACAAGCACACAACCACCCAAAACCCTGTCCTTTAAACTAAGATCTATCTGTGCCTTTTTCATGTTACCATTTTTCACAGTTGTCAACTTTTCTCCATTGTGGTGACAAAACCATGCTAGAAAAGATAGCTAATGGGTCTGAACAGCTCTTGCATCCCTTCTCTGTAACAAAAGCATGCCACAAAGAATATCTAATGGTACTGAACATCTTGTGCATCCTTCATTTAGCTGCAGGTCGTACCATCTTGTCCATAACAACAGAGACCAAGCCTGCTCAGCACTAAATAATGCCTACCACAGTGTATTAGATATGTCCTTACATTTTCTGTATGATTAGCAGTACCTGTGACCTTAGTGCTGGTACTACAAAGCACTAGATATGGGAGATACCTCTATGTAGACTGCTATAAAAAAATCTCTAGCTCTCATTCTCTTTCTGTCTATATACAGTATATAATATATATGCATAATACGATGTAAAAAGCATCGTACTGAATTAATTAACCTTCTATTTGTCCTTGTTTGTAACGTGGCAATTCATTTTATATAAATATATATATATATATATATATATATATATATATATATATATATATATATATATATATATATATTCATATATATATATATATTCATATATATATATATATATATATATATATATATATATATATATATATATATTTATATAAAATGAATTGCCACGTTACAAAAAAGGACAAATAGAAGGTTAATTAAATAGCTTTTTAAGTATTATGCATATTAATTGAACATTGTCATTGCCCCAGTACGTTATTTGATGATTATTCCTGAATTATTAAGAAAATTTTTTACATCTGTGCTAAGAGACATAAAATTTGTATTATGCATATGCTGAATTTTAATGAACATTGATTACTTCAATAAATCTATCGGCTAGTGCCTGTTTAATAATAATGGTAAGAAAGAGAACCATGCTTTATAGACGAAAATACATTTCATATTTTATTTGTCTATGGATTATTCCTGAATTATTAAGAAAATATTCTGATGATCATCCGTGCTAAGAGACATAAAATTTGTTAGGCTCGGCTCCTTTCGCGCTCAATTTGTTAAATGACATAAATTGTATTCTAAATCGGCGCGGGAAAGCGAGGACGCCGCAGAAGGACAAAGAGGACACCCGAAACCGCAGACGGACGCCGGACCCGACGAGGAGGACACCCGACTGGACGCCGCGCAAGACGCCAAAATAAACAAATCCACAGGAATGGGGGCAACTTTAGGGGTGCGCGCTATACGCGGGAGCGCGCTATACCCCGATAAATACGGTATTTGCATGTCAGTTTTAATAAAAACCTGTCTGGTGACTGGGACGCTCTGTTGTGTTGCACCAGCAGACTACAACCCGCAGCTAGTGGCGGTCTAGACTGAGCAGCTCACAAATGACTCACTCAGCCTATGCCAGCCTGCAACTCGCCCCTTCCATAACTGGTATACTGGTAGAATCACTCATTATTTTGCTGAATGTTCAGACATCTAGTTCAGTTAGGTCCTGTGCACACTTCTGGTAGTGGGAATCTGTTTACACTTTGTGTGTTGATTTTAGCCATTATTATGCTAGGGTGCCATTTACCAATGGGCTTTTTGCATTTGTTGTGGCAAAGAAGCTCAGGGACCAAATCAATCTTGGCTCTGAGTCAGGCACATTTTTACTGTTTAATAATTTTGTGTCAATGGCAAATTCATAATGTGGGGTGAAAGATGGCCCCCGAACACAAATCTGATTTTATCTTTATAGGAATCACTTATCCCTTTCACTGGGGTGCTTTTTAATACTAGTGCCTGTAAAGCACCTCCCAAGCCTCTCAAAAATACATTTCATATGCAGGACCGGAAAAAAAGGTTGCAAGCAGCATCTTTGGGGCGGTGCAGGAGCGCGATGTCCTCCACCACCCCTTTTTTAGGCAGCGCTGGCGAAGATAGCGCTTTGGAGGCACCGCAATATGAGCACTATTAACCCTTCCTTCGGCGGCTAGTAGGGGGGTTTAAATGCGGGCGAAAAGAGCCGCTATAACTAGCAGCGCTTTACCGCTAACGCCCATGCCGCCCCAGTGTGAAAGGGGTCTGAGTGTGAATGGAGCCTTAAGGGCAGGGTGCAGGTGCGCACAAATTTAGTGAGTCACTTAGACAGCCACCACATAGTGATAGCTATAATGAGGAGAGTGGTGTGATGTAATTTAACATTCTTGCCTATGGTACAAACACCAAACAGGACATACGTCGATAGCCGCTACCAGAAACACATCAACAGAAATCCCGCGTCTGTGGAGTATGCTCGCCCCCTCCCTTGGACTAGAATCAGGACGCCCACTAACGCGCAGCTCCTTTCTCTATCGCGTAAAGAGCGCCCTGACTCTCCATCCAAGGGAGGGGGCGAGCACGACATGCACACCAGGGAGAGCGCATTACTGTGTGGAGTACAGACAGAAGAACAGGAAGTGAGGACTCAGAAGAAATAAGGACATTTAAAAGCAAAATGGAAGGATGAGGTAAGTGAAGGAGGACTGCACTAAGGTAAAGAAAGATATTTAGGGGGAAAAAATTGTACCTTTACAACCCCTTTAATACACATGCTTTAAGATGATAAAACATTTAATAATGAAAAAAAAGTAGCACACAAAGGTTAAATAAATTACTTAATTCAAGGTTTGCCAAACTTCTGTGCAGCGGGCTAGGCAGCACAGCATGTATACATATTAGCCATTTGCCTAAAGTTCAGCTTAAGGCTCCATTCAGACCTAGGCGTACACTGTAGCGGCGTATTGCGGCGACAAATCAATAGGCGTTTTGTCCCCGCGATTTGCGGCGACAAAACGCCTATTGATTTTTTGCAGAAGAGGTGAATTAACATTGCCGGCTATGCCCGTACGCCCGATACGCCTGAAAAAAAGGGTCCGGGACTAGTTTGAGCTTCAGGCGTACGGGCGTTTGGGCGTTCGGCGTGGAGATGTGAACCATCTCCATAGCCGACAATGTTAATTCGCCACTCCAGCGTATCTAGGGCTGCTTCAACGTCGGGCGTAAGGCGACAAAACGCCTAGATGTGAATGGAGCCTTATGCCGCGTACACACGATCATTTTTTGCGATGAAAAAAATGAAGTTTTTTAAAACTTAATTTAAATTGATCGTGTGTGGGCAAAACGTCGTTTTTTGTCTTAAAAAAAACGACCAAAAATTATTTTTGTGTCGTTTTTCAAAACGTCGTTTTTTGTGTCATAAAAAGTGATGGTGTGTGGTCAAAACTATGTTGAAAACGACGTTTTTAAACCTGCGCATGCTCAGAAGCAAGTTATGAGACGGAGCTTCAATGGAAAAGAGTGCCGTCGAACGTGGTGTACGTCGCCATGCTTTGCTAGAGCTTTGTAGAAAAACGATGGTGTGTATGCAACGTCGTTTTGGAAAATGATTGAAAACGTCGTTTTTTTTCATCGCAAAAAATGATCGTGTGTACGCGGCATTAGGCTACTGGGTAACAGTATTTCATTTTGGAATGATCTCTTGTGCGTTGTTTCCACTGCACGGAACGGTTCGGGTCAGTAAATTTGGAGCGGTTAGGATGGGACCGGTCTATTCTCGTGAGCGTTTCCACTGCAAATCGACCGGACCATTCAGGTTTTAGAAAAAATAGCACGTCCACCTCAGTGAGATGTATTTGAGCGCCCTAATGGAACCGTTCCACTTTCTCTGACCCACATGAGAAGTAGGACCCTTGCTGGTGCGGTACGGATCGCTTTCGGACTTTCATAATGGAAACACCCAAAATAGCGAACCGTACCGAACCGATCCACTCAGTGGAAACGAGGCATAAGCTCAGTATGCATATCTAACTGCTGCACTGGCTAATCGCAGTCTTCACTATGAAAATATAGGGGGGTCAAGAGTTGGCCAAATACTGTTTCTAGGATAAAGACCCCGAAAGGGAATTTATGATAAGAATTGCATGTCTACATTAGTTGAGACACATTCTAAAAAACAACTTAGTTTATAAAAGTGTCTTAAATAAGACAAGTGTGTGCTGCCTACAGATCTGATATTAACACTCAGATTCCAGTTGATACATTAAATCTGACAGCTGGAATCTGGTGGGTGCAGAGAATGCTGACGGCCTTTCTTTAAGACACATTGAAATGAAACACCACGTCTGCTCAAACTGTCAAAAGAATTGAATAAATGAATGAATGAATGAAAACTTGTATAGCGCGGCACATGCGAACTGAATCGCCTCTGGGCGCTTGTTGTTCCTGTCTCCTTTGATATCAAAAGAGAAAAGTCTTGACCTTTTTCCTAAATGCTAGGTGGTTCTCCTCCAACCGAATGCTGGTTGGTAAAGCGTTCCATAGTCTGGGACCTTGGATCGCGAATTTTCTTTCTCCTTTGGACTTGAAGTTGGCTTTCGGAACCTGGAGCAGGTTCTGATTCGTGGATCGCAAAACGCGATTGGGATTATGCGTTTTTATTATTTCACATAAATAAAGGGGGGCATTCCCATGGACACATCTATGCGTAAGACAGAGAGCTTTAAAAGCAATTCTGTCTTTGACTGGCAGCCAATGAAGGGCTCTCGGTGAAGGTGAGATGGATTCCCAGGGTTTTTTCCCAGTCACAAGTCTGGCGGCCGTATTCTGAACGACTTGCAGACGAGCGATTTGGTACTTGGGGAGGCCGAGGTAAAGGGCATTTGCATAATCCAGCCTGGAGTTTACAATTGCTCCAACCACGACCGCTAAATTGGGTGTACATAAATTTATGGAAATATATATACAGTATATATTCAGTGGGGAAAATAATTATTTGATCCCCTGCAGATTTTGTAAGTATGTCCACTTCCAAAGAAATTTAGGGCCAGATTCTCAGAGGCGTTACGACGGAGTATCTCAGATACCCCGTCGTATCGCCTTTTTTTGTCCTCGTATCTATGCGAGTGATGCTTAGCATCACTTTTGCATAGATACGCTTCTACATCCGACAAGTGTAAAAGCATTACACTTTCGGATCGTAGGTGTAATGACAACTCCGGCCACTAGGTGGCCTTCACGTTGTTTTTTCATTTGCATATGCAAATGAGGCTAGTACGGCGATTCCCGAACGCTTTTACGCTGCCCCGTCGTCGCGTACGTCGTTTACGGACTCGTAAGGTTACCCCAGCTTCTATGTGGAGTAACCTTACGAAGTTCCGTCGGATGCCGTCGGGTGCCGTCGGACGCCATGTTAAGTATGGCGTCGGGTCAGCGTCGGTTTTACTAACTCGTTCGCGAATAGGGACTTGCGTAAATGACACTCACGTCGTTTTGACGTCGGTTTCAACGACGCTTCCCGACGTGAGCTGGAGCATGCGCACTGGGCTTTTTCCCCGGCCGGCGCATGCGCAGTTCGTTCGATGCGGGGGCGCGCTTAATTTAAATACAAGCCGCCCCATTTGAATTGCGCGGGTTTACGCTTGGCGATTTACGAGACGCCGGCGAAAACTACGGAGCAAGTGCTTTGAGAATAAAGCACTTGCTCTAGTACGCAGCGGCGGCGTAGTGTAAATGGCTTATGCTACGCCGCAGAAAATATATGAGAATCTGGCCCTTAGTGTCTATCATTTTTATCATAGGTGTATTTTAAATGACAGAGACAGAATATCAACCAAAAATCCAAAAAAAATGCACAATACAAACAGGCCCGGACTGGCCATAGGGCATACCGGGCAAATGCCCGGTGGGCCACGGCAACCCGCGGGCCGGTTGTGGCCCGTGAACGGCCCCTGTGGCCCTGGGGCCGATTGTGGCACGCGAACGGCCCTTGCGGCCCACGAACGTCTCCCGGCGGCTATTAAGCCTCACTGTGCCCATCAAATGCAGCCACCGGGCCCATCAAATGCTGCTACTGGGCCATCAATTGTCATCACTATGCCATCAAACGCAGCCACTGTGCCATGCCATCAAACGCAGCCACTGTGCCATCAATTGTCACCACTGTGCCATGCTATCAAACGCAGCCACTGTGCCATCAATTGTCACCACTGTGCCATGCCATCAAATGCAGCCACTGTGCCATGCCATCAAACACAGCCACTGTGCCACCAATTATGACCACTGTGCCATGCCATCAAACACAGCCACAGTGCCATGAATTGTCACCACTGTGCCATGCCAACAAACGCAGCCACTGTGCCATCAATTGTCACCACTGTGCCATGCCATCAAACGCAGCAACTGTGCCATCAATTGTCACCACTGTGCCATGCCATCAAATGCAGACACTGTGCCATGCCATCAAACGCAGCCACTGCGCATCAATTGTCACCACTGTGCCATGCCATCAAACATAGCCACTGTGCCATCAATTGTCACCACTGTGCCATGCCATCAAACGCAGCCATTGTGCCATGCCATCAGACGCAGCCACTGTGCCCTTTAATTGTCGCCACTGTGCCAATTGATGCCACTGTGCCCTTTAATTGTTGCCACCGTGCCCATTGTCGCCACTGTGCCCATTGATGCCACTGTGCCCATTGATGCCAGTGTGCCCATTGATGCCACTGTGCCCATTGTCGCGGCTGAGCCAGAGGGGATGGCAGAGACAGAGGGAGCGGCGCTCCGGCGCCTTCTATAGATGCACTGCCACTGTCTATTTATCTATCTTCTTTCTTTCTATCTTTATCTATCTTCCTTCCTTTCTGTCTATCTATCTATTTTTATCTATCTATCTACCTATCTTCCTTCCTTCTCTTCTTTTTTTCTATCTTTATCTATCTTCCTTCCTTACTATATTCTATCTTTATCTATCTATCTATCTATCTATCTATCTATCTATCTATCTATCTATCTATCTATCTATCTTTCTTCCTTCCCTTCTTTCTTTCTTTCTATATTATTCATTCTTTCTTTATCCATCTTCCTTCCTTTCTAACTATCTATATCTATCTATCTATCTATCTATCTATCTATCTATCTATCTATCTATCTATCTATCTATCTATCTATCTATCTATCTTCCTTCCTTCCCTTCTTTCTTTCTTTCTATCTGTATCTATCTTTCTTTATCTATCTTCTATCTTCTATCTTCTATCTATCTTCTTTCTTTCTATCTTCCTTCCTCCCCTTCTTTCTAGTATCTATCTTTTTTCTCTATCTATCTATCTATCTATCTATCTATCTATCTATCTATCTATCTATCTATCTATCTATCTATCTATCTTCATCTTCTTTCTTTATCTATCATCTATTCTATCTTCTATCTATCTATCTATCTATCTATCTATCTATCTATCTATCTATCTATCTATCTATCTATCCATCTTCCTTTCTTTCTATCTTAATCTTTCAATCTATCTTTCTTTATCTCACCCCACATCCCATCATTAACCCCCGCTGTGCCCCCCCCCCCCCCCGGGCTGCTCAGTCTAAAATGCCCGGGCCTATTTTTTGTCCCAGTCCGGGCCTGAATACAAATGTTATAAATTGAGTAGCAGTTCACTGAGTAAAATAAGTATTTGATCCCCAAGCAAAACATGACTTAGTACTTTTTAGAGAAACCCTTGTTGGAAAGTACAGAGGTAAGAAATTTCTTGTAGTTGGTTAACAGGTTTGCACACATCTCAGGAGGGGTTTTGGTCCACACTTCTTTACAAAACTTTTCTAAATCCTTAAAGTGGATGCAAACCCAATTCATGAAGTTTGAGCTGGACACATATATCTGCAGTGTTTTGTGATCTCTCTTCAAAGCACTGTGTCCCGTAGCTGTCTCCTGCCCCATTCTCCATTCTTCTGTTATCAGCCTGATAACTCCTGACAAGTTTCCGGCCATATATGATAAAAGCAGCCTGAGTTTTGTTTTGGGAGGATGCTATAAATAGATTAGCAGAGCCCTGAACTATTCAACAAGCAGAGCTGAAAGTCTCTACCTATGAGAAGGGGGTGTGCCTTTCATCCAATTAGCTTACTTGGATGTATGCTCAGGCATCACTGCTGTGTTGAACAGGAAAAGAAAATAACTCATTCTGAACTTTCTAAACAGTATATAAAGCTGAAAACAGCAGATATACATGTAAAACTTATGTAGGGAAATTTGTTTCATCCCTGTGTATCATCTGAGGCTGTTCCCTTTACTGGGTATATGTAAGGGGTTTACTTCCACTTTAACCACTTGCCGACCGCCCACCGCCGTTCTACGTCGGCACTTTAAAGATGGATATCTCGGTAACGGCAGCAGCTGCATCTCTTCAGTGGGTGGTCGGTCGAACGATAACGGCGGTCTCTGCGTCGGATTCACCGCGAGATCGCCGTTATCGGTGGCGGGCGAGGCCCCCCCCTCCCGCTGCCCTCCCGCGCCCTCTGCCGCTTACCGGAGCCGTCGGTAGCGGCGGAGGCGATCGGGTCCTCTCCCGTGCTCAGTGGGGATGCGAGTGAGGGAAAAATGTCCCTCATCCACCCCGTAGCTCTGCTGGGCGGAAGTGACGTCAAAACGTCAGTGCCACCCAGCGTCTTAAAGAGACTTTTTTTTTTTAAGTCATTTGAAAAATGACATTTTACATTTTTTATTTTTTTTTGCATTTAAGCCTAAATATGAGATCTGAGGTCTTTTTGACCCCAGATCTCATATTTAAGAGGACCTGTCATGCTTTTTTTCAATTACAAGGGATGTTTACATTCCTTGTAATAGGAATAAAAGTGATCATTTTTTTTTCTTATTTTAGTGTTAAAAATTGGTAAAATAAATAAAAATAAATACGAAAACCCCCAAAAAAAATTTTAAATCGCCCCGTCCCGACGAGCTCGCGCGCAGAAGCGAACACATACTCGAGTAGCGCCCGCATATGAAAACAGTGTTCAAACCACACAGGTGAGGTATCGCCGCGATCGTTAGAGCAAGAGCAATAATTCTAGCCCTAGAGCTCCTCTGTATCTCAAAAAATGTAACCTGTAGAATTTTTTAAACGTCGCCTATCGAGATTTTTAAGGGTAAAAGTTTGACGCCATGCCACGAGCAGGCGCAATTTTTAAGCGTGACATGTTGGGTATCGTTTTATTGTATTTTACTCGGCGTAACATTATCTTTCACAATATGTAAAAAAAATTGGGCCAAATTTATTGTTGTCTTATTTTTTAATTTAAAAAGGTGAATTTTTTCCAAAAAAAGTGCGCTTGTAAGACCGCTGCGCAAATACGGTGTGACAAAAAGTATTGCAATGACTGCCATTTTATTCTCTAGGGTGTTAGAAAAATATATATATAATGTTTGGGGGTTTTAAGTAATTTTATAGCAAAAAAAATGTTTTAGTCTCGTAAACACCGAATCTGAAAAACAGGCTCGGGGCTTAAGTGGTTAAGGTTTCCTGGCAGTCACTTGGCAACTCAAAGTTTCAGCTCCCTCCATACATGTTCTATAGGATTAAGGTGTGGAGACTGGCTAAGCCACTCCATGACCAAAATGTGCTTCCTCTTGAGCCACTCCTTTGTTGCCTTAGTGGTATGTTTTGGGTCATTGTTATGCAAGAAAACCTATCCATGACCTATCTTCAGTGTTCTGGCTCAGGGAAGAAGGTTCTCATCTAAGATTTTACAATACATGGCCCTGTCCATTGACCCCTCAATGCTGCAAAGTCAGCCTGTGCCTTTAGAAGACAAACAGCCCCAAAGCATAAGCATAAGTTGCCAGATTCACAGAGCCATTACTCCGGTCTATCTCCTGTTAGACCGGAGTAATTTCAAATTACCCACGTCGTATCATTAGTTTGAATCCTCAAACCATGATACGGCGGCTTCTGCTTAGATCCGACAGGCCTACGTCTTCGTACGCCGTCGGATCTATGCTTCAATCTTTTTCCGCCCGCTGGGTGGAGTTTGCGTCGTTTTCAGCGTCGGGGTATGCAAATTAGCTTTTTCCGGTGATCCACAAAGTTACGATTGTCCGTCGCTTTCTCTTACGGCATCTGTAGTCATCTTTTTGCTGCGTAAAGTTAGGGAAGCAAAAATCTGGTCTATAGTTGACAGCCCATGTTAAGTATGGCCGTCGTTCCCGCGTCGAATTTCAAATGTTTTTTTTTTGTTTTGCGTAAGTCGTCCGGGAATAGGAATGTACGTAAACAAAGCTACTAAAAAAAATTCTGATGTAACGACGTAATTTCGCGCAATGCATGGCGGGAAATTTCTGAACGGAGCATGCGCTAATTTAAATGCTTCACGCCCCCTAATCGTGTATTTCGATTTCGCCGCGAGAAATACACTACGCCGCCGTACCTTACGGGCCGAAATCTACCTGAATTTGTCTTAGAGGCAGGTAAAATACGGCGGCGTAGTGTATCTCTGATACTCTGCGCCAGGGCAATTGTACCTGAATCTGGCCCAATGTTTCCACCTCCATGCTTGACTGTAGGGATGATGTTTTTAGGGTCATAGTCAGCATTTTTCTTCCTCCAAACATGGCGAGTTAATGCCAAAGAGATTTTGGTCTCATCTGATAATCATTAAAGTTTGCATCGAGGCAAAATGAAAAATAAAAACTTGTACATCTCTGGAAATTATTATTAGTTTATTACACAGAATTGATATAGTCCCAACCTTTGTAACAGCCTTTCACAAAATAAAGTCAGTAGAGTTACAAAATAATTGAACACAATAGCATTTGGAGTGCTCCCTGTATTCCTGTAGGTGTACATCGGCCTCTTTAACCTCCCTGGCGTTATGATTCTGTCTGGAATTTTGTACCAAAAGCGTTGCAATTGTTTTGCAAGGAAATGTGGTGTTATGTATTATAGGCCTGCAATTCTTAGTAAGTACTTACTTAAATCTATCTAAACAAGAGTCTAATAGGCATCCCGGGTATGATTTTATTTTTATTTTTTTATTAAAAATTATAATATAATAAATAATTATAAAAAATGATAACAAATAATAATATAATTATAGTAAAAATTATTCAATAATGTAATCAAATCAAAATCACTGAAATTTGCTCAGTTGCAGAATTTTTGCTGTCATTATTTTTTTTTTTATGACGAATTTCCCCACAAATCGCTATCGCTAAATTCTGCAAGTGATTATAATTTATTATCGCTGTTTTTTAGCTGCTCTAAAACAATTTTTGCCATAAAGGGACACTTTTGGTTGCTATGGGCAATCTACAGTTTGCAGGGAGAAAGAAAAGTTTTTATTATATAAAAGAACATGTAGGGCACTGGGCAGACCACTAGGGACATGGGGGGTGTGTATTTTTTACATACAGTACTGTAATCTATAAGATTACATTGTATTGTATTGTATAGTGTTTGTTTACATTTTTGAATTTGGCGCCGTTCTCCGTCCCCGCGCGTCGTAACGTCGCAGGGAACGGAGCTCGGCGGCACACGGGGACGCTGTGTGAATCGAGCGAGCACCTGCTCGCTCACACAGCGGGGATGCATCGCTGGATCCACGGAGAAGGTAAGTAAACTCTCTCTGGATTCTGCGAGGCGAGCCCGTGTCTGACACGGGATCAACAATAGTAGCAGCAAATTTTTACCCCGTGTCAGACACGGGAAAAACGCCAGGGAGGTTAACAGCAATAGAGGTCGGGGCGACGCCAGGGCCGATATGCGTGGCCGGCTGCCGCAATGTCTGCCGGCCACCCGCGATGGCTCCACAAAGAGCCAGAACGGGGCTCTGTGTATGTAAACAAACAGATCCCCATTCTGACAGGGTTGTTCCTTAGGGAAGACTTAACCACTTCATCGCCCCATAGTGTTAACCCCTTCCCCACCAGTGACATTTATAAGTAATCAGTGGCTACTTTTAGCTCTGATCGCTGTATAAATGTCACTGGTCCCAAAAAAGTGTCAAAGGTATCCGATCTGTCTGCAGCAATGTTGCAATTCCTCCAAAAATCACAGATCGTGGGCATTACTAGTAAAAAACAAATTGCCATAAATCTGCCCCCTATTTTGTAGACTTTATAACTTCTGCACAAACCAATCAATTTACTCTTGTTGCATTTATTCTTACCAAAAATAATGTAGAAAAATATATATTGGCCTAAACTTATACGAGCAGGAAGGGGGTTTAAGTGCCCAGTAAGGCTGGGTTCACACTACGATTTTCCCGTCCGTCAGCCGCATACGATTTCAGTTTTGAAAACGTACAGGCCCGTACGGGAAAATGCATACATAGACAATGCATTGCAAATCGTATGCACTCAGATGCATCCGGGTGCGTACGATTTGCTGGCAAAACGATGTTTAACAGTACGCAAAACCGTGTTCAACCACGATTTTGATGCCGTTTTTGAAACCGTATGGCAAACGCATTCGTTTTTTTTTAACATTAAAGTCAATGGAAAACGCACATATGTGCGGTTCCATACGTATAAATCCGTTTCAGCCGCATACGTTTTTTCATATAAATCGTATGCAACTGACGGACGGGAAAATCGTAGTGTGAACCCAGCCTAAGCTAGTGGATAAATATAATACCTGGTGGGGGGTACCCTTAGTATGCCTGTAAAGTGGTGCATCTGTACCATGTCTGTAAAATGAGGTTACAATTTATGCCCTGTACACACGATCGGATACCTGATGGAATCTAATCCGATTGATTTTTTCGTCGGATATCCGATGAAGCTGACTTTTCATCAGTCTTGCCTACACACCATCAGTCAAAATCCGATCATGTCCAACGCGGTGATGTAAAGTTGGAGCTCAAAAACGCGGCAGGTAGTGTTTTTGAGCGTTTTTGCGTGTTTTTGAGCGTTTTTAACGTCTGGCGTTCTTCACAGCTCTATTGCTGGAGCTTCAGAACGCACTGGTCCTGGTTTTTTTTTGCAGCTTAAAAACGGCTCAGCCATCTACAGTTAAAAAACGTCATAGTGGGCATGAGGCCATAGACTAATATGGAGAGCTGTTTTTAAGCTGCAAAAATGCTCAGAAAAGTGGTTGTAAAAACGTCCATGGTAAATGAAGCCTAATGCTTCCGACTTGATTGTGAGCATGCGTGGATTTTTCTCTGACGGAGTTCCACCACAGACGATCGTATTTTTCTATCAGTGTTTTATCCATAGGAAAATTGTAAAACATGTTCTTTTTTTTTTTACAGATGGAAAACAAACCGATGGGGCCCACACATGATCGGTTTGTCCGATGAAAACGGTCCATCGGTCCGTTTTCATCAGACAAACCGATCGTGTGTACAGGTCTTTAGTGCACTTGGAACAAGATTATAGATTTTGTGGATAAATTCTGGTGTATCTTATGCAGACTTTGGATGGAAATAACACATTTTAGCACCACAGTGAGCAAGCTTTATGTGAAGAAGCCAAATTATAGTACACTCAGGCCAAGATTAAAAAAATTTTTTTTTTATAAAGTCTGGTGTCTATTTCACAGACTTTGGATAGAAGTAACAGGTGTGTAAAAATTGGGCTTTGGGTGTTGGTGGTGCCTTCACCCTGTAAACTTCTAGAGGTACTCTTGATGAAAGCAAGAATTAGCCTTGCTGTAAAAAAAAAAAAAAAAAAAAAAAAAAAATTATTTGATGGCCCTGTCACACAGTTGTGGAAAAATTGGTCTTTGGGTGTTGGTGGTGCCTTCACCCGTAACCTTCTCGAGGTAATCTTGATGAAAGCAATAATTTGCTTTGCTGTAAAAAAATTCAATTTGATGCCCCTGTCAGTGACCTCATCATCATCATCCCCTCCATTCTCATTATCACTGGAGATACCTTAGGAATCGCTGCGTCTGGGGGAACATGACTGCCAATTTGTTGTTTATCAGTGTTCTCCCCTCTCGGTAGGCTCATGTTACTCCCTTCCTCTACCTGGATTACACTAGTGCCCTATCATGAGGGGAGGGACCGATAGTTGTTCCATTGATCTTAATGAAGAAACAATGGGAAAGGTGGGCAGGAAATATTATGAGCTCAGTTTTGAAGATATTGAGTTTGAGAAAGTAGTGTGACATCCATATTAACCACTTAACCCCAGGACCATATTGCTGCCCAAAGACCAGAGCACTTTTTGCGATTTGGCACTGCGTCGCTTTAACTGACAATTGCGCGGTCGTGCGAGGTGGCTCCCAAACAAAATTGGCATCCTTTTTTTTCCCCACAAATAGAGCTTTCTTTTGGTGGTATTTGATCATCTCTTCGGTTTTTATTTTTTGCGCTATAAACAAAAATAGAGCGACTATTTAAAAAAAAAATAGAACTGCGGCGGCTGGCCGGCAACCAGTTAATATATCAGTTAGTAAATTAGTGATGCACAAAGAGACAGGGTAAGCAGAGTAGTAGAGAGATAATTTGATGTAGTCAGCATTGAGATGGTATTGGAAGCCACGAGAGGCTGATCCAGGGAGGAGGTGTGACTAGAGAATAGAGCTGGTCAGAGGACAGAGACTTGGGGGACCCCTGCAGATAGGAGAGGAGGAGGTAGATTTGTAGGTGACACTGAAGGTGCAATGAGGTAAGGAGTGGAGGTTTTTGAAGAGGAGTGGTGGTCAAATGTATCAAGGACAGCAAGGTCAGAGAATAATAGTATGGAGTAGTAGCCATTGGTTTTAGCAGATATTAAGCCATTCGTTTTAGGATATAGTTTCTATGGAGTGTTGCAGGTGAAAGACAGACTAAAAGGGGTCAAGAAAGTTGCTATCAGTGAGGTGGTAGCTATTATAGTTGTAGACTAAGGGCCAGATTCAGGTAGATGGGCGAATCTTTAAGTTGGAGTAACGTTTCTCATTTACGTTACTCCGGCGAAATTTTAGGAGCAAGTACTGTTATTCACATAGCACTTGCTCCTAAAGTTGCGGCGGCGTATCGAAAATGAGCCGGCGGAATTCAAATTGGGCTGGTAGGGGGCGTGTATTATTATAACTAGGCGCGATCCCGCGGCGAACGTACTGCGCATGCGTCGACTGTTAATGCATCCCAGTGCGCATGCTCCAAATTCTGTCAGTGAATGTCAATGACGTCAAATCCCCATTCATGGACGGTTTACGCCAACGACTCAAATTTTTTTTTTTCGACGCGATGACGACGGCCATACTTAACATAGGATACTCCACTAGGGGGCTGCATTATCTTTACGCCGCGTATCTCTTACGGAAACGTCGGAAAGTCACTGCGTCGCGCCCGAATACGATCGTGAATTTTTGTTAAACAAATGTAAAAAGACAGAATAAAAAAAAAATACAAAATTATTTTATATTTTGTTATAAAATTAAGCAAATGGGTAATGTTTCTCCTTCATTGATGTACGCTGAATAGTCTGCACTGATGGTCACTGATGGGCACCGATAGGCTGCTCTGATGGGCACCAATGGGCTGCACTGAAGGCCACCAATAAGGTGGCACTGGTGGGCACCGATAAGGCGGCACTGGTGGGCACTGATAGGCAGCACTGGTGGGCACTGAGAGGCGGCATTGGTGGGCACTGAAAGGGGACACTGGTGACAGCTGATCATGTGGTAAGGGGCCGGGCCACTTACTCGGATCTGTGAACACCCGAGTCTCAGGCCGCGTACACACCATCGGACATATCCGATGAAAACGGTCCGCGGACCATTTCCATCGGATATGTCCGATCGGGAGTTTGATCCGATGGCGTGTACACACCATCGGATCAAATTCCCCGCCGCCAGCGGGCGCGGTGACGTGGCGGTGACGCGGCGGTGACGTTGACGCCGCCGCGTCACCGCCACGTCACCGCACCAGGAAGTAAAACACTTCCGCGCATGCGCCAAATCCATTCGGCGGCGGCGCGGCGGCGGTGGGGGACGACATGTCTGCTGGTAAGTGTACTAACCAGCAGACATGTCGGGCAGATAGATTCCCACCGGATGGATTTCAAAGCATGCTTTGAAATCTGTCGGGTGGAGAAATCTGTCCGCTAGCCCATACACACGAGCGGAGATGTCTGCTGAAACGGTCCATCGGACCGTTTTCAGCGGACATATCCCCTCGTGTGTACGCGGCCTAAGTGACTTGGTGATCACAGCGTGCACATGGTGTGTGCAAAGGGGGTGTCGTCAATTGACGGCCACCCGGAAATTCAGGTCTGCGCTGTAGCCGTAATTCGGCTATAGCGCAGACGTCAAGTGGTTAAACAATCCTACGCAAGAAGGTCTTTTCTAAAATTTTACATGAATGTATTTTTTTTGTTTTTTTTTTGTTTTGTTTTCGTTCGCTTTATTCCTTTGAATTTTAAAATACGCCTAAATAAAACAAAAATACAACAAAAAAAAAAAAATATTTTAGCATATTATTGCATCAACATTTTCATAATTGTTTTTTAGAATAGTTCCTACAGATGTGCACACTATATTGAGGAAACCACCTCCGATTTACCAGATACTCAGCAGTGCACAAAGAATTGCAGCTGATTCCCTGTCAAGGGATGAAAATGCCATTATCTGCTCTGCTGATAGGAGAATGCTATAATGATGATGAATTGCTCATACTATAGCAGCAAAATTACTGTCTTTCAACTTACAAGACCTGATGATTTGAGTATTTTTTCTAGACCGAAGGTGTGTATCTTACATGAACAGTTGTTAAAGTGGAACTACACTGTATCTGAGTACCACAAACTAAAAACGCTACTGATTCATTTTTTCATATTAAACGCAAACTCACCCATCCATCCATGTCTTCATGCTTTATTTTGATGAGAAATCAATTTGAAAAACACCCCCTTGCGTTTCTGGCTGTCGCCATCCTGAGTAAGGGCACATGATTCATGTAGCATTTACTTCCTGGAATCCATCTGCCCTTAGCTCAGCAATGAATACAGGAGGGTGTTCTTAGCTGAGAAAACACATCCTCACCCCCTGATGCCTCCTGGGATGTATGGCATAATCTATCTAGGCCTGGAAACTAGAAAATAACTGGAGAAATGTAATAATAATAAAAAAATACTATTTCTAATTTCTATTACTAACTACCGTATTTATTGGCGTATACCGCGCATAAATAAGAGGAAAATCATGGGTGCGCAATATACGCCGATACCCGCTTCCCGCGCTCAGTTTGAAATGAGCTGCCGACATATACCGAGTGCAGTACACTTGGTTACATTCGGCCAGGCTCGGCTTCGCTTGTGCGAACGCATAAACGTCACAGAGCGTGAGCACGAGCGAAGCCGAGCCTGGCCGAATGTACCCGAGTGTACTGCACTTGGTATATGTCGGCGGAGGCGTTCAAACTGAGCGCGGGAAGCGGGGATTCGACTCGAGACAGCGCTGGAGAAGACGGGAGGACACCGAAGACGGGACGCCGGACCGGGCAAGGCCGCCGATGGACGCCACGCAAAACACCAAAACTGTAAGTTCTAAAAGTATTAAATTTTTTTTTTAAAGGTCCACATTAGGGGTGCACGCTACACGTCAGAGCGTGCAATACCCGATAAATACGCTACTATTACTAATGCTATTAGCATAAGGATTCAAAAATAGTCAATGTTAATTGAAACAGTGACAGTCTGCTTCAAGGCCAATTTATTATGTCCATTTTCCTACAGTAAAACACATGAAAGTGCATTTCAATTAGAAATGTTAATCTTTAATATGTGTCTAGTTCATCTTTTTGTTATTAAAGCTTAGTGTGCTTTTACAGGGAAACTATGAGGACCATTCATACATATGTATACATATACATATATATACTTCCATAGATGTGAATGGGCTTGTCTGTGTGCTATGTATATTGACTATGTACATACATATAAGCGACTGTGACTATTAGAGCTCTTAACAACCTAGTTTGCAAGACTGTATAAGCTGTATTAAAGTGGTTGTAAAGGCAGTGCTCACAATTACTACTACACAGTTGGAGTTATTTACTAAAGGCAAATCCACTTTGCACTGAAAGTGCACTTGGAAATTCATTTGCTGTAGATCTGAGGGGGACATGCAAGGAAAATAAAATACAGCCTTTTAGCTTGCACATGATTGAATGCTAATATCAGCAGAGCTTCCCCTCGTTTTAGATCTTCCCCTCAGATCTACAGCGACTGCAGTTCCAAGTGCACTTTCAGTGAAATACAAGTTCACTTGCAGTGCAAAGTGGATTTACCTTTTGTAAATAACCCCCAGTGTCTGTTTTTTATTTAACCCCCCTGGCGGTATTCCCGAGTCTGACTCGGGGTTAGATTTCTGTGCTGCGATCGGTAACCCCGAGTCAGACTCGGGCTCGCCTCGCTGAATCCACAGGCTTGCTTTACTTACCTTGTTCCTGGATCCAGCGATGCCGCCGCGCTGTGTGAGCGAGCGGGTGCTCGCTCGATTCACACAGTGTCCCCGTGTGCCGCCGATCTCCGTTCCCTGTGACGTTACGACGCACGGGGGCGGAGAACGGCGCCATATTCAAAAATGTAAACAAACACATTACATACAGTATACTGTAATCTTATAGATTACAGTACTGTATGTAAAAAATACACACACCCCTTGTCCCTAGTGGTCTGCCCAGTGCCCTGCATGTACTTTTATATAATAAAATGTGTTCTTTCTGCCTGCAAACTGTAGATTGCCCATAGCAACCAAACGTGTCCCTTTATGTCAAAAATGGTTTTAGAGCAGCTAGAAAACAGCGATAATAAATTATAATCACTTTCAGAATTGAGCAATAGCGGTTTGTTGGGAAATTCGTCATAAAAAAAATATAATAATAATGACAGCGACAATTCTGCAACTGAGCAAATTTCAGTGATTTTGATTTGATTACATTATTGAATAATT
Source organism: Rana kukunoris (assembly GCA_029574335.1). Taxonomy (NCBI): domain Eukaryota; kingdom Metazoa; phylum Chordata; class Amphibia; order Anura; family Ranidae; genus Rana; species Rana kukunoris. Next base: position 629,849,560 of record CM056049.1, on the reverse strand, counting down.
TTTATTATAATTATATTATTATTTATTATAATTATTTATAATTATTTATTATATTATAATTTATAATTTAGTTTTTTTTTAAATGTCATACCCGGGATGACTACTAGACTCTTGTTTGGTCAGATTTAAGTGAGTTATTCCTAAGAATTACAGGCCTACAGTATAAAACGCCAAAGTTCCATGCAAATAATGGTACCGGTTTCAGCACCTAAAACCATAAAGAATCATACCGCCAGGGAGGTTAAACTCTCCTGCTAAATACCTAATTCCAGCTTGTGACCGCCCACGGTTCTCCTTCTCTGATCTATGGACTACAGAGGGAAAGGCTAAGAAAAATAGGGCTTTTTCCAAAAAACGGATGTTGACGAAAGTGGATGTAAACAGATGATCATCTTTTTACTTCCATTTTTCCATAGAGATGCATTGATGTTCGTTTTTCATATGTCAATGAAATGTGTGAAAGTGGCCTTAACCACTTCAGCCCTGGAACCATATTGCTGGTCAATGACCTGGCCACTTTTTGCGATTCGGCACTGCGTCGCTTTAACTGACAACTGCGCTCCAAAACAAAATTAACGTCCTTTTTTTCCCACAAATAGAGCTTTCTTTGGTGGTATTTTATCACCTCTGCGGTTTTTAGTTTTTGCGCTATAAACAAAAATAGAGCGACAATTTTGAAAAAAATGAATATTTTTTACTTTTTGCTATAATAAATATCCCCCAAAAATATATATAAAAAAAAATGTTTCCTCAGTTTAGGCCGATACGTATTCTTCTACATATTTTTCGTTAAAAAAAATCGCAATAAGCGTTTATTGATTGGTTTTGCGCAAAAGTTATAGCATTTACAAAATAGGGGATAGCTTTATGGCATTTTTATTAATATTTTTTTTTACTAGTAATGGTGGCTATCAGCGATTTTTATCGGTACTGCGACATTATGGCGGACACTTCGGACACTTTTGACACATTTTTGGGACCATTGGCATTTTTATAGCGATCAGTGCTATAAAAATGCATTGATTACTATAAAAATGCCACTGGCAGTGAATGGGTTAACACTAGGGGGCGAGGAAGGGGTTAATCATGTTTCCTGTGTGTGTTCTAACTGAAGGGGGGGGGTGGCACTGACATGGGGAAATGACAAATCGCTGTTCATACATTGTATGAACAGACGATAGGTAATTTCCCCCCTGGCAGGACCGGGAGTTTGTGTGTGTTCTCGCTCTGTAACGAGCGATCGCTTTAGCTATGACTAAGCATCGGTTGTCGATGTGAAACGCGTCAGCTTTTGTTACCCCACTGTTTGCTGTTTTTGCTGTTTTAGTTTTTTGACTGGAATAAACAGGCACTATTTTTAAGTCTTTTCATCCATTGGAGTGCGGCTGTCCATTTTTCTTTCCTTATATTGCACCACGCATTGCCTGCACCCATTTGGGTTTTTGAACGTTACTCACCACTGAAGAGTGTCGTCTGGAGCGGCGGTTTTCCCTTTATCTTAACGAGCAATCGTGGGTGCCCGCCGGCTCAATGCCTGTGACGTGAACGTAACCTACGCACAGCACCAGATACGCTTGTTCCGACGTCCATACTTTGCATTACCTGCGCCTGCTATAGCAGGGGTAACTTTACGCCGGACGTAAGCCTAACTTAAACGTAGCGTGCAACTACATTTGTGAATCGGCGTATCTACCTAATTTGCATATTCAACACGTAAATCTACGGAAGCACCACCTAGCGGCCAGCGTAAATGTGCAACTAAGATACGACGGCGTAAGAGACTTATGTCGCTCGTATTTTAGCAAAATTCCGGCGTATCTTGCTTTCTGAATACAGAAAAAAGATACGCCGGCGCATCCTAGAACTTACGCGGCGTATCAGATACGCAGACGTAAGTTCTTTCTGAATCTGGCCCAGGGTTTACAAACATTTTAAGCCTAGTACACAAGGGCTGAATGCTGGCCGACATCGGCCAGTTCAATAAAAAACCGTCCGACATTCGGCCCGTGTGTATGGCAGCCAGTCCAGCACAAAGTTTGTCTGGTTTCTGTAGGACGAGCATGCTGGAAAACCAGAAGCCGACCGACTCCCGATCAGCGCTGACCTGAGTGTTCTGGCGGAGTCAAAACACAATAACTCAGCTGGGAAGATCGTTGTACTAGCATTAGACTGTTAGTGCAGTGGCTTTGATCTAAACCGATGGTTATTTTTTCGTTCAGCCCTAAAAAAAATAATAGTGTGTACTAAGCTTTAGTCTAAAGCTGGGTTCATACCTATGCAAATTTCTCGATCCAATTCACATGACAGGAATTTGTGATGTCTTTGGCTTAGTTTCAGAGCCCTGATTCGTCCCTGAGAACAGGGATGCACCATGCCCCTGCTGAGCTGCACCCGTCGGAGGCGTGAACCCAGCCCAAAGCTCTGTTCACTGGCAATAAATCAAATAATAAAGAATTAATGAAGGCCCCTTGACCCGCCCTGCTAAGGAAAGGGAGCCTTGACTGCTGGATGCTTGGCAACCAGGCAGGGCGGCAACATGAGGAGGGAGTCGGAGTGGCTCCGCTGGGATTGGTTATGATGGCACGAGGTGAGGGGGTGGAGACAGAACTCTAGAAATAGCTACGCAGGGGCACGTCCCACTAATTCCGAAGACTGACGTCACAAGGGTTGATGGTTTTGTTTCGTCACAGCTTCTTTGGCGGTTTTACCTGGCCAGCAATTGGCATTACTTTTTTGGGATAAGCCCTCACAATAAATCACAGGGTCAGTTTAATGCCTGTCTCGCACTGATGGTGGAGACAGGCCTCTTAGACTAGACATTTTTTTGGTTTAGATATGCTCACGGTGTAACGGTGACTGGCATGGTTTTTTGGATTGTTGGGATTTGAAATTTGTTATAATATTTTCAATAAAGCTGTGGCCTTGCCCATTTCCAACGTTAAATGGTCTGTGCGTAATTATTGGGGGGCAAGGTTTTTTGGTATGGTTGAATTAAGAGCAAGTTAAGCCTAAGCTTCTCAGCAGTCATGGCTTGTACATGTGCCTTGTTCCACCTCTGCTCTCTCCCTAGGGGTGGGAATGGGGCACCAAAAGAAACATTGCATTTCATTATCTACAGTAGCTGTGGCCCAAGAATGTAAACATCAAGATAGATTATGGGGCCACACAGTATAAACACACACACACATACATTATACACACACTGAAAAGGTACTGGAGAGTAGTGTTGCTCACAAATATTCGCATTGCGAATATTCGCTACGAATATTGCATATTCGAGTATTCGCAAATAACTCGAATATCGCGGCGAATATTCGCTATTTCGAATATTCGTATTTTTTCAATTTTTTTTTTTTAGAACAGATCACATCCTAGGATCCCCATGACGTTAAAAGCATTGCTGGTATGATTAAGACCTTGGGCGAGTAGCTGCAGCGCTCATTTTATATTGCCGAAAAATCGCAATGCGATTATTCGGCAATAGCGATTCTGCGATTATTTTGTATTGTAATATATCACGAATATTCTGAGCCAATTAGAGTGCTTCTTCCGCATTTGCCGAATATTCGCAATTATTTTGTATTGTAATATATCACGAATATTCTGAGCCAATCAGAGTGCTCCTTCCGCATTTGCCGAATATTCGCAATTATTGTGTATTGTAATATATCACGAATATTCTGAGCCAATCAGAGTGCTCCTTCCCCATTTCTCGAATATTCGCAATTATTTTGTATTGTAATATATCGCGAATATTCTGAGCCAATCAGAGTGCTCCTTCCGCATTTGCCGAATATTCGCAATTATTGTGTATTGTAATATATCACAAATATTCTGAGCCAATCAGAGTGCTCCTTCCGCATTTCTCGAATATCGCAATTATTTTGTATTGTAATATATCAGAATATTCTGAGCCAATCAGAGTGCTCCTTCCGCATTTGCCGAATATTCCAATTATTGTGTATTGTAATATATCAGAATATTCTGAGCCAATCAAGTGCTCCTTCCCCATTTCTCGAATATCGCAATTATTTTGTATTGTAAAATATCACGAATATTCTGAGCCAATCAGAGTGCTCCATTCCGCATTTCTCGAAATTTCACATTCGCATTCGCAATAGCGAAATTTCGCAATCATTTCATTTCCAGAAAATATCACGAATATTCGTATTTAGCGAATATATCTCGAATATTCGACTATATATTCGAGATATATCGCGAAATCGAATATGGCATATTCTGCTCAACACGACTGGAGAGGTGGGGCAGCTATAATCTTGAGATTTTTTTTAAAACACCGATTTTTACATACTGTCCCTGGTTTTACTGAGGCTTGCAACCCTGATGGGACCCCCTAGTGGCATGGGACCTTCGGGCAGTGCCTAAGTGCCCGAATGGTCAGTCCGCCCCTGGTGTTGAGCCATTCTGCTCAATAAACATTGTCATGCACAGGGATTGGGTGACATAAATCAGTACAGTACGCTGAAAATGCTAAAGGTAAGCTGCACAGAAAAATAAATTATGTAGGTGGTGCTAGCTTCTAAAGGCATTTTTCTAATATTCTTTTTCATAAATTTTACTTTGAAAGTCAAAGTTAAGACAAAATGTACTCTGGTTTCTGGCTTCATAGATGATGCATCACATTTGTATTTGATTTATCCTTTGAACTGTGCAGATGGCATTCCGCATTATTTTCGGGTTTTGTGACTGTTGTCCTTGAAAGCAGCTTCCAGATTCTGTGTGTAAAGATCTGTTCATGAAGCATAAGTGCTATTCCAGTTACATATCAACGGTTGTGAAATGGAAACTCCCAAGATTCTGTTTTTGTATCCATAATGTTAGCGACTGGCAGAGCATATAGGAAATCACAGTTCAACAGCCACAGGCAAGAACTGTCATGCCACCACCTTTATGATCAAGTTCGTTTTAAATCATCCCTTTATCCTGTCAGCCTAGTTACCAAACAGCTGCAGATGAGATGACCTGAAAAAAGGCATTTGAAGCATCATTTCAACATTACCCAGTGACAGATTACTGCATAACATTTTAGGCGGGAAAACTAAAACAATTAGGTCATACTGGGTTATATGTGTATTTACTTGTATAGATTCAGACTAGGTCTACCAGTGTATGTTTCAGCAGCTCCAGTGTTTTGTCTGAACAATTTACCTCTGCCAAAAATATGTATTGCTGCAAGTTTATAGCACACTGTAATTCTGAACAGAGGATGGCAGGGGTTTACCCAAAACATTTTTGTACATTAATTCCTATTGGTCTTTGTAATTGGGGGTCCTAGCAGGGGTATGTTCTCTGCCTACACAGTTTGTACTAAAAGTTAACAAAGAAAAAGAAACTGCAAAATAATTCAAAGTGATCTTTAACCGGTTAAGGACCGCCACACAACTATTTATGTCAGCATAATGGCACGGCTAGGCACATGGACGTACAGGTACCGCCCCCTTTAAGATGCCCGCCGCCGCTGGTCCTGTCCTCCATGACTGCGCCCGCGGGACCCACGGACCAGATCGCCGCCGGTGTCTAGCGAACGGGTCACAGAGAGGAAAAACGGGAAGAGGTGAGTGTAAACAAACTTTCCTCGTTCTTCCTAGTGTGGCTGTCACTGATCGGCTGTTCCCTGTGATAGGAAACAACGATCAGTGACGTCACGAGCACAGCCACACCCCCCACAGTAAGAACACTCCCTTAGTACACACTTAACCCCTGCAGTGCCCCCTCCTAGTTAACCCCTTCAATGCCAGGGTTATTTTCACAGTAATCAGTGCATTTTTATAGCACTTTTCGCTGTGAAAATGACAATGATCCCAAAAATGTGTCAAAAGTGTCCGATGTGTCCGCCATAATGTCGCAAAAATATGTAGAATACGTATCGGCCTAAACTGAGGAAAAAAAAAATTTTAATATATTTTTGGGATATTTATTATAGCAAAAAGTAAAAAATATTGCATTTTTTTTAAATTGTTGCTCTATTTTTGTTTATAGCGCAAAAAATAAAAACCGCAGAGGTGATCAAATACCACCAAAAGAAAGCTCTATTTGTGGGAAGAAAAGGATGCCAATTGTGTTTGGAAGCCACGTCGCACGACCACGCAATTGTCAGTTAAAGCGACGCAGTGCCGAATCGCAAAAAGGGGCCTGGTCCTTTACCTGCATTTTGGTCCGGGTCTTAAGTGATTAATATATGGGTTGTTAAGGACACTACAGCTGGCTTCCTGGCCCAGCTCCTTAACAACCATCTAATACTGTGCCCTGATTGGGCAAAGCTTTGTCCAATCAGGGTGCAAAATGCACTGCGCAGTGTCCAAATTCGAGTGTTCCCCCAAACAGCCCAACTCTAGTCACCAGAAGAGTAACAGGGAAATCTTGCAATGAGGACATTAGTTCTGGTGACTTGAGGGTCCCCAATAAATTCCCTTTATTTGCAGGTATTTCCTCCAACTTCCTGTTTGGCTATCGGACATCGTAAAGGGAAATCTCTGCAATAGGACACAGAGGGCGAAAAAAAAAATGATGAGTTATACCGCTTCCTTATTCTATCCAAAATGAATGAAAAACAAAAGTTTTGCCTATATTTCTGCTTTAATTGAACAAGCTGAAAGGAGAAGTCCAGCCTGAGCTTGTTTGGTTGGGCTTCTCTTATGGGTCACAGGAGTGCAATTATTTTTGCATTCCTGTGACCCATTTTCAGCAGAGTGGTCTAAAGTCCATATAAAAGGAAAAAAGGTCGCGCTAAAAAAATATATATAAATGAAAAAAAGTCCTTGAAACAATATAGTCAGGTGAACATTGATTGGGTAAGTTTGTGGACAATGTATTCAGGTAAAGTTAATCACAGAAAAAGCACAGTCCACCAAAGGAAAAATCATGGGTAATCTTCACCAGGTGAAAAAAGCCGTTTCACACTAAACCAGTGCCAGAAAGATGAGAACCTCCACCAATATGGTATATATACTCTTACCAGATCGGAATGATCCCTGGTTAAAGGAGATCATATACAGCGTGGTAAGAGCCTGGGATCGAAGATAGCCGGGACGGTCAGTGTCCTTAATATGTGAATGGCACTCCCAAATGATTAATCCGAGGGTATGTAAGAGACAAGGAGCTCACATAGTGTAAAATCTTCATTTAATAGCGTAAAGCAAATAAAATCACTTACAATCAGGTTCGATGTGTAGAGCGTTTCAAAATAAAGCCGGCCGGCTTGGAACATGCAGCCCGTATCCGGGTAGAGAAAAACGCGGTGACGTCAGGACGCCGCCTCCCTACGTTTCGTCGCAAGAGGACTTGGTCACGGGATAACAGGCGGCGTCCTGAATCACCGCATAAATACGTACAAAGCGTCGGATGCAGCCTCGATGTGGTAAAACCATACGATCCGATTTCGGACATCTTTGTTGTTGGAAAAACCTATTTAGCTATAGTAAATGACCTAGGCCAAGTAAGGGAAAAACTTACCCAATCAATGTTCACCTGACTATATTGTTTCAAGGACTTTTTTTCATTTATATATATTTTTTTAGCGCGACCTTTTTTCCTTTTATATTCTGTGTGATGTGGTATAACATCTTTTTGATCGCTGCTTCTACTGTGTAACCCTAACAAGCGCAATTTTTTTCTCTACTATTTGGTCTAAAGTCCACTCTTTGCTGATGTCACTGGAATCAGTCCAGGCACTGCATTATCACGACAATGAAGTCTTGATCCGCCAGGTGCCTGCATTGATGCCTGTCTCAGCCACTCAGCAAGCCTGAGAGACTGAGATGGAGGAGCAGAGAGGAGAGCTGCTGATTGACAGTCAGCAGCTCTACTCTCAGGGATCTGTGAGAACCGAGCCATTGGCGGTGTTCAATGGCTTGGTTTTCAGTGTAGAGACGCCAGGGGATAGGTGCAGTATCAGTCCCATGATGCATCTATCGAGATAAGTATAAGAGGGGAAAAAAATAAAAAAACATACTTCTCTTTGAAGTTAGAAGGTAATCAGCTAATATGCACAGCTGCGCCAGATTTTGCACTCTATAGTTATAGTAAATACATTTTTTGCAGCTGTGGTATAAATTCTCACACAGCACTAATCAATAAATATCCTACATAGAGGTGACATATTTTCTTCATGAAACTTTTTTTGACATCAATAATAGTTCACCAGGAAAAAAAAAATAACAGAAAAAGTAGTACATGATTTGTTGTGTTCATCTTTTACTATGATTGAATGGTGAAAGAAAATAATTGTCCCATTCCACAGGCTTGAGGGATCATAGTTTGCTTTTATCTGAAGCCAGCTCCTATTGCCTTCAGACAAAGGTACAGAGAAATCAACATGAGAATCTAGCTGTGTTTCTGAAAATATTTGCAATTCCGCTCAGGGAATATTTCATTAACTAGCCGCTATAAGTCAAGCATCCTCTGCAGCAGAGAGATAAGTTTGTAGGCTAAAAGATGCTACTATAGCAGTGTGATGGCTTACCATATAAAATCTTGTGAATGTGAATTCTTTTGATGCATGTGTCCACTATGTGTTACCAGCAGTGTCCATTCTTTATGACATTCATTTAAAATGAGCTGTAAAATATTAATTATCTCAGCAGGGTGCATGTTCTGCTATTCGGCTACAGAAACAAAGATAATAAAGATGAGGACAACGGAGACCAAGGTATTGAAGTAATGTTCAATTGCAAAACTGCTCAAAATAGGAGTAAAGGCTTCTGGAATAGAAGTTTTACTAAGATTACAAGAAATAAAAATATGCATTATTTTTTTATATATAAAAAACATTAAACTTTTTGTTGGGAAAATGTTGTAAAAAAAGTTGAAAAAAGGGGCTCCGACATGAAAACCAGTCAGGTGGTTGCTTTAAAGTGCACTTCTGCCCATTCTATGGATGTTAAAGGCTGAACAAACACATTCTGATTCTTGCCTGCTATGAAAATGGAGCATAGGCCCCACGTCTGTCCTTGGATCTCTTCCTTGAACATCTCTCCACAAGTTTATGTAAAATACTACCAATTTAGGCCCATTCCTTTTGCAATAAGACAAGGCTTAAGGCAGGGGTGTCCACTCTCCCCACTCCACTCCTCTTTGTCCTTCTGATAGCACCTTTAAGCCCTGTACACATGATCGGATATCTGATGGAACTAAGTCCGATGAAGCTGACTTTCATCAGTCTTGCCTACACACCATCAGTCAAAAATCCGACTGAGCCAAAACGCAGTGACGTAAAACACTGCGACGTGCTGAAAAAAATGAAGTTCAATGCTTCTGTGCATGTGTCGACTTTATTCTGAGCATGCCTGGATTTTTGACCGATGGACTTCCGCGCAGACGATCGTTTTTTTATCCATAGGAAAAATTTAAAACGTGTTCTATTTTTTTTTCACCAATGGAAAACCAACCGATGGGGCCCACACTCGATCAGTTTGCCCCAAACCGATCATGTGTACAGGGCTTGAGCCATCAAGATCAGGAACACCCAAAATCTCACAGGCATTTCAGCCCGAAATTCCCACCATAATCTTAGCCTGTTTTTAGATTATTATAAAACAAGTGAAAATACAAAAATTTGATACAACTTAAAAATTTAAGGGCTCATTTCCACTGGCGTTTTTACAGCCACTTTTCTGAGCGTTTTTTGCAGATTAAAAACGCCTGTCCATGTTAGTCTATGGCCTCATGCCCACCATGATGTTTTTGAGCTGTAGATGGCTGAGACGTTTTTAAGCTGCAAAAAAAACGCGGGACCAGTGCGTTCTGAAGCTCCAGCAATAGAGCTGTAAAAACGCCAGACATTAAAAAACGCTCAAAAACACACAAAAACGCTGCCGCTGCGTTTTTAAAGCTCCAGCTCAAAAGAAATATATATATATATTTTTTTTTTAAATAAACATGGACAGACGTTTTTTTTTTAAGCTGTAAAAAACGCTCAGAAAAGTGTCTGTAAAAACGCCAGTGGAAATTAAGCCTTGGTCCACAGTAGTGCAAAGTCACAAAACCAAATCAGTGATCCAAACAAAAAAATGAATAGTGCACACAAAGTGCAATGAAGTCCTCTGAAAGTACTCCATGCAGATGTGTGAACCCCAGTGATGCCCTATTGGAAACACGTCACCAAGAAATCACCCACCGCTGTGTGTCACATCTGACCCACTCCCATAAGACATGAGAAGACATAAACGATGGGACCCACACACGATCGCTTCCTCCGATGAAAACGGTCCATCGGATCGTGTGTATGCGGCATTAGAGATCATTAGTTGATAATCTCCTTAGTAAGCTACTCCATTTCTCCACCCCTCTTGCAGTATGAGTTTGCATCAAAAGGTATATACAAGAGAAGTGAAGGGCTCCACTAGTGTGATATTGTCATCACTCAATTATTTATTAAAAACGGTTCACAATCCACTCACATATTCAGCATCTTTCTTGCATCAGGCATTGTACAATGTGTTGGTATCTTAGTGTAGTTTAGCGGTCCCTACTTGTCTCACCAACTCCACGCTGGCTCCCGACCATTACAGGCGCCACTCGCTCTCACAATGACAATGCAACATTTCCCATTGCTGTATAATTACGCACTGATGAGTTTTGTTACTTTTTTTTTTTTAAAGTGTATTTTGTGCGTAAACTCGAGAGAGAGGAGCCGAACTGCAGGAGTTGGGAGTAGGCAGACCCTCCCCCAGAGGCAATCTGCCATCCTTCTCCATGCCCCCGGGTGACAATGGCGGGTGTGAGGGAGGACCTCCCACTCACCCCGCCCTACCTGCTCCGCTTAGGAGCCCGACGGGGCCCAACGGGACCCCAACGGGGCAGAGGGACTCCCCCTATGAGGAAGTGAGGGGGTCTAGCCCGCTCAGCCAGCCCCGTAGGTCCTTTGCCTCTCTTTTTTAGGAGACCGCATGGCCAAAGTGCGTGCGTGTTAAACCAATTTTGTGTGTGTGCAAGTGTGGTGGTTTTTTTTGGGGGGGGGGGGGGGCATACTAAGTGCAGGCGTACCTTGCATAGCACACCCACCTGGAGCCTGGCTGAGACCACCAAACTCAATTCACATGTAGCTGAGACCGGGTTCCGAACCCTTGGCTGCAGAGGTCACGTTGAGCCACCATAGCTCCCCGAGTTTTGTTACTTTTGACTTTGTCACAGGGGATGACTGCATGGTACAGCAGCCAGGCTTATCAATTCTCCTCCTTCAATATGTTAACCCTTTCAAAGGTCACTGACTTCTACATCCCCCCTATCACCACCCTCCGGTGCGAGCCTGAGAACAAATCGGTCGTCGCCGGAAGTTGATCATATAGATTTCTGGTGACCAGATGGTCCCCAGTCATATGACCCATATGACATTATGATTTCACGTCCGGCCCGGCGGATGTAAACAAAGCCGGGGACTCAGCTGGAAAGGCCAAGACAGTTAGTTTTTTTTATCTATGTCTTTCCAGCCTGGAGGAGTGATGTGTGGCCTTATAGACCCCACATTTCTCCATAAAGAGGACCTGTCATGCACTATTCCTATTACAAGGGATGTTTACATTCCTTGTAATAAGAATAAAAATTATCAAAAAAAATTCAATTATAGAGACAAATAAAAATAAAGGTAAAATAAACATTAAAAAAATTCAATACATTTAAAGCGCCCCCGCGTGCACACTAGAAAAATGTTGGCGTTTGTCCCTTTAGAAATTTTTGTTCAGAAAGGTCAGAATTGTCTGTCGAAAGTTGTGTACACACTATCAGAAAATATGAATGTTCCTCAGACAAAAATGTTCGCCCAATTTTTTCTATAGTGTGTACGAGCCATAAGTTGGTATGTCAATGCACAGAACAAATACTAAGCCAAGCATATAGCTTACACAGAGTCTTTGCTATTTCTGCAAGTTATTTGCCTGTGATCTCTCACAGACCAGTAATTAATCAACAGGAATTACTGCTGCTATAGAGAAGTTCTTGAATCATGGACAGAGGAGGTTATACAGTGCTGTGAGAGATGGTAGCAACAGGGATGGTCCCAAGGGCTATAGATAACAATGGAACTATAGATAACAATGGGGCTACAGATAACAATGCATGTGGGTTTCTGTTGTGGAATTCCCCTATGTCTCCTTAAGGCGCCTTTCACAGGGACGGATAGAATGGTGCTTTTAGCTGCAGGTTTTCTACCGCAGCTAAAAGCACACAATGCTTTTATATGGCCCCATTCACACACAACGTTTAGCTGCAATTTCGTTGCATGCAGTTTGGTGCGAATAGAAAAAATAGAATTGAATGCGTCCAGGTGCGATTTAGCGCAGCTATATGCACTTAACCGCAGGTAATCGCAGTCTTTTGTGTCAACTGCGGATAGCAGCGTGAGGAAAAAAAAAAAAAGAACAACAGGAAGCACATCATAATCAAAAAAAAATAAAAAGGGTTGCTATGGAAATGACTACAGAAGCTAACCGCGGCCGCATGTAACTGCACGTAATCGCAGTGTACAAATGCAGCTAATCGCAGTGCCCAGAGCCTTGAATTTCACTGAAAAAGTAAATGCTTTTAATTGCAGCAAAACTGCCGTCCGTCTGAAAGGGGCCTGACAGCGTTATCTGGTTTAAATATATACATTTTAGGTTTGGAATTATGTGGTAGTCTTTGCACTTCTGTATTTTCTGGAAATCAGTATTATGGATTTCTTTATTTTTTCACAAACTGCAGAAAAAGTCACTAAGTCTACAGAGTGTTATCATTATACGCTTGAAGGCACTTTCTCCACAGACTAAAAAGAGATATGTATTTATATGCCATTGCCTTGGTTGGCAAGAAAGGAAGCGCAAAATCAATGGCTAAACATATTTCTGCAGAGAGCTGAGGGTCTCTCATGGCATCTTGTCAGCAGGCAGCCATGTCCAGGGAATGGCAGGGAAATTAAATTGCAGAATCTCATTGATATTTATTTTTTTCCTGGAAACTATTTCTATGACATACAAGTTCTTTTTCAAAGATTGATTAAAATAATGGAAATTCATTCTGTACTTGGAGTTATTGCTGCTCAAGATACATATGAGTTGTAATGGCCTGAAAATCATTGCTTTGACTTTGAAAGTATCACCACTCTTGGCCAGTTTTACAATAGTCTTTTCAAGTCTACATAAAGTGTTTCTAAACCTAAAATCATTTTTTACCTTAATGCATTGTTTACATTAAGGTAAAAAACATTTCCGTGTGCCCCCCTTTTCCTGTGTGAAGGGGAAGAGAGAGAAGAAGTGATCAGCTCTGTGCACGGCTGCATCTCCTTTCCCCTTACTTCCTCTTCACACAGCATTTGAGAAGCAGCAGGAGCCATTGGCTCTTGCTCCTGTCAATCAAATGCAGTGAAGAGGAAGTGGGGCTGGGCCTAAGTCCCGCTGTGTAAGTCTATGGAGACACCCAGGTCGGGAGCGTGCAGACTATGTTTCTCCCTGTAGCAAGCGGCTGGCTATGGTTGTCCCAAAAAGAAGAGGAGGAGCCAAGATCATCGCCGGGGACCCCAGTACAGCAATGTGAAAAAAATTATCCGCACCCCGATTATGACTAAGGCCTTATAGGCTGAAATGTGTCAACTGACTTTATCTGTGTTTGTCCACCGTGGGTATTCAATAAAATTAAAACATTTGAAGAGCAACAACCGGAGTGCAGATCATTTTTTTCACATTACTCTATTTAGCTAGCGACTGTGGATAGAGCACCTGGGAGCTCTGCTATCTATGTGTTGTATGGGTAGTAGCACTGACTTTTCTGTTTATACCATTCTGTGCAATATCACTGCACAAAGCAGGTAAGTATAACATGTTTTCTATTTAAAAAAATAATAATAATCTGACTTTAGCAACACTTTAAATTGTACTATTATCAGTGGGACTTATCCCCAAAAAACGACACTATAAAAATAAATATTTCATCTTGTGTGGCAAGAAAAGTCAGCAAGGACTTCTAGTGCTATTTAGAAGCATTAAAAGGTCAGAGAGATTAAGCCCCGCCTTAAGCAAAAAGACGTCGGCAAAGTGGTTTCAATATCCTGAGTGGACGTCATATGACTTCCTCAGGATACTGAGCCGATGCGCGGGGTGTCAGTCTGACACCCCGCAACACCGATATAGGTAAAAAGTCTCTCACATCTGATCACAATGAAAACAGGAAAAGCCGGTAATTGACTTTTCCTCACTCGCGTCTGACGGGGGGGGGGGGGGTTGTGCCCATCCTTGCCGCCTATCTGTGCCTATCCATGCCACCTATCCGTGCCCATCTGTGCCGCCTATCCATGCCCATCCGTGCCGCCTATCCATGCCCTTCCATGCCGCCTATTCCTGCCGCCTATCAGTGCCCATCCGTGTCGCCCATCAGTGCTGCATATTTGTGCCCATAATCAGTGCCCATCAATGCCACCACATCAGTGCCACCTCATCGGTGCCCATCAGTGCCGCCTTATCAGTGCCTGTCAGTGCAGTACCATCAGTGCCCATCAGTGAAGGAGAAACTTACTTATTTACAATGTTTTATAACAGAAACAAAAAAAATTTCGGTAATTTTTTATTTATTTTTTCAGAAAATAAAAATCCCATAGGTGATCAAATACGATCAAAAGAAAGCTCTATTTGTGGGTACAAAATTATAAAAATTTTGTTTGGGTACAGTGTAGCATGACCGCGCAATTGTCATTTAAAGTGCAACAGCACTGAAAGCTAAAAATTGGTCTGGGCGGGAAGGTGTATAAGTGCCCTGTATGGAAGTGGTTAAAGTGCAATTGAGGTGAGTACAGGCCTATTGAACAGTTGAAGTGAAAAAAAAAAACAGTGTTCGCTTCAAGCATCCAACTGTGTGCAGGGAAATAAAAAAAATAAAAAAACAGTTTCTTGGATATAGACCAGCCATTCTCAACCAGGGTTCCGTGGAACCCTAGGGTTCCTCCAGAGGGGGCTAGGGGTTCCTTGAGCTGTGGCTGATTTACTGTACCTCCTGTTTGATGGTGCCTACATAGTTCTGAGCCAATTCCACTTGGAGGAGCCAGTGGTATTACACCAATGATCTTCATAGTTCTCTGTAAGGGGGGCATTCTTACCACTATTGTAAAAAAGGGCATTCTTCTCACTGACCACCAAAGTAAGGGGCATTGTTCCCACTGACCCCCAATGAATGGGTTTTATCAGGGGTTCCCCGAGACCTGAAAATTATTTTTAGGGTTCCCCAGCAGTAAAAAGATTGAGAAAGGCTGATATAGACTGTAGTGATGGACTGCAGACAGGAGAAATGAGCAGAAGAATGACCACAAGGGTGCTGCTTCTTCTTCATTGAGGGACATGAAGGCTATGGTTGGGCAATACCTGTTGCAGTGGAGAACATCTGTGCGTTTTGCAATATATATTTTTCAGAAATATGCTTGTGAGATGAGGAAAAGGGATTCCCACTCAGACTTTACCATAATTTACTAAGCAAATTTTGTACTTTTTAGCCCAACATTGGAAATATTGGCCCAGGTTCACAAAGCACTTACGCCGACGTATCTCTAGATACGCCGATGTAAGTACAAATGTGCGCCATCGTATCTTTGCGCCGACCTACAAAGCTAGATACATCGAAAAATAGGCTTCAGCCGCCCGACGTAACTTTCCTACACCGGCGTATAGTGGGCGCATATTTACGCTGCAAATATTTTTGATGCAAATATGCAAATGAGGGAGATACGCCGACTCACTAACGTGCTTGCGCCCGACGTGTAATATACGCGGTTTGCGTAAGTCGTACGTCCGGTGTAAAGTTATTCCCCATATTGGAGGCGAAACTCATGCAAAGGTATGGACCAGGGAACGAATGCCGTCAAATGTTACGTAGTTTACGTTGTACGTGAATAGGGTTGGGCGTAGGTTACGTTCACGTCGTAGGCAGTGATTCAACGTATCTTAGGCAGTTGTCTCGACGTGATTGTGAGCATGTGCACTGGGATGCGTCCAAGGTACGATGCATGCGCAGTTCATTTTAAGTACTTGTGTGACGCTCGGCCCATCATTTGCATGGGGTCACGCTTCATTTAAATGTATCATGCCCACTTCCAGCCCACTTCCACCTACTTTGACTTAGGCCGGCTTACGCCGATGAATTTACGTTATGCCGGCGCAACGTTGGGAGCATTTGCTTTGTGAATTCCTTGCTTTCCTCTCCGCGCTGCGCCGGTGTAGCGTAAAAGACATGCGCTACCGCTGCATATATATGCGCCGATGTATGTGAATCCAGGCCATTGTCACTTATGAGACTGCATTGTCTAATTTTGTTCTTGTAGCCTAAACTGTGTGGACTTCAAATTAATCTATGCTTGATTGACCTTTTAAGGGTCGAAGAGTGGCAAGACAATTACATCTTTATTAAAAATCTATTTGGTCACCTAGACCTGGCAAATGCCTGACGGGGAAATATGTTTCTGATTGATTAATACACCAACATGTGTACACTTTTTACTGGAATGATATTGGAGCAACATACTGGAATCTATTTGCTAGTTAGTTGCTACATTATTCTATATAAAGTATAATTATCACTATAATTTTTTCACCTACCGATTTCTTTAATTTTTTTTTTACAAATTTCTGGAGAATGAGGCTGACCTGCTCTTCGTTTTAAAAAAAGTCTTAATTTAAAGCTCTTCAGGAGAGGTTCTATAGAGGTCCCAGATCAGCGAGGAGAAATAATTCTTGTAGGTTGTAGGTAACACTGGTAAGGATCTGATAAGTCTATACAAGATACCAAAATCACTTCAGCTCACAAAGCATATGCCTGGCAATCTTGAAGCAAAACTTTATTTCTACTTTTTGCACTTATAGTTAGTTTTCCTTGTAACTACCATTTATGTGTATCTAAAGCCAAACCTTTTTTTTTATCGTTTTGGATATAGTAATTAAAGGTTAGAATCCCTGTCTAGTTTTTATTGCTGGTTGTATGCTTATTTTTCAATCAAAATGAATGAAAATCCAACATTTTCAGCTGTTAGTAGAGGGAGTAGAATAGTAGTAGAGGGAGGATCCTCCAGTGGGGACACTTGTTTAACCACTTTAGCTTCAGGAGGCCAGGCCATATTTTGCAATACGGCACTGCAATGTTTTAATTGTCAATTGCTCGGTCGTGTAACGCTTACCTAAATAAAACTGATATTTAATAGAGCTGGGCAGTGAAAAGATCACTAATAGGTACCACATCTCCTTTAGAGCAACATTTATTGTGAAAAGGGTGTGACTTTAAAGGTACCAAAAGATTATACAAAGGTCTTTTTATATAAAAATATAAATTTAACAGATGAAGTTTCTTTGAAATGACAGTTAGGTCCCTTTCACACTTATACGACTTCAAAGTCGCGCGATTCTACCGCGATTTTTCCGCGATTTTGCCGCGATTTGCGGCCTGGATTTCAATGAATGCCTGTGTAAGTGGCATCAAAATCGGACCAAAGTAGTGCAGGAACTACTTTGAAGTCGGCACTACTTAAAGTCGTGCCAGTATGAATGGTGTTCATTGAAAATAATGGAGAATGACTTGTCATACGATTTTGCAGTACAAAATCGTGAGACAAGTCGTATAAATGTGAAAGGGGCCTTTAGAGCCCTTTCACACTTACACGACTTGTCCCACGATTTTGGACTGCAAAATCGTATGACAAGTCATTCTCCATTATTTTCAATGAACACCATTCATACTGGCACGACTTTAAGTAGTGCCGACTTCAAAGTAGTCCTTGCACTACTTTGGTCCGATTTTGATGCCACTTACACAGGCATTCGTTGAAATCCAGGCCGCAAATCGCGGCAAAATCGCGGCCGCGAAATTGCGGTAAAATCACGCGACTTTGAAGTCGTACAAGTGTGAAAGGAACCTAAATGTTCAGACAAAAGCATATCGTTTGAATATCATGTGTAACCATTTCACACTATACATGTTTCCCTGAAAGAGCTTCCTCAGGAGCTTTCGAAAGTGTTGCATGAAGTTTTTTTGATACTACAAAAGACACAATGTAGAGAATAAGATTTCCTATCATCTGTGCCTAGTCTTGCCACACAGAGTTAATCCAGCTCTGACCAATCATATCTAGCTTGGACATGTGTGTTATGTTATGTTTATCATAATATGAGTTGATCCAAAGTATAAAAAGTGAGAAATTCACCCCTCCCCACATAACACATTCTGGTAATATACAATTAACTTTGGATCACCTCATATTATGATAAACATAACATAACATATGATAAACATGTCCAAGCTAGATATGTAAATAACCTGTCACTCAAAGCAAGGAGAGAGAAACTCATTTTTTATTTAGACAGGTTTTTATCTGGAAGTCTGTTAATTTTCACTAAGCTGGATTAACTCTGTGTGGCAAGACTGGGCACAGATGATAGGAAATCTTATACTCTACATTGTGACATCAAAAACGAAAATAAAAAATAATGTTGGTTTTACATCCACTTTAAATAATACTATAATACTAAATTATATGATTACAAATAACAATTCAAATAATTATAAAGTTTTGACAGAGCATAGTTTCATAAAGAGCTGAGAGTGCATGCCTACCAGATGCGTTTGTTCGACCAAAAAGAGTTTAATAATTCCTAGATAATATTTCCTAGATACACGCTTGAGTTACATGGAGGGACATAAACGCAACCATAGAGAGGGAATTCATTTCTGAAAATCGAAAAAATCATATATGTATTTTAATTAAGAAACAATAAAAGTAATCACGTCTGTTGACCCCTGTTAAATCAGGATCAAGCAGGCTTGAAATTAACCATCAATTTACCTCAAACCGGTTGTTTGTATAGGTTATAAAAAAAAAGATCCCAACCTTTGAACATCCCACGGAGCGCTGTTCAATCCATCATTTGAAAATGGAAAGAATATGGCACAACTACAAACCTACCAAGACATGGCCGTCCACCTAAACAGACTTTTTAGTATATTTTTTTAACAATATGAGCAGTACCTACATACCTTCACAGAGAATCTTTCTCCCTACAAGTGCTTCCTTTGTGATATTGAATCTACCATATTCATTTTTCAAATTATATAAAAAATAAGTTGCAATTTAAACATTAAACTTATGCCCTGTACACACGATCAGTTCGTCTGATGAGAACGGTCTGATGGATTTTTCCATCAGTTATCCGATGAAGCTGACTGATGATCAGTCATGCCTACACTCCATCAGTTAAAAAAACGATCGTGTCAGAACGCGGTGACGTAAACCAAGACGACGTGCTGAAAAAAATTAGGTTTAATGCTTCCAAGCATGCGTCGACTTGATTCTGAGCATTTTTAACCGATGGACGTACCCACAGACGATCGTTTTTTTCTATCGGTTTTTTATCCATCAGATAATTTTAAAACAAGTTCCTAGTTTTTTGACTGATGGGTAAAAAACCGATGGGGCTCACACACGATAGGTTAGTCTGATGAAAACAGTCCATCAGACCGTTTTCATCAGACAAACTGATCGTGTGTACTCAGTATTAGAAGACAAAAACACATGTATAGTATAGAAATTTGAAATAGAATTCCATTTTTAAATATATGACATTCAGTTTGAATAGGATCTTAAGTTAGCTACGTTGCCACAGCAGTTCTTGACAAGTCTTAGCTGTATTCCTGTGAACTGTGCTCCAGTCTGCCTTCCGTTCTGTCCCTCAAGCCTTGCTCAGTGGCCTGACTTTGAAACCTGCAATCTGAGGCCTTTGGGGAAGACTCCATTCAATGCATATATTAAGAAAATTGAATAAAAAGTCCTGGATTCAGTAAAAAAAAAAAAAAAAAAAAAAAAACACTGTCCACTGCCTAAAGCAGATGTGGTTCTTGATTGCCCTCTACAGTTTTCTGTGAAACATTGATAACGATGAACAGGAGATTGTATGGCTTAAAAGAATCTTCTACATGATCATTTTTTCCTTGTCAGTTTCATCCATTTGAATCTGAGAAAATCTAAGCTATATACATTTTTAGTAGTCCAAATAAAGGTGTGTTTTTTTGTAATGTTAGAAGTTGTTGTAAAACCTATTATAGTTCATTTTTAGGTATAATCGTCATTGGGTTATTTAGAAAACCAAGTCAAACACAAAAGGAACACGGTGAGGAAGTACCTCACCTAAAAGAGATTACTAAGGACCATGCAGCTTAAAGGGGTTGTAAAGTTTTATTTTCTAAATAGATTCCTTTAAGCTAATGCATTGTTGGTTCACTTGCCTTTTCCTTTGATTTCCCTTCTAAATGTTTTTTTCTTTGTCTGAAATTTCTCACTTCCAGTTTCTCCACAGTATACTTGCCCCCGTCATCAGAGCTGTTCTGGATGGGGGTTAGTCAGCTAGAACACCTTACTGAGGAGGAACAGGAAGTGAGAATTTCAGACAAAGTAAACAAAAAACATTTAAAAGGGAAATCGAAGGAAAATGTAAGTGAACCAACAATGCACTAGCTTAAAGGAGCTTAAAGGAGCCTATTTAGAAAATAAAAAACAAACTTTTACAACCCCTTTAGGATAAGGGAACTTTATTAAAAAATTACAAATAGTAATACAAAAAACTTGGTAATAATTTCCCACCACCACCACCTCAGCCAAAAGTGTTAAAAAAGACAACATTGTCTAATCAAAATGCAGCTGCAACATTCAGCTCACAAACATATATCGCAATTAAATAGTACACTTTGTTTAGTGAAATAAAGATTCACAGGATGTCTGATCAGCTGTTGAAGTTACTGCCCAGGTTTCAAACTCATATAAGCAAATGTGTGGATGTGCGACTCCGTGAGTATATCAATCAACAGAAGGATCCTTGGGTCACCGTTTTATAACAGCAAGCACTCAATCACAGTATGCTGTTCTGTGTGTCTTTAAAGTCCAGGAGTTCCCACTGGATACAGGGCTGTAGCAATATATATTGAGTGAAGTTAGGTATAGACATAACAGTCTCAGTATCACTGATAGTGGCCCATAGTGAAATATAGGTTTAATAAACTGTGTGTGGCAATCAAGAGTTCCCTTTGAATGTAAAAGTATGGCACTAGTAAAGCAGATTGTGGACCAGCAGGTCCACTCACCCAGCCTTTGGCAATATAGACTTGCATCCGTGATGACAGGAGATAACCTGCACACTCATCCAGCACTGGGAGTCAAACGGAGGCAGGGATAGTAGCTCCAGTCTTGCTCTGGGTCTAGTCTCTATAGCAGCAACTCAACGTGCCTTTCTCAAGATGGATGCTGCAGTTCTCAAGTAGTCCATTTAGCATGTGCCGACATGCAAAATTGCAGACAGAGCGTCACTCACGTGGTGTCATGACAGCTGACATGTTTTGCCCAATCAGCATGAGCTTCATCAAGCATACTTCCATTTTATCTTATCATGGCTGAAAAAAATAGCTTTATTTTAGGCAAGTTTCTTACCACTAAGAAGAACATCATAAGACTAACACATATTTTGACCCAGGCATGCAAAGGCAGTGTCAAGTGAGCATTAAAACATATCCACAGGGATAGGACCAGAGTTGTTCTATCCCACAGGCCTCTGGCGAAAGAGGGGGACCTAATAGGCCTCCATCAGACCTCCCACAACCAGAGGTCCCACCCTAAGACCCCATTCACACCTGGGCGTTTTGTAGCTTGAAGCCTGAAGCTACAAAACGCTGGAGGGGAAAAAATCAATTATTCTCTATGGAGATGGTTCACATCTCCACTACAAAACGCCTGAAGCCAGAAGTTCAAAAACGCCTGAAGCTCAAACAAGTTCTGGGACTTTTTTTTAGGCAGATTTGGGCGTTTTTTCTGTTTTTAACATTGGTGACCCTAGACATGTCCAAATTTGTGTCAAATCGCGGTAAAAAATGCTGCAAAATCGTTGCAAAACGCTACGCTCAGGTGTGAATGCAGCCTAAGGCGGTAAACCGATAAATGCCACCATTGATAATAATTGTGACAATAGTCGGGACAATAATGTATTTGAACAAAAAGGATAAAAATAGTAGAGAGAAGGGGGTGAACCCTCTCTCAAGGGCACGTACCAGTGTTTTACATTGCATTTGAAAAATGTACTAAAGAAATAATGGTACAGTAAGTCTGAGGTTATGGAAAATGTCTAACTTTCGGGCCCTACCTTCTATACATTACTTTAAATAGAACAAAATTATACATACAAAAGCTATGTATTAGAGCTACACAATTCTGGATAAACTGAGAATAAAAATAGAGATCACGATTCTGAAGAAAACCCTGGCCAATGTTTGCAGTTTTTTAATTATTAAGTTATACCAGCTCACAAGATAGGTAATGGTAATAAACCATAAATCACCTAGTGAATACTTGAGTGATGGGGTCTAATACCCAAGTTTTCACTAGGTGATTTATGGTTTAATACCATTCCCTATCTTGTTTAGGCAGGCTGGTGTTTTGTTTCTCTATGATTGTTATTGTATGTGATCATCTCACAATTTTCTATAGTAATTATTATAAGTTTTTAGCTCCCCTCCAATTTCAAGCCCAATGATAAGTCCAGCCCTGCCGATGACAGACGGTTCTGCTAGCTCCAATAATGCCTCCTCCAGGCTGGACGAGGCATGCCCTGGATCAGAGGTGTGTTCTGACCACAGTTCCCATATACATTTAAACTGTTCTTTAGTGCCCTTACAAGTTGCCACCCACTCTTCGGCTTCCTTAATCTCCTGCACCTTCCGTATCCATGCCTCTCAGCTTGGAACACATGCGCGCTTCAAATAAATGGGGAGCAAGTGTTTGAACAGTTGGGTCCCTGAACCTCATTGTTAAAAAATGGCTTAAAAATACCTACTGGAAACCAGATTAATGGGCACACAAGAGTGTAAGGCAATTTGAGTTGGTGAGTTTTGCATTTGACGGGAGAGGATTCACAGACACCGTGTGGTGGAAGATTGGAAGCTATTATTATTTTTTCACAAACCTACTTGATGTGATATACAGACTTATATTTAATTAATATTTAAACACATTTATATATATTTTTGGGAATTTGTGCACATAATCACTTTTGTCACATGGTGATGTTTATGGACATTAGCATTATTTTTGAATACCTGTGAAAACTGATATTTCATCTTACATTGTTTACAGCTCTGCTTATATTTTATTACACTAATTTTGATTATTTTTTTTAAAGTAGCTGCTTCACTCTTTTGCAAATTTTCTTTTTTTTTTACTCAATACATTTCTATTGAAAGATATTACAAGGTACAGAATCAAGGTACGCAAACATACAGTTTTCTTAAATTTTTTTCTCATGTCAAGAACAGAATTAACAACAATAGAGAATAAAGGATCACCCCAGCATGTGGTTGAGAAGGCAGTGCACGGCACAAACAATAGAAGAGGGATTACAACAAAAAAGTTGAGATTCCTATAGCCAACATAGTATAACACGGAACTCAAAGACTGTCAGATGGGTATATGCTCATCATATGAGGGTGGAAGAGGGGACATCGCCTCCCCGACACCCCACTCGGGTACTATTCTGTCTCTTTTGCAAATTTCATTACCACTATTTGCTTACTATTTGCTCATAAGCGCAGTGGTGGGAACACAGAAAGGGCAGATTTATCTTTGTTACCATTATTTACAAATTTTCTACCGTGTTTAGGTATCCAACATTTTCAATTTTCTAGAGGAAATATAACAGCTCTGAAAGAGAGATATGTGGATTTACAGTGCCTTGAGAAAGTATTCATATTCCTTCAAATGTTCCACATGTTACAAACAAAAAGATAAATGTATTTTATTAGGATTTTATGTGATAGACCAACACAAAGTGGTACATAATTGTGAAGTAGAAGGAAAATTATGAATGGTTTTCAAACTTTTTTTTACAAATAAATATGTGAAAATTGTGGCATGCATTTGTATTAAGCCCCCCTGAGTCAATACTTTGTAGAACCACCTTTCACTGTGATTAAAGCTGCTTTTTGGGGATGTCTCTACCAGTTTTGCACATCTAGAGAGTGACATTTTTGCCCATTCTTCTTTGACAAATAGCTCAAGCTCTGTCAGATTGGATGGAGAGCGTCTGTAAACGTAAATTTTCAAGTCTTGCCACAGATTTTCAATTTGATTTAGATCTGGACTTTGACTGGGCCATTCTAACTACTTATGAATATGCTTTGATTGTAGCTCTGGCTGTATGTTTAGGGTTGTTGTCCTGCTCAGGGCCGGACTTACCATTGGGCTTGACTGGGCTAAAGCCCATGGGCCCCGCCCAATAGGGGGCCCCTCTAAAAAAAAAAAAAAAAAAAAAAAAATTTTTTTTTTTTTTTTTTTTTTTTTTTTAGGGGTCCGGAGGTCCCCAGGGCCCCATGTGGCAACCCCCCCTTTTTTTTATAAATGTTTATTTTTTTATTTTTGTTTATATTTTTTTATTATAAGGCCCAGAGGTCCCCAGACCCCCCGGATGGCAACCTCCCTTTTTTATGTATTTTTTATAAATGTATTTTTTTTTAATTTTTTTTAGGGGTCTGGGGGTCCCCAGGGGCCCTGGGCCCCCAGGGCCCCGGACAGCAACCCCCACTTTTTTTATTTATTTTTTTATAAAAAAAATATGTTTTTATATATATATATAAAAAAATAAAAATGGGCTAACTTTACTGCCTATTTTTTTTTAAATTCATTAAATTAATTTTTTTCCAAAAAAATGCATTTAAAAAGACTGCTGCGCAAATACAGTGCAACATAAAATATTGTAACAACCGCCATTTTATTCTCTAGGCCAAGGTCTTTACTAAAAAATTATATAATCTTTGGGGGTTCTAAGTAATTTTCTAGCAAAAAAAAAAAATGATTTTAACTTGAAAAGAGCTGTCAGAAAAAGGTTTGGTGTTTAAGTGGTTAAAAATTCCTAATTTACATACAGAAGAAGTTAATTCCTTTGAAGAGATACAATGTTTAGACTTAACTTTCCACTGATAAAGAATGTTTCCAAAACTTGGCAGATTGCCCAGACTGACTGAGCAGACAGGAAATTCTTTGCATACCTAAGTGCAGAGAGAAAATATATTTATATATTATTATTATTATTATTATTAAAGGCCCCAGAGGTCTCCAGGGCCCCTGGATGGCAACCCCCCTTTTTTTTAATAAAAATATTTACATTTTCTTTATATTTTTTATAAATGTTTATTTATTTATTTTTTATTAAAGATGAGAGTCACCCCCCCCCCGCTCAACAACTTTAATGTGCACCCCCCCGCTCAACCCCCGCTCAACAACTTTAATGCCCCCCCGGTCAACAACTGCAATTCGCCCCCCCCCCCCCGCTCAACAACTTTAATGCGCACCCCCGCTCAACAACTTCAATTCGCCCCCCCCCCCCGCTCAACAACTATGATCCCCCCCTCGCTCCAGGGGGCCCCTTCAACACTCAAGCCCAGGGGCCCCCACCACCCTAAGTCCTGCCCTGGTCCTGCTGGAAGGTGAACCTCAGGTTTTCTTCTAAGTTTGCCCTGTATTTGGTTTCATCCATCTTCCCATCCACTCTGACCAGCTTCCCTGTCCCTGCTGAAGTAAAGCATCCCCACAACATGATGCTGCCATCACCATGTTTCACAGGTGGGGATGGTGTATTCAGTGTGATGTGCAGTGTTATTTTTACGCCACACGTAGCGTCTTCCTTTTGGCTTTCTTTCAACAATGGCTTTCTTCTTGCCACTCTTCCATAAAGGCCATATTTGTGGAGTTCACCACAAATAGTTGACCTGTCTGATGTATTCTTTGACCTTCATGATGCTGTTTGTTCATCTAGGTTCTCTAACAAACCTCTGAAGGCTTCACAGTATAGATGTATGTATACTGAGATTAAATTACACACAGGTGGACTCTATTTACTAATAATGTGACTTCTTAAGGCAATTGGTTCCACTTGATTAGGTATCAGAGTGAAGGGGGCTAAATACAAATGCACACTACACTTTTCAGATATTTATTTGTGAAAAATGTTTAAGACCATTTACCATTTTCCTTCCATTTTCCTTCCACTTCACAATTGTGTGCCACTTGTGTTGGTCTATCACAAAAAATAAATAAAAAAATAAATAAAATACATTTACATTTTTGGTTGTAACATGACAAAATTAAGTAAATTTCAAGAGGTATGAATACTTTTTTCAAGGCACTGTAGGTCAATGAATAGGCTCGGCAGATGGAGTTTAAGCCCATAAATTTTGGTTTTCTATTTTGAATACTGATGTTCTAACTTTACCCTCACTTCCTGCCTAGGTGAAGAAATGGCAAAGGCAACATCTTCCAAAACTACCACATTTTTTCTGATATCAAAAACAAAGATTTGAATAAAGTTAGCTTTAGGCACTATACTTACTTTCTAAATTGATCAAGGATATTTAGGGTGACAGTGACCTCATACTCTAGAATAATGTCCTCTACTTAGAAATGTGGTGTCTCTTGGCTTCCAAGAGTGCCAAGGGTCTGAGCTAGTTTACAGCCCTACAATTAAAGTTCATTTATATGTCATCTCTACCTTTCCAAAGAAAACAACTGTTTTGCCTGTGTCACAGACTTTGTGCTTGTATTAATGGCATCCGTTCGACATCCATTTGAGGCACTTTTGCATTCAGAATTTACTGACATTCTTATTGACATT
Organism: Rana kukunoris; assembly: GCA_029574335.1. Classification (NCBI taxonomy): domain Eukaryota; kingdom Metazoa; phylum Chordata; class Amphibia; order Anura; family Ranidae; genus Rana; species Rana kukunoris. The sequence goes on along the minus strand of CM056049.1, from coordinate 629,822,906 downwards.
CTTATGATCTGCATTTGACCTGCATCAAGAAAGATTTTCATTCCCATAGCATTGTATGGGGACTTGTATGATGCAAACAAATGGCCATCAACACAGGCCCCTAAAGTATTCTCTCAATGCAACTTAGTTGTCAATGAGATCAGTCCACAGATACCAGAGATCTATACAAAACCCTATTTGTTAAATTTAAAGAAATGTGGCTAAGCATTGCAAATATTCAATGTCTTTTTAAAGAAACCCTATGTCATGTCCCGGGGTGTATTCGAACTGGGATTTTTCTGGTGTCTTAGCCATAGCCTTATCTGCTATGCTACAGAGGAGATCTAGACGATGTTTTGCCTGAATCCTCAGCATACAAGTTCCACTTCGGACACTACTTTTCACAGGTACCTTACACCCTATATGAGTTGCAAATAATTCTAAAGGAAGGTGCCCCACAAGAGAAGAGCTCCTATACTCACTGATCCAGTAAACTGTGTCTCCTACTTCCACTCTTTTTCTGCACTGCAGGCTTCACAAGTCTCTTCAGCATTTACTATTTCCGGAAGTGTAATGAATGCCTTGTGCCATGGTTCCATCCTCTTAGGCCTCGTACACATGGCCGAGAATCTCGTTGTAAATGAAACGTTGTTTTCCTCGACGAGTTTCTTGTCGGGCTTGTCAAGAATCTTGTCAAGCTTTCTTTGCATACACACTGTCAAGACAAAATCTTGTCGTTTTCAAACGCGGTGACGTACAACACATACAGCGGCAGGGGAAGTTCGATTCCACTGGCACAACCATTCGGGGCTGCTTTTGCTAATCTCATGTTACTGCGTGTTAAGTAAAAGTTTGGTAAGAGACGATTCGCGCTTTTCAGTCTGTTACAAATGTGCTATCTCCATTACGAACGCTACTTTTACCAAAGGTGCGCTCCCGTCTCATACTTTATTCTGAGCATGCGCGGGTTTCTAAGCATACACACGAACATGTTTCTCATCGTAAACCAGCCCGACGAGAAACACGACAAGGAAATTGAGACTCCCTTATTTTCTCGTCGAGATCCACGACAGTTTTCTTGACGAGAAACATACACACGACTGTTTTCCTCTGCACAAAAGCTCTGCCACCAATTTTTCCATTTTTCTTGATGGATTTTGTCAAGGAAAACGGTTGTGTGTATGAAGCCTCACTCGTACATCACAATAGAATTGAGCAGCAAGGTAGAGGTCAGAGGATGAAATTACAGCATGTGGTGGTAGACACATGCATTTGACACTCCTTTTTTTTTTTTTAAAGTGTATTTTTTGTGCGTGAACTCGAGAGAGAGGAGCCGGACTGCAGGAGTTGGGAGTAGGCAGACCCTCCCCCCGGAGGCAATCGCCATCCTTCTCCATGCCCCTGGTGGCAATGGCGGGTGTGAAGGGGGGCCTCCCACTCACCCCGCCCTACCTGCTCCTCTTGGGAGCCCAACTGGGGCCCAACGGGACCCCAATGGGGCAGAGGGACTCCCCCTATGAGGGAGTGAGGGGGCCTAGCCCACCCAGCCAGCCCCGTAGGTCCTTCGCCTCTCTTTATTTTAAGAGACCGCATGGCCAAAGTGCATGTGTTTTAAACCAATTTTGTGTGCGTGCAAGTTTGGTGGTTTTTGTGGGGGGGGGGGGGGGTGGGCGTACTAAGCACAAGGGAGAAAAGAAAAACAGGAAGGGAGAAAAACATTGAGGACTCAGAGCGTGGAGGACAGCACCGAGACAGGCAAGTGCCAGGCAGGGGATGCACGCTGGCAGCATTTGATGGGGCACAGTGGCAGCAATTTATGGGTCACAATGGCAGCAAATGATGGGGCACAATAGCGCCAATTGATGGGCACAGTGGCAGCAATTGATAGGCACACTGGCAGCAATTGATGGGCACAGTAGCGGCAATTGATGGGTACAGTGGCAGAAATTGATGGGCACACTGGCAGCAATTGATGGACACAGTAGCGGCAATTGATGGGTACAGTGGCAGAAATTGATGGGCACACTGGCAGCAATTGATGGGCACAGTAGTGGCATGTTATGGGTACAGTGGCTGCCTTTGATGGCACAGTGGCTGCGTTTGATGGGCACAGTGGTTGTATTTGCTGGGCACAGTGGCTGCAAGTAATGTTTTTTTCTTTCAGTTTGTTTGCGCCCTCCCAAAAATGTTGAGGACCAGCCACCACTGACTTAGAGACTTGTATAAATATTTTTCTCTAAAAGGTCCAGCCTTTAATATATTTTTTTAGCTGAGCAACATTTAGAACACATCTCCATGCTGAGTGGGTTAAAAGGTTTGCATTCTTATGCTAATTCAAATGACTGTAAAACATTAATGGCACTTTATGTAAACAAATGGCAGAAATATATCACTCAGATTGCAATTATTATTTCTCAAAGCTAACTCGGTAAAGAAAACTGTTAATCTAGTAAGTGTTTGCAAATTTTCCTCCCTATCGCTGAATTTTAATCTAAATGCCATATTGGGTTACAATTAGTTATTATTAGCTTTTAGAGTTTTGCTGTATAGGTGTTATTATTATTTATAATGCCGCTTTTTGCTTAGACTTGGTACCCACTGCTTTAACTGTAACTGTGGAGCATACAGTATTCTGTAGAGCCTTATTTTTTTTTTTATATTACTAAGAACCTTAATTTCTACATCTTTTTTCTTATATCTAGAGGCCTGTGGCAGAAATATCAACTCACTTGGGTTCCCAAGTCTGTCCATTTGCCATTTTGAGATAGCCTCCCTTGAAATAAGAACAGTAAATAGGAATTATACAATTAGGTAAATGATGAACACGAATAAAATAGAAATTATATTAGCATTTACTGTATTTATTGGCGTATAACACTCACTTTTTTTACCCTGAAAATAGAGAGTAAACTGTGTCTCTGTGTTATATGCAGGGGGCTGTGGAAAGTTTTTTTTCCCTGAAACTTCCTTCTTAAAGTTAGGGTGCGTGGTATACGCCTGTGCGTGTTATACGCCGATAAATACGGTAATACTTCTAAATGTATGCATTTTTCCACCAATAATATGTTATGTTGTAACGTTGGTGTATAACACCCAGAATTCATACAGTATATCTGAACAAAGTTGTTTCAACAGGCATATAATGCATGATACATGAAAATCCATTGTATATGCAACATCATGGCACCCAAAAAAATCTGGTTGAATTTTGGACTGTACATTATTTTCAGTCATCTAATTAAAGGGTATGTTCACCTAAATATAATGGGGTCATTTACTTAAGAAGTAGAAGCTGTTCACTTATCAAAGTGGCAGTTCATTTTGCAAACTGAATGTTTACTGAGCTTAGTAAATAGATTGAAGCTGAGTTCATGTCAATTAACCGATCATGTGGTAGCGTCAATTTATTTCCCTTGAACAAGGTTTGTTATTCAAATTATTTCTTCAGTTAATCAGTCCCAGTGTCTTATTTTTTTTGATTGAACACTGCAGGTTCAATAACACAGAGAGAGAAAAGGACTAGTCCCTAGCATTATCTATGTTTTCTGTGTATCTGATTGTTCCCCCATTTTTACCATGCCTTTTTCTCAAGCAGTGGCGGCTGGTGGGTTCTTCTTTTGGGGGGTGACAAAAAAAACACTCCCCCTGGCGGCATGACACGGCACTGAAACCCAACAACCCCCTGCTCGGTCCAGCACTTACCGGGGCTTTGGTGTCCTCTCCTCCTCTCCTGAAGTGCGGGCAGCGGCCGCAGCGGGTCTGTTCCTTCAGCTTCCTCCGTTGTGTCTCCTCTTCTGCCAAAGCACTAGGCATCCAATAGGATCGCCTGGCACTTTGGCCAATTTCACAGACCTGCCTCCTGATTGGCGGGCAGGAACTTTAGTGAGAAAATAGTGAAAATTCATTTGCTATGGTCACACAACTGGGTGGCCTCAAAGCGCAATGCTCTGCACTCCAAGGCCATACTTTTTTGAAGCGTATTAGAGCCTCTAGCCTCTGGCTCTAATCGGGTGCTTAAAAAAACACCCTCCCCCCATTGAAATCCATTGTCTGGTGCCACTGATATGTAGATCAGGGGGCCAGACACATAGATAGGGGAGGTGGCGCTCGTGCGTCCTCTATGGATGGGCCGCCACTGCTCTGCAGTGTGTCTCTGTGTGGAGGGGTCACCCTGGTGGAGACAACGTTTTGCTTCCTCATGTCAGAGCAAGAAGAACATTAAGTGGCACAGGAGTTATTTTACTCCAAATCCCATGAGGCTTTCAGTTAGAGGCATTAGCGCCCTAGATCCGACATCTAAAAATATACAGCTATGAGGCAGTAGATACAGGAGTGCCTAGGCACCCTCGTACCAGGAATTGTACTGCTAGATTTTAGGATAAATTCAAAACAATTTTTTTTTTTACATTTGTAAGGCACAATTAACATTTCTAAGTTTTCTCCATCAAATCATTATTTTCTTTTTTATTCAATTCTACTTCAAATAGTAACTAAATTTTTGTTGAGAAAAAAAAAACATTCCCCTCTAGGTTATCTACGTACATTCCAGGGATTTTAACAAACTTTGTTGCAGATTCCTACCTTTTGTTATTTTGAAGACATCACGGTTTCTTTTTCTCTGTCTATGTACAAAGTGAATCTAATGGGAGTGGTTTTATAATTATCAATCAGCTGTGGAACTTACAGGGTTCTAATGAGGAAAGTGTCAGGGTCCGCATCCCTTTAGATGTGATTTTCCTTTGGGAGTATCTCACTAAAAATGACATATCAAACAAGCAGGAAATGACATCATCTGTGTACAGAACACCTCCAGGTAGCCATATTGCATTGTATTTTACTGGAAAATTACAGTGCTGCAGATTGAAAATGAAAGGTTATTTTTAATAACATTCAATTACAGAATGACTTGTGTAGCAACTGTATGCACTAAATAAATTGTTTTTGTTTGCTATTTTTTCCCCATGAAAGTGGAGTTATCCTTTAACCACTTCCCGACGGCCGTACGACTTTATACGGCTGCAGGGTGGTTCTAAATCTCCGGGAGGTCGTCTATATATGGCCTCCGCTCCTCCAGGCCACTGGGGGGCGCGCCGCATCGCTGAGATGCCGATGCACGTGCCTGGCAGCCGCGATGTCCGCCAAGCACTCACGATCGGCAGGTACAGGACAAGGACGTGGATCTGTGTATGTAAACACACAGATCCACGTCCTGTCAGGGGAGAGAGGAGACCGATCTGTGTCCCTTGTACATAGGGACATAGATCGGTCACCTTCCCCAGTCACCCCCCTCCCCCCACAGTTAGAACACTATGCAGGTACACATTTAACCCCTTCCTCACCCCCTAGTGTTAACCCCTTCAATGCCAGTCACATGTATACAGTAATTAGTGCATATGTATAGCACTGATCGCTGTATAAATGTGAATGGTGCAAAAAATGTGTCAAAAGTGTCCGATGCGTCCGCCATAATGTCGCTGTCTTAATACAAATCGCAGATCGCCGCCATTACTAGTAAAAAAAATAATAATAATAATAATTCTGTCCCCTGTTTTGTAAGCGCTATAACTTTTGCGCAAACCAGTCGCTTATTGCGATTTTTTTTTTTTACCAAAAATATGTAGAAGAATACGTATCGCCCTAAACTGAGAAAAAAATGTTTTTAAAAAAATAATTGGGCTATTTATTATGGCAACAAGTAAAAAATATATATATATTTTTTCAAAATTGTCATTTTTTTTGTGAATAGCGCAAAAAATTTAAACCGCAGAGGTAATCAAATACCACCAAAAGAAAGCTCTATTTGTGGGGAAAAAAGGACGTCAATTTTGTTTGGGAGCCACGTCGCACGACCGCGCAATTGTCAGTTAAAGCGACACAGTGCCGGAAGCTAAAATTTCACCTGGTCAGAAAGGGGGTATACGTGCCCAAGTGGTTAAGGAACACTACATCAAAACTGACGCCTGCATTCTTCACTTACAGTTTAAATTGACATTTTTTTTCTCAATTATTTTTACATTTTAAAATAGCCGCTACTAATTAAATATTTAACTATCCAGGTTCCTACAAATCTAGTTTCTCTTTGTTTTCCTAATTACACTCCACTACTGGACCATATTACAGCAGGCATCTGAAAGTGGATTTACAATACCCATTGGAACCCCATCCATTTCCAAACAATTGAGCCCACAGTTAGCAGATCTGACAAGTTAAACGCAAGTTTTCTAAATTGTATTTGATTCATTGCTATGTTAATTTCATTACAGGATTCTGTCCACAGTACCCCAACAATGCACTGGGGAGCCCTAGAGAATAATCCGATTTCCTTTTACTTGGCTTTCTTCTTTGAAATTTCCAAACATTAGACTTAAAGCAAATGGTGTTTCTATTTTAATTCCCTTGCTTTAGTTATAGAAGAAAAATATAAATGCATTTATACTGTAAAGCTTTCAGTCCTTTTATTTCCTATTATAGAAAACCCAGAAAACCTAGAATTCTCCTTTGGACTAAGATCTTAGGAGTTTCTGGGGCAACCCACATCCAGTCCCTTCCAAATATGACACATTATGTAAGTTCAATCCATATTTCTTTTAGCAGTTTAATAAAGTGTAATTGGAATATTTACATAAAACAGTAAAATAAAACCCATTTAAATAAAACAATAGCTTACACGGAAAATGTTAATACAATTTAAAGTATATTAATTTCCGCCAAGGTGTGGCTATTACATTTACAATGACGGTAATTGATATATAATTTTATAAAGCAAACATTTAGTGGAACTAAAAACAGAAGTACAGCTAAATTCTTCTAGAAAATGTGCTGTCATTCTAGATGATTATTGAAATATATTTCATGTCTTTTCTGACACAAAAGAAAAACTCCACTTTTGTTGAGTGATCATTTTACTGTGTTTTTAACAAACTTTGTTGCAGCCATTTGTTTCACAATATCCATTCCAGTCTGATTACAGAATCGGAGGGTCTGTGTTTATTATACCCCCCCCCCTGAGTAAATCTCAGTGTTCTAATGACAAAGGCACCACTGTATCTGCACCACTTTAGTAAACAAGCCTTAGGCAGTTTCTCACCAAAAATAAGGGCCCAGATTCACAGAGCAATTACGCCTGTCTAACTGGTGTTAGACAGGAGTAATTTCAAATTTTGCGCGCCGTATCACTAGTTTGAATCCTCAAACCATGATACGGCGGCTTCGGGCTTCGATCCGAGAGGCTTATGTCTTCGTAAGCCTTCGGATCTACGCTGCGATATTTTTGCGGCCGCTGGGAGGAGTTCGCGTCGTTTTGATGCGTCGGGATATGCAAATGAGTTTTTACGGCGATCCACGAAGATACGAGCGGTCTTCGCAATCGCTTTCGTCTATTTTTTTTTACGTACTGTTAGACCAGCTTTTTGCTGGTCTAACGGTGCGTAGCCCATGTTAAGTATGGCCGTCGTTCCCGCGTCGAATTAAATTATTATTTTTTTTTTTTACGTAAGTCGTTCGGGAATAGAAATGTCCGTAAACGACGCTACTCAAACAACGAATGACGTAACGACGTGATTTTGCGCAATGCACGGCGGGAAATTTGCGAACGGAGCATGCGCAGTTCAATCGCCGCGGGAACGCGCCTATTTTAAATGCTTCACGCCCCCTACTCGCGTAGATGGATTGCGACGGGAGAAATACACTACGCCGCCGTCGTTTACTGGACAAAATCTACCTGGATTCCACGTAGAGCCAGGTAAAAAACGGCGGCGTAGTGTATTTCTGATACGCTACGATAATCTAATTCTCTCTGAATCTGGCCCTAGGTTCCTATAGTACGGGATGACTAACATTTTTAATGTTTCATAGTACATATTCACAGAAGCAGGAAATTACATTTCTGGGGCATTCTATACATGGTGTACAAAACGCCCCTATGTTCCCATATTGTACCAAATGTATTAACCATTTAAAACAATTACAGTGGCTGCAGATTGAAATGGAATATCATAATTATCATCCACATTGCAGCTCTGGTGCCACCTTTGTCTCCCATGGAGTTTCACTGCCATGTTACATGACTGTGTCTTCTATTTAAACTTAAGCTCCAGCAGAATGCTCTGTCACTGCTAGAGCACAGTTTTATTACACTCCCTGAGCTACCAAAGTTGCTATTCTGCCTAGCAAGGCACCCACAGCTTAGTTTTTGCTGAACCCCAGCCTTGTATTTGATGTATCCACAACCCAGTCACTGGTGCAACACAGCCTATGTCTCTGCCGCAACCTAGCACAATCTTTGCTGAATCCACAGTCAAAAGTCTCTGGGAGGGAGACAAATGGAAGGTCATATTTAACATTCATGAAAGGCACTACAAAAGTAAGCTTTTGGGTTGTTTAATGCCCTACGGTCTTCCAGTACCTACTTGATGAAGTCTTTGAAGACTAGGGATCAGCTTTGTTTTCGAGTCAAACTCATGTTCGACTCGAACACCGTATGTTCGATTATTCATCGAAATACGAACAAAATCGGTCGTTCGCGCCAAATTCGAGTTACGTTTCACAGACATTAATTCACTGCGGCATCGCTGGCTGATAATTGGCCAAGCATGCACTATGACCCGCATTCTTGGCCAATCACAGCGTGCAAAAAACGGAGATCCATAATTGGCCAAAGCCAGGGTGGCTTTGGCCAATTATGGCTCAGGGGGTTTAGTACACGCCCCACACTATAAAAGGCCGCCTGCAGGTTGGCCTTGTGTAGTGTGCTGCGGCGGTGGTTAGAGAGAACAGAAAGAGATAGAGATAACGTAATTTTTTGCAGGTAGATAGAGCAGGCAGGCTAGTCAGTTAATGTTACAGTGTGTAGAGGATATATATACATCCCAGGTGTTGTGCATATATTTATACACTGTATAGTTTAGCTAGATCAGTTCTTCCTAATTTACTGGCAGGCAGGTGATTGTGCTATTAAAAGACATTTTCACAGGCATACTATAGACACCCAGCAGGTACAAAAAAAAAATAATGAAAAATTACTTTAAATATTGTACCTGCTGGGTGTCTATAGTATGCCTGTAAAAACGTCTTCAAATACCCGGATCTTGCCCAAAGGGAACATGTATCAATGGATTTTTCTTTTTTTCAACGGTAGTTTTTTCAGGAGTCCTGAAAAAAACGACCGTTTTTAAAACTTTTTTCCCATTGATACATGTTCCCTGGGGCAAGACCCGGGTTCCCAAAGATGTTTTACGACAATACCTTGCATATTAGACTTTAAAATGAGCACTTTTGAATTCGAACGTTGGAGTCCCATAGACGTCAATGGGGTTCTAAAGGTTTGCGCGAACGTTAGGTCCGTTCGAAGGTTCTGGTGCGAACCGAATGGGGGGGGTGTTCAGCTCTTCACTATTCAAGACCTACTCTATGTGTGTGTGGTAGTGTATCTTGATAATATTCTTGTCTTCTCTTCCAGGCTTCAGGAAAATCTTTAGCATATGCAATTTGTTTTATATAGCCTGCAGAGAAGTGTCTTTCCAAGTAACAAGAAGTATAATATATTGGGTACATTGGGGTTGATTTCCCTACAGACGTTCAGTTTGCAAGGAAATTTGCAACATTCCAAGGGCAAGTTGTATTACCTGTTGGATTAGAAGGTCTATTGCCTAGAAAACCACTCCTGGCTGGACCTTGGCATCAGATGTTTTTGCTATTCCCCTTGTATGGGAATTCCATATTTTTACCTCTGACACCAGGTCCTTGACAGGTGGGGAGACCCCACAAAAGAAAGGGATTGTCATAGTAACTTACCTTCAATGTTCCAGTGTCTACACCTGTTCTATCCCCCATGGCTGCTGACACTTCTGGGTTTTACACAGATGCACCACATGATTCATTGCTCGACTGCCCTTGACATCTATTCATGTGCAAAATTATTAAGCAAACAAAGGTCTTCTTCAAAGAAAATAAGGACACCCACTGTGACTGTGCAACCTCCGTGTAAAGACATGGAGGGATCAGCATTTACTCCAGCCTCCTAGCAACCAATAGTGAAAACCTTGTTCTGCTGTTGCGTAGCACTTTGTTATTGTTTCTCATTTTTAGGGACTAGCTAATGACTGGAATGGTACCACTGGATTGGTGTATGGCCAATGTGGTGTCCATATTTAAAAAGGGATCAACGTTTTTACCAAGTAATTATAGACCTGTTAGTTTAACTTATATAGCCAGGAAGTTACTGGAGAGTTTAAGAAAAGACCACATAGACAAGTTCTTGCTAGAAAAAAAAATATTTTAAGCAACAGACAACATGGATTCATGAAAGACAAAAGTTGTCAAATAAACTTGATTTATTTTTATGAGGAGTAAAAACTTGGACAGAGGGGTGGCTGTGGACATGGTATACCTGTATTTTGCAAAAGCGTTTAATACAATTTCCCACACACAGCTAATGTGTAAGGTAAAGTCTACAGGCCTGCAAAGATCAGTTTGTAAAAGGATAGAAAACTGGCTAAAAACAAAAAAAATTCAGAGAATAGTGGTTAATGATTCTTACTCTGAATAGTCTACGGTTATCAGTGGTGTACCCAAAGGTTCAGTGTTGAGGACCCTTACTTTTTAATACCTTTATAAATGATATAGAGTTTGGGATTAAAAGACCCAGACACTAAGCTATGCAGTGGAATAACATCCTTACAGGATGTCTCCAATTTACAACCTGACCTCAATGTCTAATTGGACAACTAAGTGGCAAATGAGGTTGATAAATGTAAAGTTATGCGCTTGGGGGCTAAGAATATGCATGCATCATACATACTAGGGTGAGTACAACTGGGGGGCGTCCATAGTGGATCAGGGTGTTTTGGTAGATCATAAGGTCAATAATGGCATGCAATTCCAAGCTGCGGTTTCCAAATCGAGCAAAATTCTGTCTTGTATTAAGAAAGATATGTACTCCAGAGAGAGAGAGAGAGAGAGAGAGAGAGAGATTATTGTGCCCCTGTACAAATCATTAGTAAGACCTCACCTGGAATATGAAGTTCAGTTTTGGGCACCAGTTCTCAAAAAGGATATTGGGAAACTGGAGAAAGGGCAGAGAAGGGCAACCAAACTGATAAGAGGCATGGAGCTATGAGGAAAGATTAGAAGAGCTGAATGTATTCTCTCTTGAGAAGAGATTAAGGGGGATATGAATTTATTCTCTCTTGAGAAGAGGAGATTAAGGGGGATATGAATTTATTCTCTCTTGAGAAGAGGAGATTAAGGGGGATATGGTCCATATATTGAACTTGGTGTTATTCACTTTAAGGTCATCACAGAGGACAAGGGGGCACTCTTTACCTCTAGAGGAAAAAAAAGATTTAATCTCCAAATATGGTTTCTTCACAGTAAGAGCTGTAAAAATGTGGAATAGACTTCCTCCAAAGGTGGTTCTGGCAAGCTCAGTAGATTACTTTAAGAAAGGCATGGAGTCTTTCGTCATGCCCCGTACACACAATCGGTTTACCTGGCAGTGAAAAGTCCGCCGTGAAAACTGAGGGAAAGCCGAGAACCTGCTCGGCAGCTTTTTCCCCCTACACACGGCCAGTTTTCCTGGCCAAAAGCTGTCATGGCAGTTTTCCCGACGGGAAAATAAATTACTAAATAAATTACAAATATAAGGCACACAACAAATTTCATGAAATTGTAAAAACTGAAGCTAAAGATCTTTATCCTGAGAAAACTTTGGTCCAAGTTTACCCTTTGTATACCTACATAGTGGGTTCCAGACAATCAGGGGATTTAAAATTTTCCAATGGGTTTTTGTTGTTCCTTGTAATACAACACAGACCTTTCACTGATTTTTCTTAAAGATTTTATAAGCAAAGTCAGTGTTAATAATTTTTATAAACTATAGCAGGCACCAACATCTTTTACTGTAAAGCTCTAAAGTAAAATTTGGGTTTGCTTCTGTAGAATGCAGCTTTACCATGCACATTCAGTAAGCGAAACCATAGCCTGTCACATTGCATAACCCAGTACAATGCATTACAAGATGTCAAGACTGTCTTAAATGAATGGACTAATGTGACAAATAGAGCAAAAAAAGTAGAAAAAAGATTCCCCGACACACTTTACAGCACAGATAGTTTTATTGATTTTCTTACTTGTTCATTGTATAGTATTGGCTTTGCCTGGGCTAAGCTAGCCGTTGATTTTCTGTTGTTGTAACTGTATGCAAGGGGCAGAATTGCCAATCAGCAGCCTAAAGTGATGTGTGTGAGTTATCTTTAAGTCAGAAGCAGTACAGAAGCTGGAATACAGAGCTTGCTAACCATGTCTGAAATGCAGTTCGGTGGAAGGGAACACCCTCTCCCGGGAAGAGGTCTCATTTATTCTTCATGCTTGCCAATTTTTGGGCGTTATATCACTACACTGAACACACATCTATTCTGGTTACATGTAAAATGCTTGCTGTCTATTAAAAACCAACAGTTCTGTTTACTTCTGGAGAACAGATCTGCAGAGTGGTGCAGGGCTCTCTCTGCAGTCATGGAAAATTACAGGCAAACCATAGAACTATGTCTCAGACTGAGCTTAATATTGGTATGAGGGTGAAATATAAAAGATATAATAGATACATGATGTGGTATGTCATGGGGAAATGGATTTATATATTATGTCTAATTTATAAGATTTTGGTATGTAAAGCTAGTATTTTCAATTTAAGCAAATTGTCAGTGTATTTTAACGACTTTCCGTCCAAGGTATGTCATATGATGTCCTGGACTTTGAGTGGAGATATCTGAATGATGCCTGCAGCTGCAGGCATCATTCAGATATATCTTCTTTTTCAGCCGTAGATTCCCTGCACCATAAGAACAATCATAGTGGCTGTTCAGCTGCTTGATCGTTTTTACAAGCGGTGGGAGGGGACACGTCCCTCCCACCACCCTCCCGTAGGATCGGTGAGTCGATGAAGGAATGCGCTGGCAGCGGAAGTTTACCATAGAGAATACTGTGGGCCAGATGGTCCCTGGCAGTCTCTATGACCTTTGGTGACCCAAGAGTGACTTTATGACGTCACTTCCAGCTCTGCAGATGTAAACACTGCGGGCTGGAAAAGCGGAGATTGCTTTTTTTTTTTTTTGGTCTTTCGTGCCTAGAGGATAAATGAGACCCATCATGTCATATTCCTATTACAAGAGATGTTTATATTCCTTGTAATAGGAATAAAGGTGATAAAAAAATGTAAAGGTAAAGTGTAAAAACATAATTTTTTTTTAAATGCGTTAAAAAAAATTGCTGCACAAATACCACGTTGCAACGACCACCATTTTACTCCATTTTACTCACCATTATACAATGTTTGGGTGTTCTGAGTAATTTTCTAGCAAAAGAAAATATGATTTTTACGTGTAGGAGAGGAGTGCCAGAATAGGCCCTGTATGGAAGTGTTACCTGTTTACTTGAGTTCTAAATTGCAGATTGTTTTATCTTAGATCACACCCTCTCAGTGGCGGACTGACCATTGAGGCACTGGGGCACTGCCCGAGGGCCCCATGCCACTAGGGGGCCCCATCAGGGTTCCCAGGCTCAGTAAAACCAGGGACAGTATAAAAAGCTGTGTGTTTTTTACATCTGTCCCTGATATGTCCGAAAACTGACATGCTTTTGATGTGAAAATCCAGAGATTTTAGCTGCCCCGCCTCTGTACTGCCTTCTGGCGTGGTGGCCATCTGGGGCCAGGGGCCCCATAATCTTCTATTGCCCGGGGGCCCCATGAGTTGTCAGTCCGCCCCTGCACCCTCTACACCTTTCATGAAGTGAGATTCTTAGCTTAGTCTCCAAGACTTTTTGGTTTCAGTCATACAGTATATTTTACCAATGCCAATTCCAAAAATATCTCTGAGCAACAATACACTTTACAATTACTGTAGGAAGTTACACTGTGCATTACAATCTGTACTGATATATAGAGCTTAACTTCAGGCAAACAGATCAAATACACAGCTTAAAGTGTTACTAAACCCAGGACCCTGCATTCACTATATCTGGTCTCCCACAGTACACAGAACATGGAAATGAAATCGTTTTAGTAAATATAAATTGCTAAATCTCTTTTTTTTATCAGCACTTAGAGCAGTCTTGTTAAAACATGTAGGAGGAGTTTTCCCCTGATTGTTCTATGAGGCTTCAGGACCCCTGATCCTCTGTCTGGACAGTGCTGTTTGGCCCTGTGCTGATCACATGCACTCTCCCAAGAAAAAAAAAACTCTCTAGCAGTACACAAACTGAGCATATGCAGCTTGTCCCCTAGTCTATGTTCTATTAGGAGATGGTTTGGGAACTGTGGAAGAAGGGGAGGATCTGAGAAGACAGGATTAAACAGTCTTTGCACACATGTAGAGAATTGACTTATCTTAACCTCAGTGAGTATAACAAGTAGGTCCAATACAAGAGGTATCGGATCAGGCATCGGAGCATTTGCACGAGTATGATAACATAAGCTCAGTAGGTGGGCGGGCAGCCTCACAGGTGATGGATGCGCCAATGGGGGTAGGTACAATCATGACTTCCCTGTATAGCTTTTCTGACAGCTGTGGGAGGTAGAGGAGGAGAATCAGCTGTCAGAAAGGCTATACAGGGAGGAGATCGGTGCTGCACTGATCACCCCCAGCTGCCACCCTATCCTCCCCCGGTCCTCCTCGCTCTCATCGCTGTCCTCCTACCTCTTGTCGCTGTCCTCCTCCCTTTCATCGCTGTCCTCCTCCCTCACATCTCTGTCCTCCTGCCTCTCTCTGGGTCCCCAACTCCCCAGGTCCTCCCTCCCAGCGGTGTCCTCCTCCCTCTCTCTGGTTCTCCAGCTCCCCGGGTCCTCCTCCTTTTCCGAATGCACAGAGCCAGTGATCACTGACTCTGTCCATTCATAACTGAGAATGGTAAACTGTGTTTATGACGCTTCTGCTTTTGTTTTCGTTTTCATCTTCAGTGCAGCTGAGGCTGCTAAGAAAGGAACTAGGGAATTTGTGTCCTCAGTCCCTTTCCCTGACTCAAAGGGGAGATGTCAGGGGCAGGGGTGTATTTAGGTTTTGTGCTGCCCTAGGCCTGACTAAACTCGTGCACACCCTAATTTAAATATGACCCACTCCTTCCTGTCAAGGCCACACCCCTTGCAGTTTAAGACCCACCCTGAAATTTTCAAGTGGGGACACTAGTTCTGATGGCCTGGGGGGGGCAATGTATTCCCTTAATTTGCATAGATTTGCTCTCACTTCCTGTTTGGCTATGGGACAGGAAGTGAAGGGAAATCTCTGCAAAAGAACAGGGACGCCCCCCCCCCCCCAGTTGCAGAATGCCAACCGACCACATACTGGAAGCAGTGCAGCCGATTTATGGGGGCGCTGAACTAATTTACCTAACAGTGTAGCGCAAGTCGGCGGGGACACTGTCCATGCTGCCCCCCTGCAAAGTGCTGCCCTTGTTGGCCTAGGCCAGGATACAGCATTGGTCAGGGGTCTGTTTAGACCCCTGACATCTCACCAAATACCCCCCCCCAGAACAGGGTTGATAAAAAAAGGAATTGTAATAAATAAATATTTAAAGGTTAAATTTTAAAAATTATAAAAAATGTAATAAAAAACACTGACACCACCCACTCCCCCCCCCCCCAAAAAAAAAGAAGAAAGCATTGTAGAAGCATAACAAACAAATATAAATTGTAAAAAAAACTATAAAATATATTGTAAAAAATTGAATTGTAAAAAAAAAAAAAATACAGACAGTCCACGCCTCACCAGTGCCCATCAGTGCTGCACATTGGTGCCACTGTCACACAACATTAAAAAAAAAGCATCAGTAATCGGTATCGGTGAGTACTTGAAAAAAAGCATCAGTACTCAGTCTTAAAAAAAGTGGCATCGGTGCAACCCTAATAACAAGCATGCTTTACTGCACATACAGACTGATTTTACTGTTGTTTGAAATACACATATGGGAACTATTTAACATGCCAAATGGTTTTAATGTTCTTTGTCCAATCCTAGGAATTACACAGTCCTGCCAGACAGTGCTGTTGGGTTGGTGACAGGCTTCTTCAGCTCACTGCCCCTATCTTGTGACTAGATACTAAAGGAACAGCATCAGACCATTCCTTTTATACTCTGCTCTCTCCCCCTGCCAGCATGGTCCTTGTCAGATTTTAATATATTGTTGAACTGCTTTATTGAAGTGTGTTTAGGATTAACTTTTTTTTGTATTAGACTTGTTTGCTTTGCTTTATAACTAACAGCATTTTACTTGCCTGATTAATGGTCTTAAAACCATAACAGAAATACACAAATGTTTAAATCATGTGAATTGATGATACATTCATTAAATTCTTTTTAATTTTTTTGGTTCCAATTACTGTGATACCTGAAGTATGGAAAACTTTAAACTTTTATATAAGGATTTTATGGGATTCCTGGCAAACAGAATGCGTTGATCTGTAAAGCCTGGGTAAACTCTGGACAGTGATACAAAAAGCTTTGACAGCAGTCGACAGTCTTCGATGAAACAACTCTAGCAAGACGGATAACAGATCTTTACTATTAGCCATTCTTCTCTCCCTAAAACTCATATATGTGTGATAGTGCTGGACCCATAAATGTAAAAATTGGCTCTGATGGTTCTTTGGTTAAACAAATCCATGACTGAAGTCTAGTACGGATGGACTCTGTTCTGGCCCTAGGCTACTACCTACCTCTCTAAGGCCGTGTACACACGGCAGAGAACCTCGACGGGCAGAACACATCGTTCCGCTCGTCGAGGTTCCCTGCCGGCCATCGAAATCGGCGACCCACCCGTCGGGAATGGCAACCAGCCATTCTTCCAGGCGGGCCGTCGAGCAAATAGAGAGCGTGCTCTCTATTTCTGCTCGACGGGCTTCCCGACGGGAAGCTCGCCGAGAGCGTACACACGGCCGAGGTCCTCGCTGGAATGCAGCTTCCAGCGAGGTTCTCGCTGGTTTCCAGCGAGAACCTCGGTCGTGTGTACATGGCCTAATAGCGAGACAAGGAATCGCTCACCAGATAGTTGGTAGTTGGTTCTTAAATGTGTACAGATGAGTGCCTGATCATCACACTTTGAGTACTTTTTGAAGTATTTAATGGTTAGGAGCAAAGTCACCTGTGTTAAGGCTTGATGAAAATTACGTCTCCTGACAGCGTCAGCTGCCTACAGTGCTGTCAGGAGACACCAGTCTTCATCAAACCTTAATACAGGTCCCTGTGTGTATTCTATTGTGAATATAACACAGATTGCTCAAGCCCAGAAGAAATCTGTATCTGATTCTCAATAAGAGAATTTAACAATGAGATGCTTCAAAAATTCCTCAAAGTGAGAAGAACTTTTGTACTAGACACACCTCTGTACACATTAACTACTTTAGCCCCGGACCATATTAAGCGCCCAGAGGCGATTTAGTTCGCATGTGCCTCGCTATATAAGTTTTCATTCATTCATATTGCTGTCCAATGACCAGAGCACTTTTTGTGATTCGGCACTGCGTCGCTTTAACTGACAATTGCGCGGTCATGCGACGTGGCTCCCAAACAAAATTGGCGTCCTTTTTTTCCCACAAATAGAGCTTTCTTTTGGTGGTATTTGATAACCTCTGCGGTTTTTATTTTTTGCGCTATAAACAAAAATAGAGCGACAATTTTGAAAAAAATGCTATATTTTTTACTTTTTGCTATAATAAATATCCCCCAAAAATATATAAAAAAACTTTTTTTTCCTCAGTTTAGGCCGATATGTATTCTTCTACATATTTTTAGTTAAAAAAAATCGCAATAAGCGTTTATTGATTGGTTTGCACAAAAGGGCCAGATTCAGATACAATTACATTGGCGCAGAGTATCAGAGATACACTACGCCGCCGTATTTTACCTGGCTCTACGACGAATTCATGTAGATTTTGGCCCGTAAGGTACGGCGGCGTAGTGTATTTCTCGCGGCGGAATCGAAATACGCGATTAGGGGGCGTGAAGCATTTACATTAGGCGCGTCCCCACGGCAATCGAACTGCGCATGCTCCATTCAGAAATTTCCTGCCGTGCATTGCGCGAAATAACGTCGTTACATCATTTTTGGTTTGAGTAGCTTCGTTTACGTACATTCCTATTCCCGGACGACTTACGTAAAAAATAAAAACAAACGTTGAAATTCAACGCGGGAACGACGGCCATACTTAACATGGGCTGTCTAATATTAGACCAGCTAAAAGCTGGTATAACTTTACGCGGCAAAAAGATGACTACAGATGCCGTAAGAGATTGCGAATGACGCTCGTAACTTCGTGGATCGTCGGAAAAAGCTCATTTGCATACCCGACGCGGAAAACGACGGGAACTCCACCCAGCGGCCGCAAATGTATTGCAGTGTAGATCCAAAGGCGTACGAACACGTAAGCCAGTCGGATTGAAGCCCGAAGCCGTCGTTTCATGGTTTGAGGATTCAGACTAATGAAACGACGCGTGTAATTTGAAAGTACTCCAGTCTAACGAGAGATAGACCGGAGTAAGGGCTCTGTGAATCTGGCCCATAGCGTTTACAAAATAGGGGGTCGTTTTATGGCATTTTTATTAATATTTTTTTTTACTAGTAATGGCGGCGTTCAGCATTTTTTTTCAGTACTGCGATATTATGGCGGGCACTTCGGACACTTTTGACACATTTTTGGGGCCATTGGCATTTTTATAGCGATCAATGCTATAAAAATGCATTGTATTACTATAAAAATGCCATTGGCAGTGAAGGGGTTAACACTAGGGGGTAGGGAAGGGGTTAAGTGTGTTCCTGGGTGTGTTCTAACTGTATGGGGGGGTGGCCTCACTAGGGGAAATCACTGATCTTCTGTTCATACATTGTATGAACAGAAGATCAGCGTTTCCCCCGCTGACAGGAACGAGAGCTATGTGTTTACACACATAGCTCCCGTTCCCCGCTCTGTAACGAACGAAGACCCAAAAAGGGGGAGGGCCAATTGGGACTATTCCAGTACCGATACAAAGATACAAATTAGGGATAAAATTGAAACAATTGGTAAAGACACAAACAGAACAGTTACATAAATAAATAAAATTGTGACAACCATCCAACAGCACCAAAACAGAAGTCCCCAGAGGGGGAAGACATTACGATGGGTTGAGGGTTATACCAAGATCTCAACTAGTTTCGCAGACTACTCCGCTTCATCAGGAGAAAATCTAAAAATAATTAGACAATAAATCAATAATAGGTTAAAAAAATGTAAACAACAAAAGGGGAACCACAGGTAGAGTTGCTCACCTAAAAAAGCCCATCACCGGGGTACAGCGGGCGGGATCTAGTTGAGATCTTGTTATAACCCTCAACCCATCGTAATGTCTTCCCCCTCCGGGGACTGTTTTGGTGCTGTTGGATGGTTGTCACAATTTTATTTATTTATGTAACTGTTCTGTTTGTGTCTTTAATAAAATTTACCAATTGTTTCAATTTTATCCCTAATTTGTATCTTTGTATCGGTACCGGAATAGTCCCAATTGGCCCTCCCCCTTTTTGGGTCTTCGGTCTGGGGACCTTAGACCCAAATATTCTATTTTCTGTAAGGCTGAAGAGTCAGAAAATAAGGAAGTCAGGAAGCTGCACATGTTGGTTTTGTACACTTTTTGATGTTTTAACTAGGTATTAGTGTAGTTATTTGCCTTAAATTGTAATGATGAGTTCACATATTGTGGTTGCAGTTTGCAGTATTATGGCTGATTATCTTTTATGTTCGTGTATTCATTCAACTATCTCCATGTCTGTGACTAAGAGACCCAGGGATTGTGGGATGTGTAGTTTCTTTACAGGAAATGACATGCATTTATCTGTGCAGTGTCATTCTGAATGCCTCATGTTTGAACGCAAACAGAATCTTCTGACATCAGAATGTGAAGATTTACTCTACTATAAGCTCTATGTACTGTCCAACAAATGACACCATGAAACTACAAGATCAATACACATCTTATACAGGAGAAAAACACAATGTGCGGGAAGGAAGGTTTACAACGCCTTTAAATTGTATGTGTAGTGGCGTGCTATGAAAGGCAGGGTTAACTTTTCTTGTATGCTCATAGATTGTTCTAGAGACATCCTGTGGATTGCCACTAATGGTTATTAAAGTTGGGTACACATGGGTCGAATGTCGAAATGCCAGATGTCGATCAACGGCCAACATTCGGGCCATGAGTATGTCGGTCTGTCCGACAGAAGCAGGCAGTTCAGCCGGCATCTGTCAGATGTGCATGCTGGAATACCAGCATCCGACCGGCTTCCGATCAGCGCTCTCAGCCAATGACAGAGAACGCTGATCAGAGTTATCTGGTAGGGGGTGTCCCCCTGTCAGAACACAACAGCTAAGTGGGGGAGATCGCTGAACTAACCTTGCATGGTTAGTACAGCGGCTCCGACTGGACCTGACAGTTTCGGGTTGAATGAAAAAAAAACAATAGTGTGTACTTGGTTTAAAGAGGAGTTCCTCTTTAAAATTTAAAAGTCAGCAGCTACATGTACTATAGTTGCTGACTTTTAATATTAGGACACTTACCTGTCCTGGAGTCCAACGATGTCGGCACCGCATCCGGTGTTTATTTCGGCTGGTCGGGTGCTTTCACCACCAGTGCTGTTAAGGGAACCCAGCAGCGGGGCCGAGCTACTGATGTACTTCGCCGCGGTCTCCCAGATTTGGGGACAAGGTACCCCCCCCCCCCCCGCCCCCCGCGAAAGGTGCTAAATGTGGCACCAGAGGGGGGGGGTGAGGAATCCACACTTTTGGGTGGAACTCTGCTTTAAGTCTGAAGTTTCCAGATGAAGAAAAGGAGATAATGGGAACTGTTGACTAGTATACGCAAATAAATGTGTTTCTTTCCAGAGGCTGTGCAAGTCCCCTCTCCTGGTAAATAGTCCATCTAGGCAGAGGCCACACCTGAGAAATATCCTGGGAATTTTGTGAGACCTAACATGGCCAGCACAACAAGAAATGCATGCTATTAAAATAAACAATCAAAATAAAATAAAGAGCAAATAAACAAAAAGTGGAGACCCATCTGCACTCATTTCCTGTTAAATATGGAAACTATTGAATAAAAAGTGCATCTAGACCTAAAAAAAAATGTTATAAATGCATTTGTTTGCTTTTATGACAAGTACAGAACATATCTGTTTATCTTGCTAGAAATGAAGCGTTGTCACTTCCTGTGTGCTTAATAGAAAATACAAACAATGTTATCTCTCTTTTGTGTACATCTATTTATTTTAATCCACTATGTAATGGAGATAAACAAATGCAGGCATATTTACAGTCCAGCCTTTGTAACAACTATTGGTCCTTTTCAAAAGATACCATGGAGAAGTGAGCGTAGACACAAAGGAACAGGATGTGTGTTATTTTCAGTAGTCCCGAGGGAATAAAAGGATGAAAAAATGCAGAAAATACAGGCAAATGTATTGAATTGTCTACTGTCTGTGTCAGTGAGAATGTTTGCTGCATCAAAGAGCTATGCTCTAAACTCACATACAAAACTAGGGCTGGAGAGCTTTGAGGATACGGTGGAAATTATGGGGAAGTTTATCATAGACTGAGGTGCCGAGAAAAAAAAATCCCTCCCTAAGTAGTACTTTCTTACATGTTCTTAAAAATTATGCAGATGACAACTCTGTTCCCTTTACTCCTCCGTTAGGATCAAGGAAATTGAAAATCCTATGCCTCCTATGGGAAATGATAGCTTTTTCTGCAACATATTTATTCCAAAGATGATGGCACTCACAGCTATCACACTTGTAGATTCTAAAAGTTCACTGGGTACCATTTGTGTAAGATAATCATGCAGATATTTCCCATTTGCACTATTTCATTTTTTCCTTCTCTGTAATTACTACCTAGCTCTTCCCCTGACGTCAAGACACAGCTATGTGCTAAAGTATATTTGACATGCTTTCTATGCAAGGCATAGACAATTCTAGCAACTATTTGAAAATGGCTTGAAATCAGCAGAAAAAATAATATATATTCTGTCCTGCCGAGGAATCAAACAGAGACGGTGGATTGGGCTTTGATTTTCTGTTTCACTAACAATACTTCCGGCAGGACATCACATTTAATGACACCCTGTGTATTCCTCTCTGCTTTGGCAGTCGACTGGAAAACACATTATAGTCACAAAAAGCACTGCAAGCGCAGAGATTTCAGTTATGACACACGAAAGGTTAGATTCCTGCCTGTGTGCTATAGTCATTACCCAAGATAGGCATTGCTGAAAAATTAAATGGCCTTTTAATAAGCAATAATTTCTACACATAATTGTTCACTTAATGGCTTTTAAAATATCTTAATTTTGTAAGTTTTTTTTTTTTTTTTGCTTTAGAGATTTAAAGGCAAAAAGGCTTTTCACTTTAGAAGTGAATTTTCAATTTGGAAGTGAATTTAGCTTAGCAAATGAGGTGAGTGAAGCATAAATATCGTTTTATTTCTTTGCATGTGATTTGATATTTTTTCAAAGAATTTTTTTACCACATCCATTAAGCTAATGGAAAATCCCTTAAACAGCCTATTTGCTTTTAGTAAATCAACCCTAAAATGTTTTGGACAAAATGTTTATTTCCCAATAGAACTGATTCTTGCTAAAAATTATGGTTCAATACGTACCGTATTTATCGGCGTATACTGCGCACTTTTTTCCCCTTAAAATCAGGGTAAAATCGTGGGTGCGCGATATACGCCGATACTGTTGCAGAGCGGTGTTCGTTTTTTGAATTAGGCGCCGAGCACCGCAGCCTAGAGCCGAGCCGAGTGTACTGCGAACTCGGCTAGGCTCGGCTAGGCCCGCAGCCACGCGAGAGGAGCCGAGAGAAGCCGAGAGGAGCTGAACAAACAGGAAATCCGGCTCCTCTTGGCTCGGCGCCTAATTCAAAAATGAACACCGCCGCAACCCCGGGGGAACATGCGGGTGGACTGGACGGACCCCGCAGACGGACGAACCCTGCAAGGAAGCCACAGACAGACACCTGGACGGATGCCGTGAGGAAGCCACAGACGGACACCTGGACGGACGCTGCAAGGAAGGCTGGACGAACCCCGCGCATGGCTGCAAACGGACGCCGGACCGAACAAGGCCGCCGATGGACGCTGGGCAAGACACCAGAAGTGTAAGTAATTCATTTTTTTTTCCAGGAATTTCCCTTCTAGATTAGGGGTGCGCACTATACGCCCATGCGAGCTATAGACAGATAAATACGGTATATTTGTCCACTGCACAGATTTAAAAAAGACTCATATTCAGTTGGTTCAACCAAAACACACAAAAAAAAATTGTTGAAAAAAAAGACTTGCATCCTCAGAACCTTAAACCTGCAGTTGATCCAGGGAAAGGTAAAAAACGTGTGATCTAATTTGCTCTAACAGAAAAAAATATTCAAGCGCCAAAGTATTTGGATTTAGTTGTTCTTCTCTGCACGCTCTTCGGGTCCTCAGCATCCTTTTTGTTTTCTGGTGCCCAAAACAGAACTACATGCTCATCCTTGTCCACTGGATATTTGGAGAGGTTGAAAAAAAGTGTATGTCCTTGGGCTCAGATATATTACTGGGCATGTTAAGCATTAAATTATATTGGGGGTTCAAGTAAGTACTAGGAGAGCTGTGGGGCTGCTGCACACAGAAGGTTTTTCATCTTAATGCATAGAATGCCATTGCAACACCATTAAGACAAAATGTTACATTCTCATTTTCTTCACACTGTAACTTAATGTAATAGATGTGATAAAGTAATGTAAGGAATATTATCATGCTTAAAACATGACATTATAAAGCAACCATGTCATACAAGCACAGAAAAAAATTGGGTATTGGAAATGCTTGCTTGCAGCATTTTTCCCTTCCCAAAGCAATTTTTTATTCACTCCCCAAGTGCCTCTTGCTAGCAAATTTTGACTATATGAACAGAGTCATCTCCCTAGCACAGCCTGCTCCCTTCTTGCACATCATAGCCCTCTCTTCTTATAAAGATGTCTAATTATTGTCTGTGCTGACCAAGGCGTTTCGCCGCTCCCCTCCCTATACATCCTTTATTTAACTGCTGGGGAAGGAGCAAAGAGCAATGCTATAGTGTTATATAGTGTCACATGAGTGACACCTCTGAATCTGCTTGAGCTGTGGACATCACATCCAAGATGGTGATACCCAGCAGCAGTCTCAAGACTTTTACAGATAAATATTATGATTAAAACATATTAAATTCATCTATAATTCCTATGACAAGAATGTTGAAATTAATGGTTTGGTAACATGGCCTCTTTTAGAACAATTGTTGATAAAAAAAAACATAAAAAAAAATAATTAAGTAAATAACATTTAAAACCTTATAAAACAAATATTAAAACAATTTGCAAACATAACCTCTTATCTCTAAAAAAGAATTATTTTAACTGCTTAACGCCCGCCGCACGACTATGTAAGTCCACAGAATGGCACGTACAGGCAGATGGGCATACATGTACGTCCCTGCCCTCTAGCATGTCGGGGGTCCGATCGGGACCCCCTCCGCTGCGTGCGGCGGGTGGCTTACCTCCAGGAGCGATCCGGGACGAGGGGGCGGCTGTTTGTTTTTGTCCGCCCCCTCGTGATCGCTCCCAGCCAATCCCCTGAGCCTCCGACGTGTCACTTCCTCTGCCTGTGTAATGTAAACACTGGCAGAGGAAGTGATGTCGGCTCTCCTCTCGGCGGTATTTTCAAGAAGACATCACAGTAAGTTGCACAACAATAAACTGACACCAGTACACATAGGCACATTTAACCCCTTCCGATCAATCCCCCCACCCCCCTGTCACACTGTCACTGATTGCAGTGATCATATATTTACTGATCACTGCATTTAGTGTCACTGTGACAGTTAGTGTGACAGGCAGTTAGTGTTAGGTCCAGGGTAGCCCCGTACCCCCCCAATAAAGTTTTAACCCCTTGATCACCGCCCTAATTAACCCTTTCACCCCCTATTACCAGCGACACTAAGCGATCGTTTTTCTGATCGCTGTATTAGTGTCGCTGTTGCCGCTAGGTAGCTAATTTTTTTTATATTGCAATTTTTTTTTTTACTAAAGACATGTGGCTGAATACATTTTGGCCTAAATGTTTGACTAAAATTTAATTTGTTTCGATTTTTCTTATAACAAAAAGTAAAAAATATATTTTTTTTTTTTAAATGTCGCTCTATTTTTGTTTATAGCGCAAAAAATAAAAAACGCAGAGGCAATCAAATACCATCAAAAGAAAGCTCTATTTGTGGGAAGAAAAGGACGTTCCATGTATTTTTTTTTTTTTAAGTGTATTTTTGTGCGTGAACTCGAGAGAGAGAGAGAGAGGAGCCGGACTGCAGGAGTTGGGAGTAGGCAGGCCCTCCCCCCAGAGGCAATCTGTGATCCTTCTCCATGCCCCCTCACACCCACCATTGCCACGCGGGGGCATGGAGAAGGATGACAGATTGCCTCTGGGGGGAGGGCCTGCCTATTCCCAACTTCTGCAGTCCGGCACCTCTCTCTCGAGTTCACGCACAAAAATAAACTTTAAAAAAAAATATATATATATATATGGAACGTCACTCTGTCAATCATTATTGACTATTTTTAACCCTAAGGCTGCATTCACACCTGAGCGTTTTGTCGTCTGAAGCATGAAGCTCCAAAACGCTAGAGGGGAAAAAATACATTATTCTCAATGGAGATGATTCACATCTCCACTCCAAAACGCCTGACGCCAAACGCCTGAAGCTCAAACAAGTGGACCCTTTTTTGGCGCTCGAATTGAGTGTATTTGGGCGTTTTTCTGTTTTTAACATTGGTGACCCTAGACCTGTCCCAAATCGCGGTAAAAACCGCCACAAATATCGTGGCAAAATGTGGTAAAAAATGCTGCAGAATCGTGCAAAACGTTACGCTCAGGTGTGAATGCAGCCTGATGCTGCTAGCATTATTACATAGATAGGAAGATATGTTATAATTACTTTTTTTTACTTTTTTTTAATTATTACTTGGTTTTCTGACCTAAGCAAATTACTTCATACATTCCAGGAGTCTTCAGGAGGGGAGGAGGAGTTTACTCAGCTAAACACACACTCCTGCATGCATGAGCTAATGGCAGATGGATTTGGGAAGTAAATGTGCATGATTATTCTGTCCTTAACCTAGATGGCTACAGCCAGAAATGCTAGGCTTGTTTTTCAAAGTGTTTTCTCAGCAAAATTAAGCATTGAGATGTGAAACATTGAGACATAGTGGTATCAATGAGTTTGATTTGAATATTAAAATAAATTAAATTGCATTTTGCTTTTTGGTTCTCAGATGCAGTGTAGTTCCACCTTAATGATTTAAATCACTTACAGTAGTTATTCTTGAAGGTAATCTCTACAGCAGAACATAAAGGTAGTTTAGAACGTTCATAGCATTTGTCTGGTTACATAGTTATAGAAGAGTGGATACCCTGCGCTGCCAGATAAGTATGAATGATAGCAGCTAACACAACTTTTTCAAAAAAGCAAAAAACAAAGGAATACAAAAGTGTAGCGCTGAAATGACTAGGTGAAAATCAAAACCATACAATATATGTTACAACATGTAAACAGTGAAAAATAAATGTGCATATAAGTCCTTCTAATGAAAGAAACAGCTATTGTGCCTGTCTGGCACGTAGTGCAAGTGGACAATTGCACCAGAAAATCCTGGTAGTCCTAAAAAGTTTGTCTGGTGATTGAATCAAGTGAGTGAGTAACTGAACGTGAAAATGTGTGACTTCTTCAACGTGATGATCCCACCACCTAAAGAATTGCAGGCTTACCAGAACGTGTTGACCAATGGTGACATATGCCACAAGAGGTCAAACAAGGCTTTGAATGAGGGATGTCATGCCTGATCAGTCAGGATGTCTTGCAATGGGATACGATAGGCTGGAAACTGTACTTATTTTGAAATCACCATTGGTAGGCTTGATATGTTAAAAGTGCATGTAGAAAAGAAAAGAGGGTGGCCACATAGCGTAATGCCGTTTAACTAAAATTAGGTATTTATTCACAGCTAACAAACTCACATTTGGCTGGATTGAAAAGGTCCTTGCAAGTAAAATTAAGCGACAGTGGAGTCCTCCCGACGCATTTCGTGGTCAAAGCACATCGTGTGGGGTGTCACTCCACTGTAGCCCACTCCAATTTATATACAGTCCATACAAACATATCCAATCAGTGAAGATCTGACTCACCTCAGACTGTCAGCAATCAAGCAACACTTCCCCCTGTCCAAGATGGCGCCTCAGCTTGCACTCCAAGCCTCAATATGGGAAAAACCAATCATGCACATGTAGGCAGGAAGTGAAAGAAGCACTTCCTGGTATTGGCTGGTATAGTCTGAAGGCTGAGTGTTGTAAATACTACATGAATATGGGGACTGACACATTATTTCTATCTGAAGTTGCCATATATATTATAATAGATCTGGCAATATAATTAGCACGGCACAAGAACATATTTTTTCACATATTCTGGCCGTGTCCATACAATAACCAAGCTTCTCTTTGGTTACAATGGGAGGCAAGGCGCATGTGTGTTAACCAAGCCTCATGGTGGGGTAGTTGAGGCTTAGACGATCAAATCAATACCAGGATCTTTGAGTGACTATGGCGCATGGACGTAAATCGCGCATGTGCGCGAACCGCGCCTCGTTCTCAGAGAAACCATACGCGATAGGTCAAATCCTCCTTTGGGGAAAAGGGTGTGTTTGATTAACCCCATATGGATGCAACCACCGTCCATCAGAGGGCAAATGCATTGAAATCGTCTTTCCTCTTCATATACAGTACCGAGGTATATGGACTGACTACGCCTATCAGGCAGCTAAATGAAATATGTTAAAAGAAGGATATTATGTAATAAAAGGTACCTTCTTTACAGAACAAAATCGCCCCAAACATCATCAACCCTCCTGTCAAACCCTCTTTTTTTCATAATTTAGTCGGCTTTTACCCCTGCAGGAAATGCAAAGTGTGCCAATTTAATGCCTTGACCACAAATTTGGGATTTTCATCCACGGTCACTAGTAAGCAGTACACTATAAAAACATTCTGCACTTGTGCGACTAAGTACATTGTGTACTTATTAACGTGTCCCTGTGGCATGCAGTATGTCGGTCGCACCATCCGCAATTTTTCTATCAGAGTGAGTGAACATGCACTCATAATAGGTGGTGACACCAAACACCCTGTCCCTTGACATTATAAACAACACCACCATAAAAATACAAAGGGGACTCAGTTTGTTGTTATTGACAAATACACTCCCCCATGGAGAGGTGGAGCCATGACTCGGGGGGTCTCTCGTTTAGAGACTTTCTGGATATATGAACTCCAGACTCATACCCCATTAGGACTCAACGTCGAATGGGACATAAACTCATTCATCAACATGTCTTAAAATATATATTGTCGGTCATGACCACTCTGGGTCCGTAGGGAATTTTGCAACAATTGGCATTGTACTCTGATCATAATTTCAATGGTGATTTTATTTTGCAATGCTAACTGTATGTCGATTAACGGTTATATATGTCACCTTATGCTATTGTATGTGGAGATCTGACTCACAATAGACGTGAGGCAGTGTTTTTTTAGTTAAATGTTCATATATATTTTATTTGCAATATATTGTATATTATTCTATACACATTTTTAGTTTTCGTGCCATTTCAACCTCTTGCTTATTCCATTTATATAGAGAAGCACGTGGCACTTACTACATATAATTTTTAACTCATTTTAATCATTTTATACATTTTTGGCACGTCCCCATTTGATATTGAAGGAAAGCTTCAATTTTCCTTTTTTGATCATGGTGACAATCCACCTTTTATTACATAATATCCTTCTTTTAACATATTTCATTTAGCTGCCTGATAGGCGTAGTCAGTCCATATACCTCGGTACTGTATATGAAGAGGAAAGACGATTTCAATGCATTTGCCCTCTGATGGACGGTGGTTGCATCCATATGGGATTAATCAGACCTAGCATAGCGATAAACACACCCTTTTCCCCAAAGGAGGATTTGACCTATCGCGAATGGTTTCTCTGAGAACGAGGCACGGTTTGCGCGCATGCGCGATTTACGTCCATGCGCCATAGTCACTCAGAGATCCTGGTATTGATTTGATTGTCTAAGCCTCAACTACCCCACCATGAGGCTTGGTTAACACACATGCGCCTTGCCTCCCATTGTAACCAAAGAGAGGCTTGGTTATTGTATGGACACGGCCAGAATATGTGAAAAAATATGTTCTTGTGCCGCGCTAATTATATTGCCAGATCTATTATAATATATATGGCAACTTCAGATAGAAATAATGTGTCAGTCCCCATATTCATGTAGTATTTACAACACTCAGCCTTCAGACTATACCAGCCAATACCAGGAAGTGCTTCTTTCACTTCCTGCCTACATGTGCATGATTGGTTTTTCCCATATTGAGGCTTGGAGTGCAAGCTGAGGCGCCATCTTGGGCAGGGGGAAGTGTTGCTTGATTGCTGACAGTCTGAAGTGAGTCAGATCTTCACTGATTGGATATGTTTGTATGGACTGTATATAAATTGGAGTGGGCTACAGTGGAGTGACACCCCAGACGATGTGCTATGACCACGAAACGCGTCGGGAGGACTCCACTGTCGCCTAATTTTACTTGCAAGGACCTTTTCAATCCAGCCAAATGTGAGTTTGTTAGCTGTGAATAAATACCTAATTTTAGTTAAACGAAATTACGCGATGTGGCCACCCTCTTTTCTTTTCTACATGCACTTTTAACATATCGAGCCTACCAATGGTGATTTCAAAATAAGTACAGTTTCCAGCCTATCGTATCCCATTGCAAGACATCCTGACTGATGGGGCGCATGTTTCCTGCTGAGGACTGTTCATGACATCCGTCATTCAAAGCCTTGTTTGACCTCTTGTGGCATATGTCACCATTGGTCAACACGTTCTGGTAAGCCTGCAATTCTTTAGGTGGTGGGATCGTCACGTTGAAGAAGTCACAAATTTTCACGTTCAGTTACTCACTCACTTGATTCAATCACCAGACAAACTTTTTTAGGACTACCAGGATTTTCTGGTGCAATTGTCCACTTGCACTAAGTGCCAGACAGGCACAATAGCTGTTTCTTTCATTAGAAGGACTTATATGCACATTTATTTTTCACTGTTTACATGTTGTAACATATATTGTATGGTATTGATTTTCACCTAGTCATTTCAGCGCTACACTGTTGTATTCCTTGGTTACATAGTTATAGTTAGACATGTGTGATTAGTTTCTTAACAAATGGATTTTCATACAAATTTGTTAGTATTTGTACATTCGGATCAACTTGAACATCCGAATAGCTGAAAGAACCAAAATACGAAAACTATGAAATTATGAATAAGCAAAAAATGAATGGACAAACTTACGAAAATACAAAACACCAAAATAGTAAAAGAACGAAAATGACATCTATAATGAATGATTTGCATTCTGTATTTTCAATCCTTTGTCCGTTCGTAATTTTGTATTTTCGTATTTCATTTGTGTGTTTGTAATTTTGTTTCTTTGTTTTTCGTAATTTTGTTTGTTCATGTTCTCAAATCGTTCTTTTGAATGGACAGCGTAAGAAAGTGTATCTTAATATGTATGTTCATATTTTCATTCGTATGTTCGTAAATTATTTTCTTTGTCTGTTCGTAATTTCTTGTTCTCGAATCGTTCTTTCGAATTAGCCATTCAGCTTATCTCTTATGTGTCTGAGTTACAATGCATTCCTGAATCTTTTTAGATTCAGTTGAGGAGGAGACTGAATCAGGTCTCGTGACTGAGGGAGTTGAGTGGGAGTAAGTACAGGAATTATTAGAAATTAAGCAAGATACACTCTCTCAAAATGGCGTACAGGGGCGGAGGCTATAGCCGCGTGTTAAGAACGAAAATAAAATATAAGATTGCGAATCATTACGAATGACCACGATGTATTTACAAAAGTACGAATGCATTCGAAGCATGGCAAGAGGCTATAGCCGCGTGATGAAAACTAAACTAAAATACGAGATTGCGAATGACCGCAATGTATTTACGAAAGTACAAATCCATTCGAAGCACGGTAGTAGACACGACTCAATGAAAACAAAATGATTTTACGAATCAACGGAAAAGGCAATCTCACAAAAGTAACAATTACTAAATTACGAGTAGTGTACCGAATAAACGAAAATTATTATCTAGCAAAATTATGAATGTTGAATCAAAATTAGACAGAATTACGAATCATTCAGTATCAATGAAAATAAAACTGTTACGAAAATACGAATATGAAAACTTGCGTCTTACGAAATTACGAATCTACGTAAACGAGACGAAACAAAACAAAACAACATTTTTTGTTGTGCACATGTCTAGTTACAGTTGAATAAAGACATTGGTCCATCCATTTTGTGTGTGTGTGTGTTTATGCCAATTGTGTTCACCAATCATTTTTGTTTTTTTTAGTTAATCCAAACTCCTTACTGACATCTCTAAAATGTGGAAGGGAGTTCCGCCTTCTTACTGTTCTAACAGAAAATAATTCCATATATAGTTTAGGATTGAACTGCTTATTGTCTAACTTTATTGTGTGACCTCATGTCTTCTTTTGAGACCCAAGAATAAATAGTTTTTTTCTCAATTCTAGAAACACCATTCAGGCCGGAATCACACTTGTGCGGTGCGAATTTCAGCTCTGTAATCTCTGCAGATAGATAAGGGAAGTGTTCAGCAGATTAGCAACGTTTTAGCTGCGAATTAGGAGACCTGGGAGAAGTTACGGGTGAGAGGAGAGTGGGGGAGAAGTGTATTGAGCTGAATGACAGAAATTCCTGAAGAGAACTGAACACATCTGCGAATCAGCTGCATACCCATAGAAGATAATGGGCCTGAATTCGCACCTGAGCCGCACCGCAAGGCATAAAATCCGCACACGTTTTTTCTGCAATGCGCAGTGCGAATGCATCGCACATATGTGAACCAGCCTCATTGAAAACAATGTATTTAGAAATGTTCTGCGTATTAGATGCGGTTTAAGCCGCAACCAATTTGCATAGGTGTGAGTCCGGCCTCAAAGATTTTGGTCATATCCCCTCTTACACTGCTGCTGAATGCGGTTCACAGCAGGGATCCAGTGCGTCCCTGTTCTCCATTCAGGGATGAATTTTTAATGAATTCAGACGTGAAACTGAGCCAAAGATGCACAGGACTCCTGCTAAAGCCGATCCGCAACCGCAACATAAATATGTTAACTGGCTCCATAGAGAGCCAGTCACAATCTCCTGTCATGCGAATTGGAATGCGGGGAAACCATCCAATTCACACTAGTGTGAACCCTGCCTTACTGTTTGTAGCTGTTCCTCAAAACTAAGGTCCTCAATAGCTTTGTTTCCCTTCTCTGAACTCTCCAGCTCAAGCACATAATTTCTGAGGATTAGTAACCAAAACTGGACTGCATGATCAAGATGCAGAGTTTTGTAAAATGGTAGAATTATAGTTTTATCTTTTGAGTAAATACCCTTTTTAATGCACGATAACAGTCTGATGGCCTTGCTTGCTGCAGCTTGCCATTGCTTGCTATTGATTATTTAAAAAAAAGGGTCAGTCTTTTTTAGGTTCAACAGATCATAAGTGTGTGCATAACCTTCTTTTTGAATTCCGGTGGGACAAATATTTTTTCACTTGGAATCACTCTACATTTACGATAGTTAACTGTAAAATTATAAAAAAAAATTGCATTTTACAAAGTACTAAATCTTATTAAAAGGGTAATTCTGTAAGAAGCATTAAAAAATCTGCCTGAAGGCCTAAAAATCTTGTTCTGGTGATGAGGACTCTTTGTAAACATTATTCTCAAAATGACTTTCTAGTCTCTTGAGTGCCATTATTAGAGCGCCATTAGTCAGTTTATTATTATTGTTATCGCTGGTCTAATGCCTGTGAGGTCGTTTACCTTTACCCTCTCCAAGTAAAATCAGTCATCTTTACAGAATTTCAAACACTTAGTTCAGCTTTTTTTACCACAGCAAACACACTCATATCAGCTATTACTATGTGTAGGGTCAATTGAGTGTAAATACAGTAAATGAATGATGTTCTGTGTAACGTAGTTAGATTAGCACATACGCACTCTAAAACTCAGACTCGGATATTAATGGCTCCAGTGAACGATTTTAATTTTGCACTATTGAGTTAACAGATTCTGTACCCATCAACCTCTTGTCTTTTAATTAGTATGTTTAATTGCTGTGGTATGATTCAGTAACCAGAGCTTCTGGTACATCAGTGCAAGTATAGGGTACACAATGGAAAATGTGTGCTTAAAACACAAAGAAATCAAAAGCAAGACAAAAACGTATAGTAGAGTAGACTGCAGAATTCTCTTTTACTTTTTTAAATTCATGGTTCCTTTGTTGAGTAAGAGGCAGTGAAAACAAATGTTTTATGCAGCTTTTATCCAGTTCCCTAAAACCCTTTCAGAAAACTGCAAAAGATTTATGATCCCTACTGGAACATTGCCAATGAGCAATCATCTTAGCTGAGTCTTGAATGAATTTTGCATTATAATGCGATTAATCCAGTCAATTACAAGATTTGATACAATTTTTTTTTTTATATCTTGTTAGTAAATGGCTACATGTTCAAATGCAATTTTGGACAAATAACTAAATAAAATAAAATAAAGGGAGGATTAGGTTTACGTGTTCCATCAATGCTCAGCAGTCGAGCAGTGGAGATGCTAAGTTTATCAGTTAAACCTGGCTGTCAATAGCATACCACAGTGTTCTTGATAGTATTTTTAAAGGATTGTTGCACTGTAAAAGCTAGACTAGAAATTTGGAGTGTCCATACCATCTGTGCATAATGTTCAGCTGTATTAGGGGGGAATTTATACCAAATGTGGATCAAGTATAGGGATGAGCCAAACAAACAAGCAAACACCATTAAAGTCTATGGGACACGAACATGAAAAATCAAAAGTGTTCATTTCAAAATCTTATATGCAAGTTACTACCAAAATGGGGGACACAGTTCCTGCCCCAGGGGACATGTATCAATGTAAAAAAAAGTTTCAAAAACTGCAATTTTTTCAGGAGCAGTGATTTTATTAATGCTTAACCACTTGTCCTCCGCCCACCGTCAAATGACGGCGGACGGAGGACTCTATTGTCCTGACATCACGTCATATGACGTGATGTCCTTTTAAAGCCGCGGGCGGGCGCGCACCCGCACCCGCCGCTCTGCTGGGATCCCGGTGCGAGTGCCCGGCGGCAACGATCGCCGCCGGGCACACGCGATTGCCCAGTTACTGAGCGGGGACGTGGAGCTTTGTATGTAAACACAGAGCTCCACGTCCTGTCAGGGAGAGAGGAGACCGTTGCTGTGTCCCTTGTACATAGGGACACAATCGGTCACCTCCCCCAGTCACCCCCTACAGTTAGAACACTCATAGGACACACATTTAACCCCTTCCCTGCCCCCTAGTGGTTAACCCCTTCAGTGCCAGTCACATTTATACAGTAATCAATGCATATTTATAGCATTGTTCACTGTATAAATGTAAATGGTCCCAAAAATGTCAGAAAAGTGTCCAAAGTGTCCGCCATAACGTCGCAGTCCCAATAAAAAAATCGCAGATCGCCGCCATTAATAGTAAAAAAAAAAATTAAAAAATGCCATAAACTATCCCCTATTTTGTAAACACTATAAATTTTGCTTAAACCAATCGATAAACGCTTATTGCATTTTTTTTTTACCAAAAATATGTAGAAGAATACGTATCGGCCTAAACTGAGGAAAAAAATATTTTTTTTATATATTTTGTGGGTTATTTATTATAGCAAAAATAAAAAATATTGCATTTTTTTCAAAATTGACGCTCTATTTTTGTTTATAGCGCAAAAAATAAAAACCGCAGAGGTGATCAAATACCACCAAAAGAAAGCTCTATTTGTGGGAAAAAAAAGGACGCCAATTTTGTTTGGGAGCCACATCGCACGACCGCGCAATTGTCAGTTAAAGCGACGCAGTGCCGGAAGCTTAAATTTTGTCTGGTCAGGAAGGGGGTGTAGGTGCAAGTGGTTAAAGTGAAACAATGCCCATGCCGTTTTTTTTTCCAATGGTTTTTATCTATATTGCTTGGATCCGACAATTCATTACAGCCACAAGCAGTTTTGAATGGGAATTTTTTTCTTTAGAAATGTTTTTCTTTAGAAATTTCATTTTGCTGTGGTATTGTGCTAAACACGGGAACAATGTGCTACTTTACAGGCATACTAAGGACATCCCAGGCACGATATTTAAAGGAATATTTAATTTTTATTTTTTCACTTCAAGCATTATTAAAATCTCTGCTCCAGAAAAAAATTGTGTTTTTAAAAGCTTTTTTTGCATTGATACATGTCCCCTGGGGCAGGACCCGGGTCCCCATACACTTTTTAAGTCAATAACTTGCATATAAGCCTGTAGTGTCTCATAGATTTTAACGGTGTTTCGCAGATTTTGAATTTGCTGCAAATACCACATAATGTCCGCTGTTCGGCGAACAGGCAAACACCCGTTGTTCGAGTCGAACTTAGGTTCAACTCGACCATCAGGCTCATCCCTAACCAAGTACTTGACGAGGACCCTCCCATATGTAGACCTGGATAGCTATCAGTTGGTACATGGTCAACAATTGTTTTTAACCCCCCTGCCGGTATCCCCGAGCGCGACTCGGGGTGGATTTTTCATGTAAATATCGATATCCCCGAGTCGCGCTCGGGGTGAATGCAGAGCCTGCAGCGCGCTGGCTTACCTGTTTATCCAGGCGGGGTACTGTACTTACCTTGTCCCTGGATCCAGCGATGCATCCCCGCTGTGTGAGCGAGTGGCGTCCTCCATTCAACTCACACAGTGCCCGCGCGCCGCCGATCTCCGTTCCCTGCGACGTAACGGCGCACGGGGGCGGAGACCGGCGGCAAATTCAAAAAAGTAAACAAACACATTACATACAGAATACTGTAATCTTATAGATTACAGTACTGTATGTAAAAAGTACACACCCCCCCTGTCCCTAGTGGTCTGCCCAGTGCCCTGCATGTTCTTTTACATAATAAAAACATTTTTTTTGTGCCTGCAAACTGTAGATTGTCCATAGCAACCAAAAGTGTCCCTTTATGTCAAAAGTGATTTTAGCTAGAAAACAGTGATAATAAATGATAATCACTTGCAGAATTGAGCGATAGCGATTTGTGGGGAAATTCGTCATAAAAAAATAAAAGTAATGACAGCGACAATTCTGCAACTGAGCAAATTTCAGTGATTTTGATTTGATTACATTAGTGAATAATTTTTATTATAATTACATTATTATTTGTTATAATTATTTATAGTTATTTATTATATTATAATTTTATGATTTTGTGTTTCAAACTTTATCATACCCGGGATGTCTACTAGACTCTGGTTTGGACAAATTTAAGTGAGTTATTCCTAAAAATTGCAGGCCTACAGTATAAAACGCAGAATTTCCATGCAAAATAATTGTACCGCTTTTGGTACGTAATTCCAGACAGAATCATACCGCCAGGGAGGTTAATTGGCGAGTAGGTATTTTGGGGACCTAAAACCTGATTTTGCCCTATACAATCATCACCCTCTACCGTTTCTACTTGCCTTCGAGGACTCTGTCTTTGACTGCTAAAAATAATGGATGCTGTGGAACACAGAGAGGAAGGAATTGACCAGCTAAGGGTAGATGATGCAGGGTGTGTGCTAAGGAGATCAGCTGGTCTACTCCTTCCTGTGTCATGACCTAAAGTCTGTCTAAGAAGTAAGGCAGAAGTAATCAAGCTATCAAGACAGTGAGGTGAGCGTGTGTAGAATAAATGGAAAGCTGTTTTATTTTTCCAAAAGGAGTACATTGGTATATTGGTACATAGGGGACCTGGAATTTAGGAAAAAAAAGCGTGATAACAATAAAATTGGTAGATATGAAAAAAATGATGAAAAAACACATATTTGGGCAAGCTTGATCTTGGCATCCCTGAGCATGGACTCGACGCACGTTTCTTGGCGTTTAAAGCCAGTCATCAGGAGTGGGGTGCATAGCAACTAGCAGTGCTCTTGTAGTGTAAAGTGCATTTGCCTTTAGTAAATAAACCTCTCTATTCCATGATATTTCTATCTCTGCTGCAACTTAGTATTAAAAATATAATCACAATAGTAAAAAGATCATTAGTTATACACCAATAATAATCCATAGTAGCACAAACAAAAAATCTCAGCAAATAAATATAAGAAAAAATCAATGTATAAATAAGTCCTTTACACAAGTATTTATTCTTGCTGAAGATGATGCACCATAGACCCACCACCAAAGTTAGAAAAGCGTGTCCCACTCACCAAACCTAATTGCCATTCATTCTCATGAGTGGCAATAGTGCTTAAATGCTATTCAACTCCATTTTAGGAGTTCAAGCTCAAGCTCCAAATCCCTTATTCAATGCTCATTTCAGCAAGCATATGCAGAAGAAAGAGAACAAGAATTCCTCTGAAAGCGTATTACTTCAACCTACAAGCTTTTTATTTTAAAAAGAACTACACTTACATTTAAAATGATATAAAACACACATCCAGCAAAAAATGGCGCCGGGTAAAGCTTTTGCAGTAACGACGTCCCAAAGCGTTATACCCGACTTTGTCACAAGGGGTCGTGGCCTTTTAGTTTTTTGTTTGGTTATTATTGATGTATCACTGATGATCTGTTCACCTTTGTGATCAAACATTTAGTATATTGCAGGTTACCAATTCTTAGATGTGCCTGCATTAGTTTTCATTTTAGGATTTATTTCTTTTATTTTCACCTGGTGATCTGACTAGTAGGTCTGTTGTAGTTCAACAGAACAAGCTGTCCTACAAATGTATCAGTTAAGAGTGTTGAGACAAGCTATTTACCAAGGACAGAGGTGCTTACAATGATCAGATTTTATTTATGTAAAACCTTTATCCCAAAAGGAAAAAATACCGTTGCTGTAACTGCTTGTATAACTTTAGCATGAGCTGAAGTTTGGCTTCAATTTGTTAGTGTATCTAAATCTGCTAGTCCATCTAACACTCCCCTCCCCCAGATTAACAGTTCTGCTGTGCCCCTGTGTTCCTTCATCCAGAGTGGGGGCCCTCGAAACACAGAAGGTGTGTTCAGGGCCGGCGCTACCACTAGGCGAAGTAGGAGGCCGCCTAGGGCGCACTACCATCTAGGGCGCAACCACAGCCCCTGTCCTGTGTGAGCTTGGCTCTCCTCTCCTGATCACTTTCCCTGTCAAACAAATCCATTGTGTGCAGCCACCAATCCCCCATGTGTCCCGCTGAGCGCCCCGCTGCGCTGTTACATCTTCTTAGACAGGTATATCACACAGCGCTGCTCCGGGACTCCTTTGCTCCAGCCTGTCCCTCTGTTTGCGGCGCTGTGTGTCTGTGTGTGCAGCGGAGGGGTGGGGCTCAACGGAGATGAGAGCATTGAGAGGAGCAGCTGACCTCCCGCCCAGCGAGGACTCCGTGGAGCGGGTGGATGGCACTGGCCTGGCCCCGACAGGGACACCGTGGAGCGGGTAGATGTCGCTGGTTTGACCCTGGCAGGAACACTGTGGAGCTGGTGGATTCTGCTGGCCTGGTCTCAGCGGGGACAGCATGGAACGGGTGGATGGCGCTAGCCTGGCCCCTGATGATGGTCGATGAAGCCACAAACAGCAGAGGTAAAGGAGGAGTACGGATCCTCCCCAAACTACATTAAGCTGTATGTGGGGTGGGGGTGGTGTGTGTGAGGGTCAAGTGGGTCAGTGTATGTGTCAGGTAAGGGGAGTCAGTGTATGTGTCAGGTGGGGGGCCAGTGTATGTGTCAGGTGGGGGTCAGTGTATGTGTCAGGTAAGGGGAGGTCAGTGCATGTGTCAGGTGGGGGTCAGTATATGTGTCAGGTAGGGGGGGTGAGTGTATTTGTCAGGTAAGGGGGTCAGTGTATGTGTCAGGTAGGGGGGGTCAGTGTATGTGTCAGGTAGGGGGGGTCAGTGTATGTGTCAGGTAAGGGGAGTCAGTGAATGTGTCAGGTATGTGTCATGTGTTGCAAGGGCAGAGTAAAGTGAAGTCAGGGGCGCAGCAAGGGGCGGGGTGGCAAAATTAGGATTTGCCTAGCGTGTCAAAGATCCTTGCACCAGCCCTGGGTGTGTTATTGTCCAGATCACCAGGGGAAAACAGAAGAGGAAAAAGCCTAAAAATAAAAATATTGCAGCCACCGTATCTAATGATTGGTAAGCTGCAACATATCACATTTGTGGCTTTGGATTTCGTACCTCTTTAATCTTATTTTGTAAAAAAAACAAAAACATCCATAGATACATTACTATACCAGATCAGCTGCGATGGCAAAACGTACACTTCTACCCAGTCTAGGAGACTCACATAAATGTGGACACTAAACATTCTATGTTAAAGCACCACACTGACATATAAACAAAATCCCATAGGAGGTTTGGAGCAGTGTCGGTGAAGAAAATGATCAGCATACAGGGACCTTCTGCTGCTCTAAAGCTGGAGACTGCTCAGGAGATACACCATGCTCTCCTTGATGCAAATTCCTCATCATGCACTATGCCCATTCTAAACAGAAGGAATAGGTTGCCTTTATCAACAAAGAAACAATGCAGCAACAGAAGGCATTTCTGTATCATGGGGCTGCAAATGAACAAACGGTATGTTATGTTACACCCAGAGGAAAGTACGAGACAGAGAGGACAGAAGATTGCAAGTTGGCCATCTGTGCCTCCAGTGTTACAGATTGCCTTCCATGGCTTATACAACACTTCTGTCTCATTCATCCTGGTGGTTCAAAATGCCATCATACATCACCACACATGGCATTGTGAAATATACAGATGAAAGCATGTCTAATGTCTGGAGTATATTATAAATATAGCTCAGAAAAGAACATATTTGCTGTGCACATTATACATGTTAAATGATATATAATATTTACAATTTTTTTGTTTCTGTTCCTATGTTAAAAAAATAAGTTAGTTGTTTGAGATTTGACAGAATACAAATATCTTGATCCGAAATACTCAAAAACCCCAAAAAGTTACAGAAACAATATCATTGTTATATAGGTAGAATGTGATATTTTTGGCAATGGTATAAAGTAAACAAGAAAAATAGGGGGGGGTGTAGAAGTGGTATTTAATAGACCAGTGTTACAGCTGTGCCAAAACTACTACTTGAAATAATCCAAGGTTAGAGGCCATAATGGTTCAGTAGCTTTATCCTTCTACATGATATTCTTATGACTGGTGTATCCAGAAAAGTCAAGTTGGTAGCATTATTGATTAAATGAAGCAGGAGCCCATTTCACTGTATCATTGGTGACCCTTAATGGTATACACAAGCTGAGTCCACCATGGCAACCCTTCCTTTTTTTTAAATAAATTCTATTTATTACTTTTAACTTAACCACTTGCTTACTGGGCACATATACCCCCCTCCTGCCCAGGTGAAATTTCAGCTTCCGGCACTGCGTCGCTTTAACTGACGATTGCGCGGTCGTGCGACGTGGCTCCCAAACAAAATTGACGTCCTTTTTTCCCCACAAGTAGAGCTTTCTTTTGGTGGTATTTGATCGCCTGTGCGGCTTTTATTTTTTGCGCTATAAACAAAAAAGCGCGACAATTTTGAAAAAAAAATACAATATTTTTTACTTGTTGCTGTAATAAATATCCCAATTTAAAAAAAAAAAAAAAAAAAATTTTTCTCGGTTTCGGGAGATACGTATTCTTCTACATATTTTTGGTAAAAAAAAAAATCGCAATAAGCGACTGGTTTGCGCAAAAGTTATAGCGCCTACAAAATAGGGGACAGAATTATTATTATTTTTTTTATTTTTTTACTAGAAATGGCGGCAATGTGCGATTTTTATTGGGACTGCGACGTTATGGCGGACACATCGGACACTTTTGACACATTTTTGGCGCCATTCACATTTATACTGCGATCAGTGCTATAAATATGCACTAATTACTATATAAATGTGACTGGCATTGAAGGGGTTAACACTAGGGGGTAAGGAAGGGGGTAAATTAAATGTATTCCCTACATAGTGTTATAACTGAGGGGGGAAGGGGGGTGACTGGGAGAGGTGACCGATATGTGTCCCTATGTACAAGGGACACAGATCGGTCTCCTCTCCAGAGACAGGACGCACATCATCTCTCATTCGCCGCACAGATTGCATCGCAAACGGCCACTCTGATTGGCCGTTCGCCGCGATCTGTGATTGGATGAGAGCTTCCCCTCTGCGCGCTTTGGAGCGCGCGCTGGGAACGCCAAAAGGGGCGGCCGTCAAAAGACGGCGGCTTGGATATTCAGAGCCGCGCTGTAGCCGTCATTTGGCTATAGCGCGGGTCTGAAGTGGTTAAAGGGTCACTAAAGGAAAAACATTTTTGGGCTAAATAGCTTGCTTTACCTTATAGCAGTCTTGATTTCATGACCTCATTGTCCGTTTTTGCTTTGAAGTAGCTGCAATCCTTTGCTGAACTCCTCACTTCCTGGTTGTCTGGCTCCATAGTAAAAATCTCATGGTAGCTTCTTCACTGTGATCTAAGCCGTGCTCGTCCCCGTTCTCTGAACTACAGCACTGCGTGTGAACGTGCAGCAGAGAATTGAAGGGGGTGTGAGCATTGTGTGGCTAAGACCATAGTACCTCCTCCCTTTTAATAACTCCCCTGCACTGCCCCGTCTGGACCCCGCCCCTTTTCTTCCTGTACTTTGCCCATAAGAACACATACAGTCTGTCACTTGCTGTCTGCAGGGTATTGCTGTCTTGCTGGCTGTGTGATTCGGTGGGTTGAATAACTTTAATATCATTGGGCGGTATAGTGGGAGGTATAGTAAAATTCAAATCAGTGCACAGAGCGCGCGTCCCATTTTTTTTAACTGCGCATGCGCGATGCGCAAAGCATACTGGGAAATGTAGTTCCCAGCATGACGGCGACGTCGCTCTCACGAACGAGCGGCGAAAATCAAGGCAGAAACTAAACCAGATAGATGCAGGTAAGAGATACCACTTTTCACTTTAAAAAAAAAAATCACTAAACTATTATGTCTTTATAGGCTACCACAGGGCATTTTAGCAAATACATTTTTTTTCTTTAGTGATCCTTTAAGTATACCCAGGGCTTTTTTTCAGGGGAAACTCAGTTCCACCAACTCTGGCTCAGACCCTTTGGTGCCTGCTCACCACAATCACTTGTAAACACAGAAGTCTGGTTTCTGTGTATACAAGTGACAGCTCTGCAACTCTGAAATTTGTATGTAATGCAGTCCTGGTATTTAATGTCCCTTTAAGACCCTTCTACTGTTTTTGAAATCTGACCGGGGTCGTGGTTGTGTTCCTGCACCTATTTTCTGAGAAAAAACGCTCTGAGTATACCACATACAGTAGTACACCAAACAGTTAAAACCGCAACATAAACGTACAGCACAATGCATCAGCACTAGTAGTCAGTACAGCTTTGAAGATCAATGCGTACAACAACATCACAAAAGGAGCACTAGTTGTAAGTATATGTACAAGAATTGTTGTAGTAGTAGCTAGACCCCGGAAGGAGCAACAGAAATCTGCAAGACCAGGGCAGTTAAAACCACAGCTGATCCTAAAAACACTCTATTCCAGTAGAGTGTCTAGGGTTCTAAGGCACATACAATGCTCAGTGGCTTTGGGAACCAACATTTGATCAGACACTGTAGACATGTCATTCACCCAACCTCCCCAAACCTTATTAAGTTAGCTCAGCGCCCCCTCTACTAGCTTTATATAATGGTAGAGTTTTATTAATTGGAGCCTTTCGGGTGGAAACAGTCAAATCTACTGTTTGTTTCCACAATAAGAGAATAATTTTCCTAGAAGAAAAAAATAGCAAGGCGAGTAGGGTACATATCACTTTTTTGGGAGCTAGAGAATCCACCAGGCCATGGCAGCCCTTCCTTGAACCACAAACTGGAGAGCAATTGTCGGAACAGATCTGACTTCACAAGTAAGGCTTTTGCTAGCTTGTGTTTGGCAGTTTTATGAAGCAGATCATCACAATGTAATTTACAAAGAGGAATTATTGTTGTTATACAGGATTTATATAGCACCAATAGTTTGTACAGTACTTTACAAATTACGAGATAGTATAGTTAATGCAAGACAAGTGGGTAAACTCTTTCTGGTAACACTGTAATTTCATTGACGTCCCAGTGAACAACTTTTAGAATAAAATATGTTTATTTACTGAATCTGCTATAAAATCTTATTTGCAGATGGCTATACAACAGATGACATTGAGTTCTACTGGAATGGGGGAGATAAAGCAATCACAGGAGTAGAGAAGATCGAGCTGCCTCAGTTCTCCATTGTTGATTACAAAATGGTCTCAAAGAAAGTAGTAT
This sequence comes from Rana kukunoris, assembly GCA_029574335.1. Lineage (NCBI taxonomy): Eukaryota > Metazoa > Chordata > Amphibia > Anura > Ranidae > Rana > Rana kukunoris. Next base: position 629,779,375 of record CM056049.1, on the reverse strand, counting down.
TTTCTACTGGTAAGGATTCAGCAAAACAAGTTAAGGAATAAATATTAATGTGGCTTGTTTATTTTTACATGTTTGCTTTGATTTTCAGGTTCTTATCCTAGGCTGTCATTGAGCTTCCGACTTAAAAGAAATATTGGATACTTCATCTTACAAACCTACATGCCTTCCACACTCATTACTATTCTGTCCTGGGTGTCTTTCTGGATCAACTATGATGCATCTGCTGCAAGAGTGGCACTAGGTAAGGTTATTTCAGTTTACAGCAAACCATATAATATAGAACAGTACATATTAGTTATACAATTCATTATTTTGCATAGAAAGCAACACAGTAGAGCCTTCTTATAGCTATTTTCATGTCATCCATTTCATAAATCCAAATAATGAGGTTTATTCTTCATTTAAGGTAGTGGGCAGAAACTTTGCTCTCATTTACATTGGTTTAGTGAAGGGCTTTATGGTTCATTTAAAGTAGAACTATGGCCAGGCTATGTACATTAAAATATTTTCACTAAATAAACATTAAAACAAGCCCTCACTGATCTCTATGACTGCACTGCTACTATTGTGAACTTGATGATGAATAACTCCACAGTGGCTCTAACTACAAAGGCTAGTAAGAGAAAAGGGAGTAGCCAATCCAGGTGGGAACCCAGATGAATATCCTCCGTTGCAGACAACTCAGGTGCAGGCAATGAACTTAGCAAAGCAGGAACAAAAATTGTTTCTGGACAGCCGCACTCTGAACAAGTTGTGGCCTTTATTAAAAAAAGGACAGCACTACAAGTCACAGTAACATAAAATAAAACCCGATGCTGACGCGTTTCGCACTGAAACTAGTGCTTAGTCATAGCTTTGAATAAAGGCTACAACTTGTTCAGAGTGCGGCTGTCCAGAAACAATTATTGTTCCTGCTTTACAAAGGCTAGTAGAGGTTTATTTTAATGGGTAGCTCCAACTTAATTTGAAAAAAAAAAAAACATAACGGGCCAGATTCTCAAAAGAGATACGACGGTGTATCTCAGATACACCGTCGTATCGCAGTTTTTTTCAATGGGTATCTATGCAAATGATTCTTAGAATCACTTACGCATAGATACACTAAAGATCTGACAGGTGTAAAGCAATTACACCGTCGGATCTTAGATGTAATGACAACGCCGGCCGCTAGGTGGCCTTTACGTTGTTTTCTCATTTGCCTATGCAAATGTGCCTAATACGCCGATTCCCGAACGTTTTTGCGACGCGGCAACGTAGTTATGTAGGTTGCGTACGCGTAAGGTTACCCCTGCTGTATGAGGGGTATGTTTCCGAAGTGCCGTCATTGCCATGTTAAGTATGGCGTCGGGTCAGCGTCGTCTTTTTCCGTCGGTTACGTTGTTTTACTAAGTTGTTCGCGAATAGGGAATTGCGTAAGTGACGATCACGTCGTTTTGACGTCGTTTTGACGTCGGTTTCAACTACGCTTTCCGACATGAGCTGAAGCATGCGCACTAGGCTTTTTTCCCGGCCGGCGCATGCGCACTTCGTTTGACGCGGGGGCTCGCTTAATTTAAATACAGCACTCCCCCTCCTTCAGTATTTGAATTACGCGGCCTTACGACGCCGCATTTACGCTACGCCGCCGAAAATTACGGAGCAAGTGCTTTGAGAATACGCCACTTGCTCCAGTAATTTGCATAGACGTAGTGTAAATGCGATACGATACGCTACGCCGCCAGATACGCAATTTTTTGAGAATCTGGCCCAACATGTACAATTGCTACACAAGTCATATTGTAATTAAATGTTATAAAAAAAAAATGTATCCTTTTTAATCTGCAATGCTGTAGTTTTCAGTAAAATTCAATGCAGTAAGGCAACCTGGAGGTGTTCTATACACACTTGGTGTACGGAACACCACTCCAGAAATATAATTTCCTGTTTGTGTGATTGGCTCATTGATTTTCTGAGAGCTCTGTGCTAAGATACAAATCATATTTTAGGTAACCTCGGCTACGAACATTTAATTTTTGGTAACATACTGCCTCCACTAGTGGTCAAAGTAGACCCTTTGTTGTGATTGGTGGGGGGATGTATGAATGTTATTTATTTATGCTTTAGTTTGCAGTTTACTCCTAGCTTGATAAAGGGCTTGACACAATTTAAAATGTTAGTATGTAAAATGGGAGCCTGAACAAAATGTCTTATTAGTAAGTATATATAGTTTAGTGCCCCTGCTGTAAAGTGTTAACCTCCCTGGCGGTATGATTATTTCAGATTTTAAGTGCTAAAAGTGGTACCATTATTTTGCAAGGAAATTTGGCGTTTTACATTGTAGGCATGTAATTCTTAGGAATAACTCACTTAAATCTGTCCGAACAAGAGTCTAGTAAACATCTCGGGTATGAAAAAGTTTGAAAAACAAAATCATAATATAATAAATATTATAACAAATAATAATATAATTATAATAAAAATTATTCAATAATGTGATCAACTCAAAATCACAGAAATTTGCTCAGTTGCAGAATTGTCGCTATCATTAATTTAATTTCCCCACAAATCACTATCGCTTAATTCTGCAAGTGATTATAATTTATTATCTCTGTTTTCTAGCTGCTCTAAAGCCACTTTTGACATAAAGGAATACTTTTTGGTTGCTATGGACAATCTACAGTTTGCAGGCAGAAAGAACAGTTTTTATTATATAAAAGAACATGTAGGACACTGGGCAGACCACTAGGGACAATGGGGGTGTGTATTTTTTACATACAGTACTGTAATCTGTAAGATTACAGTATACTGTATGTATTGTGCTTATTTACTTTTTTGAATTTGGCGCCGTTCTCTGCCCCCGTGCGTCGTAGCGGCACAGGGATTGGAGCTCGGCGGCACACAAGGACATTGTAAATCGAGCGAGGGGACACCGCTCGATCACACAGCGTGGCGGCATCGCAGGATCCAGGCACAAGGTAAGTAATTCCCTGCCTGTGGCTGCTGTGAGGCGATCCAGAGTCTGGCTCGGGGTTACCGCTTTTGGTAATGAAATACCACCCCGACCGAGACTCGGGAAATACCGCCAGGGGGGTTAAGAGGAGGGTTAAGAGGAGATTTTTTACCATATACCCTAGGCCATTAAAGCAGTTCATGGATCACAAGTTTTTTTTCAAGCTCATCCACTCCTCCCCTGAGTTGCAGCATTAAATCTTTTATGAGTGGATAGAATGAGTGGTACTGAATAGTTTGTAGCAGAGAAGTGAAATCATATTTACTAACAACCCAAATTCCAAAAAAGTTGCTGCAATCAATTTTAAAGTTACCTTATTTTGTTTCCTAAAATGGTAATTTTTTTCAGTTCAAACATTTGATTTGTTTTCTATTTTCTACTGTGAATGCATTATGGGCTTATGAGATTTGCAAATCATTGCATTTTGTTTTTAATGTAGATTTTACTCAGCATCCCAACTTTTTTGGAATTTAGGTTATATATTTGGCTCTAGGAGCTTTTGGTGTTCTTATTGTATTGCATCAGCAAACATCTAAACGTATAACCACAGGGAACATATTTTATGAGTAGCAGACCTCTAGAAAATTACAATGTGATGCTATGAATCGCAGTGTTGTTTTTCTTTTGGTGAATATACCTCTTTTTGGGAAAAGGTAGACAGCCCTAGGATAATTGAAAGTTTTTTTTTATCTCCAGGAAAATATTTATGCCAGCATCAGATACAAGTTTAGGAGTAAGGCTTATTAGTCTTCTTTATATTGAGGTTGTATTGACAGTACAGTGTATATATAAACTCATCTTCAAAGGGATACTCAAACTTAAGTTAAAATATGTTATCATTTAGATACACAGCCTACTGTGCAGAAATGTATGTGTTTACCTGACATATAGATCATTGAGTCATGCATAACTTCTTCTTATAGGAATCACCACTGTGCTGACAATGACTACCATCAGTACCCATCTCCGAGAAACCCTACCAAAGATCCCTTATGTCAAGGCTATAGACATCTACCTAATGGGATGCTTTGTATTTGTGTTCTTGGCATTGCTGGAATATGCTTTTGTGAACTACATTTTCTTTGGAAAAGGTCCTCAGCTACAGAAGAAAGCAGCAGAAAAAGCAGAGAAAGCAAATAACGAAAAGAATAAACTCCAGGTAATGTGGAAATAAACAATGATGTTGACAAAAGGAAAATCACAGTGCTGCAAAAAAAGCATCCTTATGGAATGGGATAATGGTCTGGTTTGGGATAATAAGGTGTTCTATTTTCCATACTGGAAAGTAAGTATCTGAAACATAACAAATGGCAAAAGCAGTGGCGGCCCATTCATTAGGGGCGTGCGGGCGCCGACCCCATCCATGCGTCTGGCCCCTTATTCTACATGCAGGGCGCCAGATGCATGGATTCCAATGGGGGGGTTAAGCATGTGATTAGAGCAAGAGGCTCTTATAGTCTTCAAAAAAGGGGGGGCTTGGGGCGCAGAGCACTGCGCACTAAGCCCACCCAGTTGTCTGACAATAGTGAATGACTATTCGCTATATTCACACTGATTCTCCTCCTGGCCAATCAGGAAGTGGGTCTGAGATCCATTTCCCAATTGGCCGAAAGGAGAAGCACTCCGATTTGCCACCGAGGAGGAGGGAGGAGACGAAAGCTGTTGTGATGCCTGCAGAGGAGAGCAGGGAAAGGGGAAGCCACCCATGATGCAGAGGAGGAGAGCAGGGGAAGGAAAAGCCGCCTGTGATGCTGAGGAGGAGTGCAGGGGAAGGAGAAGCCACTGCCCATCACCCTGGTGAAGCATTGCCTCCCATAGATGGGGTAAGTCCTCCAGTGCTGCTGATGACCCGACCGACTGACCAGACCAGGGTAGGGCGGTGGGTGCGGATTACCTGACTGACCGGGGGGTGGCTGTGGGTGCACTGTTTGTCTCCCGCCCCCCAAAAAAATTACCAACCGATGACATTGGTTAAAAGGTTTGGAAGACAGCTTGATTTAGGAACACGCTAGTTTTGATTGAGCAGGTAAATGCTTAAAATATGAGGTTTAAATTGGGACTAGAATAAGACCAATTTATTTTATAATAAATAGAGTAAGGAACGCATTAGAAGCAATGACTGATATGCAGAACATATGGATAGAGGACTATGATTTGAGTTGTGACACGGTGCAACTTGCTTAATATATAAATTTACTGGGTCTGCTGCAGTTGCTGTGTACACCCCAGGGGGTGTGATATGTGATTATAAGTATTCGTATATGAGTGCCATATACTACTGCGCTGACTATACAACATTCATAAAATACTGTGAATAATTGCTTTAATCACTTGCATAGAAAATATATATGAAAAAAACACCATCTACAGTAAACATCAAATAAATAAATAAAAATACTTCAAGGAATATATTCCTCAATGTGCAGTCTCAATAAATAATAATAAAAAAAACAATATATCATATGATGTGCCAATGAACAAAAGCAGAAAAGTAAAAAAAAGCCTATTTTCCAGACTTCCAAAATTGTTCAGAAATATTTCAAATTTTCCAAGTGATAGTGCCTTGTGTTGCTTGCCGATAAATTTTGTGACTGTTCACCCTTATTTAGTGTCACCACCACCTCTAATATAGCATGCGCTCACCAGATCAGGGAAAAATACAGCATGTAATCATATCCCGGTATGCGTCTCCTCAGATCTCTAGCAGTGGTCCCATTTATCTCCAGTACTTGTATCAGACTCAGTGTGTGATATAAAGGATTCCTCACATCCGTGTCAATTCCTATTTAGGTTTTCTCGCTCCCAAAAGAAAAACCTCATATGGTGTAGTATGTATGTATAAAAGGCAGTTTTATTTAGTAAATATTAAATTGTGCACTCACATATAAAAGTGCCCATCCAGCACTAGTTTGTCCAGCGTTACTGTTCAATCTTTCCTCAGCGTGCGCTCCACGCCTCGGTTGTGTTGCGATTCAGCGTGCAGAAGTGCCGTGGCGGAGGTGTGTGACGTACTTCCGTCTACGAAAGAAAATTTCCCATAAGCCTCTACACGTTTCGCATGTGTGCATGCGAAACACGTAGAGGCCTATGGGAAATTTTCTTTTACATCTGCTGAGCGCATTTGTGGGGAAAAAAGGACGTAAATTTTGTTTGGGAGCCACGTCGCACGACCGCGCAATTGTCAGTTTAAGCGGCACAGTGCCGAATCACAAAAAGTGGCCTGGTCTTTGACCAGCGAAATGGTCTGGGGCTGAATTGGTTAAACACAAATAAATGTATAATATTTTTGGAATCTTTTTCTAAGAGTTTCATGTCCTTGTGTCACAAATCAGCAGTTATGTTTTTAGGTTGAATTATTGCTTTGCACAAACTGACACCAGCAGCTCCAACCATCCTCTACGCGTTTAGCCTTTTGCTTTTAGCCTTCAACTACTTTTCCAACAATCTATCTCTATTATATATCTGCTGACTATTTTAAATTTAAGATAATGTAATACAGCCAAAATGTTACCTTAACCTGAAAAAATCCTCCCTCCTAGCAAAATAACAGACCAGCGGTATGTATAACATTCTTTTTCTCTGGATCTGAGTATTACATTGTAACTGTTCTCCTTTCTAATGTATAATTGGTGGAACCATGAAAAGACTGAATATAATGTAAAAAAGTATTAAAACTCTCAGTTCCCAAATCCCTTTATCAAAATGAAAACGTAAGATAATGAAATCATCCATTCTTAATTTTTTGAGCTGTACTGTTGTACTCTTCAGGCAACTGCAAGACTGCAAATCTCATAAAATAATTTGATATGTGCTCTGGTCAACACTTGATGAGATTGTTGAATGCTGGCTATCAGATCAGATCTGTCCATGAGATCCATATGATAATGTCTGTAAATATAGCTCTCTCAAATGAAAACATGGATTAAGAAATTATGGAAGTACATAGTGGGGTGCATTTATTAAAGGCAAACAAACTTTGCACTTTGCATGTGCAGTTTCACGAATTGCCCCATAGCTTAGTAAATTTGCTGAAGCTCTGCTAAATTTTCCACCATCCAATCATGTGCAAGCAAAAATGATGTTGTTTTTTTTCCCTTCCACCTGATATAGGTATTAAGTACAAAGTTAAGCTTTACCACATTTACATTTACACAGTCTATTTGCCTTTAGAAAATTAAAATAATATTAAACCCTTACATAAGCCTACTGAATAGCCTCAGAGCATACCGTGATGATGCAAATCCTTCTATATAACTAATCCTGTTTATCTTCGTCCCTCTCTCCTCCACAACCTTTGAAAGTACGTCAACAAAGGGTCTGGGATCTGATGTTACACACTGCAAAGAACATAGCACAGAGCTGAGTGTAATCTGACACATGAGTGGAGGGTATGGGCACAGTCCCCTCTGCACAGTCTAATTGGAAAACAAGCACATCTGAGGATGTCAATCACCTGCTGTGTGGTTGGGGGGCATCACCATGGCTTTCCTGGTGTCTGGAAATACTGGAAGAACCAAGGAAGGAGGAGCTGCCGGGATTCCACATTAGGTGCTGTGGATTTAAGCAAGTAAAAAAACTACACACTGAATGAGGATTTGTTCTGTAAAAGTAGAACATATTCACTTCCACTCCAAATCTGCATTGTCCCAGAGCTCCCGTATCAAGATTCAATAATGGGACACTTATATTCTAATTCTAGTGTTATAGCAGTTGAAATTAATAATATAGTTTCTGCGTTTCTGCGTTTCCAGATGACAACAAGCTATGTAGTAGAATAATGTCTTTGATCAGTTTTAAAAAAAGAGATGCATATACTCCTAAAATAAATTACTATATATAGGTAATAACACCAGCGATTACTGATGCAGGAAATAACTGATTGCCTTTTGGGGAATCAGGAAATACTTTTTCCCTATTAAATGAAATTTCACCATGTTTTATAGGGTTTTGTATTTGCCTTCTGTAAGTATAGTTTTTTTTTGGTTAAGCTAGATTGATTTATGTTTTTTTTTTTTTTTCTAGCTTGGCTATCTACGGAACTACGTAACTTCCTTAAATAACTTTTGAATTAGTTTGTAATTATATAAAGAGTAGGCGGTATTGTGTCAAGTGGATGTTCACCCTCTCCTATACCCAGTGAAGTGAACAGCCTCAGATGATACACAGAGATTAAACAAATCTCCCTAAATGTATATCTGCTGTCTTCAGCTTGCTCTTCTTTACAATTCTAATATTGTGGTATAATTCTTACTTCCTTATTCAGCAGTAGGAGTGGATTCTTGGAATACGCCTTGTGACAGCTGATTGGAGGAAAGACACACACGCCCTCCTCTATATAGGCAGAGGAAGATACTTTCAGGGCTGTGCTGTGACAAGACAAGCTAATCTATTTATATCCCCCCCCCCCCAGCACAAAATTCAGGCTGCTTTTATCTCCTGTCTCAGAGAACTTGTCAGAAGGTATTATTCTTATAACAGAGGAACTAAACAGCAGATAAGAGAACACTAGAGATATATGTGCATAGGTCAAATTTCATGAATGAATGAATGAATGAATGAATGAATGACTTGTATAGCGCAACGCATGCGAACTGAATCGCCTCTGGGCGCTTTTTCCAGCCAGTGTCTGCTTGGCTGGTGCGGTCATTTTTACCCCGTAGGATCTTGACACGCTAGGGACACACAGTCATACACACATATATACATGTATACTGGGCCAATTTGGACGAGATCCAATTTACCTACCCGCATGTCTTGGAGTACCCGCATGAATCTGTAGTACTATAGTAACATTTTCTGTTTAGAGCCATATGATAAATATTGTAGTATATATAGATGTCAGAAAAGATATGTAGTTATGGTTAGCATCTTAATGCTTTAGTCTTGGTCCAGTCTTCTCTGGTTGTCCCGGAATGGCATATGATAAACTTGGTGGACAAGTTGTGCAGGGGTAGGAAGCAAACCATCCTATAGTGGAAAACTACAGCGTGCATAAGGAAGCTCAGTCTCATGTGACTGCAAACAAATGGCACATGCAAGAGATTCCATAACCAAAACAACAATTACATTTTAAAGCCCCATACACACTATCAGTTGTCCTGCAGGTTTTTCTCTTCAGGTTTATCAAAACCATGTAGTGCAAGGGCCTGCCTGATTGCATACAAGTTGACACTCTTAGGCCGCGTACACACGATCGAACATGTCCGCTGAAACTGGTCCACAGACCATTTTTAGCGGACATGTTCGATCGTGTGAACGGCCTATCGGACAGTTTTCCAGTGGACAAAAGTTTCTAAACATGCTTAGAAACTTGTCCGCTGGAAACCTGTCTGTCGGACAGGTTCGATGGTTAGTATGCCCAACCATCGGATCAAAATCCTGCGCATGCGTCGAATTGATTCGACGCATGCTTGGAAGCATTGAACTTCCTTGTTTCAGCAAGTCGGTGTGTTCTACTTCACCGCGTTCTGGTCCGAGGGGATTTTGGTCCGATGGTGTGTACACACATCAGACCAAAAGACCACTTTAGACATGTCCGATGAAAACGGTCCATCTGACCTGTTTCATCGGACATGTCTGATTGTGTGTACGCGGCCTTAAGGTTTGACCTCATATTAGATGGTTTTGATAAATCTGCAGAAAAACTGATAGTGTGTATGGGGCTTAACTTAAGGATCTTCTGGGCCAAAGCCAATTGGTTTAGCCAGTCTGTATCAAGTATCAAGGATGACCAGTCTTGCTGTAAATCCTGTGCTGTAAGGACAAAATTTCCTTTTCAACAAGTTGTTGCTATGGAAACGCCTTTTTTTTTTTTTAAATTGTAGTTAACATCAACTAGCCATTCACTCATTTCCAATTGCAGATGTATGTTTATATTAAACCAAATATATTTTCATTTTTTGAATGATATTACCCCTTTAAAAAGTTAACTCTTTCTAAAGATGATGTATCTCAAGAAAACCTTTTAATCTACAACGTAATAGTTCTTTTGCCCATATTTGCATAGATATCTCTTGAAGACACTTTCCTTTTTTTGCAGGTTGATGCACATGGGAACATTTTGTTGACAACACTGGAACTGAGAAATGAAGTCGGCGGAACAGAAGTCCTAACCAGCACTATTGATCCGAGAGCTACCATGTTTTCATATGACAGTGCCAGCATCCAGTATCGGAAACCCATTCCCAACAGAGATATGTACAGCAGAAGCACATTGGATAGGCACATGGTTCACAAAAAAGGGCGGCTGAGGAGGAGTGCCTCTCAGATTAAAATTAAAATTCCTGATTTGACTGATGTGAATGGCATAGACCGGTGGTCAAGGATGATATTTCCTGTTGCTTTTTCCTTCTTTAATGTTGTGTATTGGCTTTATTATGTACACTAACTTATGCAGTTAGATCACTTTTTTGAAGATGCTAGGTCTATTTTTCTGATCCTGAAGGGACTGCATTAGCAATAGTGCTGCAAATTCAAGGTAAGATATTCAGCCATTAAAATGATTTTAGTGTTTGCACACTGCATTTAATTTTCAAATTGTAGGTTCTTTAGAAGAAAGAGTTTAGCTTTTATGAAAAACAAGCGTATTGTCTTCTTAATTGAAGATAAAACTTGCTCCAATACATTATGGTAAGAAAAAGCTTTATAAATATATCACACGTCATCTTTCATCATTAACCTCTCAGCTGCAAAAAAAAGAAAAAAAAATCCCAGCATCCTAGTACAGCAAAGAGGTTAATCCACCATTCTCTCACATTTTGTACTTTAAATAGATTCCTCTGTAAAGTCTTTTTTACACCTCAAGTCATTGTATTTTTACTATACACAGAAAAACTTTTAAGGATATAATGAGGTTTACAGCTAAATGTCAACACCTTTGGTCTTGTGAATCCTTGCCATATGGGTCATCATCATCATAACTGTCATGTAGAACCATGTGGGAAATCTGGGATATAAGAATATGTACAAGTGGGGGAAAAAAGATAACAGTTTTTTAAGATTACACTATTATGTGAGACAAGAATAACTATGCTTTCAAAACAAAAAGTATGACCTGTATAGATACTGTAGGTGGAAGATGGGGCCCTAAGCAACTAATGTGACAGGGCCCTTTCCACACTTGCAGACTTTAAAGTTAGCCCTAGGGGCTTCCCACTGCCATGATCCACCCCTATGGTAGAGGGTGTATGGATGAGAAATAATCACCAACAAGATTCCTACCAAGTGACTATACAACACTACACTTCCATGAGTAGAATGTTGACATGAACTGGAAAGAGGTTTACAAAGGAAAATACAATTGGGTTGATGATAGTTTCCTTAAGGAAAATGGATTACATTTAAAATGATCAAATCGAAAAAAATGCATTAAGCATACATGCAAATCGTGCATCTAAATCTTGCGTTATGTATAGCAGTCGTTTACACGGTTACTCCAGATCAGTGTTATAGGGTTTTACATAAAAGCCAATCTATTAAGGCAGGAAAAAACTTAATTGCATTTAGTACAGAGCCTGTGTCCCACAGAAAGTTGCCTTGTCTGCCAAACCTTTGCCGTGACTATATATTGTACATAGTGTTGTAATCAACGTATGGTACATTCAATAAGAACATTTACAAAACAATTACACAGTCATGACAAAGAATGAAAAGCTACTCCTGAAAAAATTGCTGTTTTAGTTTTGTGAGCAGCTGTGTCTAAGCTGAAACGTATCTTAATAATGGCTGCTATACAAAAATGTAAAGTGTCTTTTAGCTGTTTTAAAAACTTTAATGGGTGAATATGTAAAACTTTAACATAATAGATAACAAGGTGCAAGTAACATTTTTAAATATCTGAATTCCTGTCCAATAATCTCAAAGAAAAAAAAGTGCCAACCGATCTTTTGGTGCCTCTTTTTGGTAGCTGAGAGAACGAAAAAATGCTGCTCAAAAAATATACTTTAAGGGGTCCTTTTACTATTTGTTTTCTATACTTCCTATACAAGTTATTGTACACTCTATTAACAAATCTGTGCCATACTGAGTCTGAGTATCAGAACTGTGAAAGGCATATTCTATTTCATAATTTATTTATGAAATGCTCCTCCATTATAAATAGAGACTTTCTTTCCATAATTGGTAAAGAACATTAATACAACTAGGCAACATAAAAAAGGGTTGTAGAAAATACTTTCCTCTTCTAATATGACCCTTAACCATATGAATAAATCAATGTTGGCAAACTATTAATTATTATCCTTGACATGGTGAATATACTTAACATTATTAACATTTTAATTAAATATACAATACAACGGGGAGGTATGTCAAATGTAAACAAGAAGCAAAAACAAAGAGTATGCCTCTGTCCCAGAATATTAACTACAATGGAAGGACAAAGAATTACATTAAGTCACTATACGTTATAATTTTTCCACTCTTGTTTGGATAGTGTACAATTCTGCCACACATATAAAAGGCTAAATTACCCAAACTTTAAGGCCATGTACACACGATCAGTCCAAACTGATGAAAATGGACTGAAGTTCAGTTTCATCGGTTCAGAACGCGGTGACATAAAACACACGACGTGCTGAAAAAAATTAAGTTCAATGCTTCCAAGCATGCGTCGACTTGATTCTGAGCATGCCCCGGTTTGGAACCGATGCTTTTTGCGTACTAACCATCGGTCAGGCGTCCATTGGTCCAATTTTAAAGCAAGTTCTCCGTTTTTGGACCGAAGGACAACAGACTGATGGGGCATACACACGGTCGGTTTGGACCGATGAAACTAAACTTCAGTCCGTTTTCATCAGTTTGGACTGATCGTGTGTATGAGGCCTCAAAGTTTGTTCTTGCTCAATAAGACAATGCAAAGAAAAAATAACACACACAATTTTAGTTTATAATAGAAATTGCTTTCATGTACCTCCTTACTATATGAAGCATAGCGTATTTTCACTAAATTACTACTTTTAGTTCTTATTCCACTGCCTCTGTAAATATCACCACCCAATAATAACAATGAGCCCAAGCCAGGGTTTTTCTGATGGAAAAAAAAACTCCTTTTACTATTCTGCTATTTAATGCATTGAGAGGTGGGAAAAGAGAAGTAGTAAATGCTTGTCATGCCTTGAAATATAGAAACACTGTTAGGCCACGTAAACACGATAGGACCATCAGGGGAGAACGGTCTGAAGGACCGTTTTCATCAGTCCAAACCGATCGTGTGTGGGCCCCATAAGTTGGTTAACCTTTCGGTCAAAAAATGAGAACTAAAATTTAACCGATGGACGCCTAACGATAGGTCAAAATCGATCGTTAGTAGGCATGACAAAAAATCCACGCATGCTCAGAATCAAGTCGACGCATGCTTGGAAGCATTGAACTTCATTTTTTTCAGCACGTCGTGTTTTACGTCACCGCGTTCTAACAGGATTGTTTTTTTAACCGATGGTGTGTAGGCAAATCAGACCATCAGTCAGCTTCATCGGATGGACTGATAGTGTGTACGCGGCCTTAGAGTTTCTCAGCTTTCAATGAAGATGACAAGAAGAACTGTGACTAAGACACAAAACACAGTTAAGAGATAACAGGGGCATCAATGAAAACAAAAAACACCAGACATGGTTCCACGTCATGAAATGCTTATCTCAACCCTTCTTAAGCCTCGTACACACGATCAGTCCATCCGATTAGAACGGTCCGAATTAACCGATGAAGCTGACTGATTGTCTGATGTGCCTACACACCATTGGTTAAAAAAACAATCGTGTTAGAACGCGGTGACGTAAAACACAACGACATGCTGAAAAAAATGAAGTCCAATGCTTCCAAGCATGCGTCGACTTGATTCTGAGCATGTGTGCATTTTTAACCGCAAGTTGGCTTTTTTTTTAACCGAAGTTTAAATAACCTATGGGGCCCACATACGATCGGTTTTGACAGATGAAAACAGTCCATCAGACCGTTGTCCTCTGGCTATCCTATCGTGTGTACGAGGCCTTAATCTCACATGATCTGCTTGGAAGTATTAGGCCTCGTACACACGATGAGATATGTCCGCTCAAACTTGTCCGACGGACAGTTTAGAGCGGACATGTCTCATCGGATTTCGGTCCGATGGCGTGTACACACCATCGGATCAAAATCCCCGCCGGCAGACAGCGTGGTGACGCGGCGGTGACGTTGACGCCGCCACGTCACCGCTACGTCACCGCACCAGGAAGTAAACACTTCTACGCGCATGCGTCGGATCCATTCACAGGATACGACGCATGTGCGGGAAGATATGGTTTGCCGTACTAACCAGCGGACATATCCGACGGACAGGTTTGTAGCGGACAAATTTCAAAGCATGCTTTGAAATTTGTCCGATGGACAAACCTGCCTGCTAGCCCGTACACACGATCGGATTTGTCTGCTGAAACGGTCCATCGGACCGTTTTCAGTGGACAAATCTGATCGTGTGTACGCGGCCTCATAGGTATCAGATATAGAGTCATGATAGGTCAGCAGGGTTAGGACTGGCATAAAATATATCAATTAATTTTGACATTATTTCCCTATTGTGTAAATTGATAATTATGCCTTTTATTTTTTTACAGTGCTACCTCATTTGAATCCTGACCAGTGTGACCACAATGACAAATCTATTTCTGTGCTAGAAAGCTGACAAGTCACATTAATAATGTAATACATTAGCTAGATAGGTACATTTGTAAATTATTATTGAGAAGGAAATTTGAAAACTAGACAGTAAGGCCAGGTTCACACTAGCTGCGGCCACGGTTTGCAGCAGGAGGTCTGGGGCATCAGCGTTCTCCATTTCAGGGGCTAATCAGGTCCAAATATGTGCCTAAATTCGGACCTGAAACTAAGCTTACATAGTAGGTGAGGTGAAAAAAAGACACAAGTCCATCAAGACCAACCTAAGAGTCTGATTTTATGCCAATATTACATTGTATATCCCTGTATGTTGAGGTCATTCAGGTGCTCATCTAATAGTTTTTTTAAACTATCAATGCTCCTCGCTGAAACCACTGCTTGAGAACGAGAATTCCACATCCTTACCGCTCTTACAATAAAGAACCCTCTACGCAGTTTAAGGTTAAATCGCTTTTCTTCTATTTTTAGTGAATGGCTGCGTGTCTTATTAAATTCCCTTACACGGAAAGGTTTTATCCCTATTGTGGGGTCATCGTTATGGTATTTGTTGAACTCATATGCCCTCTCAAGTGTCTCTTCTCCAGAGGGAACAAGTTCAGTGCTCATAGCCTTTCCTCATAACTAATGTCCTCCAGTCCCTTTATTAGTTTTGTTGCCCTTCTCTGGACTCCAGTTCCAGCACGATGCCAATATTATGTTTGCTTTGCTTTCAGCAGCTTGGCATTGCATGCCATTGCTGAGCCTGTCATCTACTAGGACCTCCATGTCCTTTTCCATCTTAGATTCCCCCAGAGGTTCCCCCCCACTGAACAGATTGCATTCATATTTTTGCCACCCAAATGCATTATTTTACATTTTCTACATTATTTGCCATGTAATTGCCCACCCCATTAATTTGTTCAAATCTTCTTGCAAGGTTTCCACATCCTGTGGAGAAGTTATTGCCCTGCTTAGCTTAGTATCATCCACAAATACAAAGATTGAACTGGTCATCCCATCCTCCAGGTCATTTAAGAATAAATTAAATAGTATTATTCCCAGGACAGAACCCTGGGGACCCCACTTTCCACCCCTGCCCATTCAGAGTACTCCCCATATATCACTACCCTCTCAACACGCCCCTGTAGCCAGTTTTCAATCCATGTTTTCACCCTATGGTCCATGCCAATGGACCTTACTTTGTACAGTACTTGTCATTACTAAAATCTTGTATATAGTCCCTTATCAACCCCTCCAAGAGCTTGCATACAATTGATGTTAGGCTAACTGGCTTGTAATGCCCAGGGATGTATCTTGGCCCTTTTTAAATAATGGTGCTACATTGGCTTTTCTCCAATCAGCTAGTACCTTACCAGTCAGTAGACTGTTTGTAAAAAATTAGGAACAATGGTCTGGCAATTACTTGACTGAGTTCCGTAAAGACCCTTGAGTGCAAGCCATCTGGTCCCGGGGACTTATTAATGTTAAGTTTATCAAGTCTATTTCTAATTTCGTCCTCTTTTAGCCATAAGGGTGCTTCCTGTGACATGTCATGAGAATAAACATTGCATTTTTGGTTACTAAAGCCCCCCGATTCCCTTGTGAAGACTAAGGAGAAGAACAAATTCAATACCTTCACCATCTCTCCATCCTTAGTAACTAGATTCCCTACATCATTCTTTATGGGACCAATATGATCTGACCTCCCTTTCTTACTATTTGTGTACTTAAAGAATTTATTTGGATTTTTCTTACTCCCCTCCGCTATGTGCCTTTCGTGTTCTATCTTAGTCGCCCTGATTGCACCCTTACATTTCTTGTTATATTCTTTGTAAAGTTAGAATGCTGATGATGATCCCTCAGCCATTGTTCCTAAGATTTTATCCTAATTAGTATGTTCTAGCAAGGTTTCCTCATTTGAAATTCAGTGTCTTTGTATTCCCCTTATGTTTCCTATTAGTGTGATTTATACTGAAACTAATTGACCTGTGATTGCTGTTTACTAAATTGCCCCATATTTACACACCTGTGATCAGGTCTGTATTGTTGTTAATCAGTAGGTCTAGTAACGCTTTATTTCTAGTTGGTGCGTTTACCACCAACTAGATGCACAGGACTCTTTTCCAGTGTGGACCCTGGCCGCCCAGGAGATGTGTGAACCGACTCAGACTCTTGAGAGCCAGTCACAGTCTCCTGTCATGCAAATTGGATGCAGGGAAACCACATCCAATTTTCTTAAGTGTGAACCCAGCCTTAAGGACTGATTAATTTAACTGGTGGAAAAAAAAGTGATATTAACTGATTGCCGACCGCCCGCCGTCATATTACTGTGGGACGGTGGCACTGCTGGGCGAGAGCACGTAGCTCTAGGTCCTATCTTTTTCTGCCACTAGGGGGTGTGCGCGCACCGACGGCGGCCCGCGCACGCGCCCCCCGCACGCCCCCGAGTCCCGCGGGGGCGTGTATGAACGGAAGATCAGTGATTCCCCCTAGTGAGTCAACCCCCCCCATACAGTTAGAACACACCAGGAACATACTTAACCCCTTCCCCGCCCCCTAGTGTTAACCCCTTCACTGCCAATGGCATTTTTATAGTAATCCAATGCATTTTTATAGCATTGATCGCTATAAAAATACCAATGGTCCCAAAAATGTGTCAAAAGTGTCCGATGTGTCCGCCATAATATTGCAGTACCGAAAAAAAACGCTGATCGCCGCCATTACTAGTAAAAAAAAAAATATTAATAAAAATGCCATAAAACTACCCCCTTTTTTGTAAACGCTATAAATTTTGCGCTAACCAATCAATAAACGCTAATTGGGTTTTTTTTGGGGGAAAATATGTAGAAGAATACGTATCGGCCTAAACTGAGGAAAAAAATGTTTTTTTATTTCTTTTTTGGGGATATTTCTTATAGCAAAATGTAATAAATATTGCATTTTTTTCAAAATTGACGATCTATTTTTGTTTATAGCGCAAAAAATAAAAACCGCAGAGATAATAATAATGCAAGTCTTATATAGCGCTGTCTTACCCTAACTTGCCAGGCAAGCTTCTGAAGCCACAGCCGAAGCTGTAGCTCATCGGGTCTCGAGGCGCTTATATAGTAACATAGTCACTATTACCCAAATCAATGGTACTCATTTTACCGACCTCGGAAGGATTGAAGGCTGAGTGGACCCCGCCGGGATCGAACCTGCGACCCTGAGGGCTCAGGTGATCACAGATTGCTGCAACGGAGCATTAGCCCGCTGAGCCATCTTACCAGATGATCAAATACCACCAAAAGAAAGCTCTATTTGTGGGAAAAAAAGGACGCCAATTTTGTTTGGGAGCCACGTCGCACGATCGCACAATTGTCAGTTAAAGCGACGCAGTGCCGAATCACAAAAAGTGCTCTGGTCTTTGGACAGCAATATGGTCCGGGGCTAAAGTGGTTAAAGGTCGTGCTTATTCAGGAATCTGGACATCCAGTCATCATTATAATGATGTAGGTTTAATCAAAGTTGTGTACGTCTCTCTTATTTAACTTTATCTGAGCCTTACACATAAGCTGAAGTGTCAGGGGGTCAGAAGTTAGCCGAAATTCAACTTTTTATACTCTTATGCCGCGTACACACGATCATTTTTCGGGTTGTAAAAAACGACGTTTTTCAGGCTCTAAAAAATAATTTCTTTTCAACTTGCCTACACACAAAAATGCTCTAGCAAAGCGCGGTGACGTACAACACATACGACGGCACTATAAAGGGGAAGTTCCATTCGAATGACGCCACCCTTTGGGCTGCTTTAGCTGATTTTGTGTTAGTAAAAGACGATTCACAATTTTCTGTCTGTTACAGCGTGATGAATGTGCTTACTCCATTACGAACGGTAGTTTTACCAGAACGAGCGCTCCTGTCTCATAACTTGCTTCTGAACATGTGCCATATGTTCACGTTGTTAAAACGACAACGTTAAAAAGGTTGTGAAAAAATAGAGCACGTTAAAAAAAAATGTGCCCGTTTTTCAGAACCCGAAAAATGCTCTGAAGCCCACACACGATCGTTTTTAATGACATTAAAAAAACATGTAATTTTTTAGAACCCGAAAAATGGTTGTGTGTACGCGGCATTACAATTGTAAACCTGTTAAATAAAGTTTTATTTAATTTTTGTATAATTGTTTTCTACACTCTTCATGGGCTGCTGAATCAGCGTAAATCACAAATCCAGTATTATTTCTATTATATTTATTTCATATTATTTCCCCCTCTTTTGTCTCGGTAATACTTAACTTACTGATGTTACTGTGTCCCTTGCTGCATCTTCCTTCTTCAGCAGCTGTCTAGTAGTTAGAGATAGACTTTAAGTGCTGGTATCTGAAAGAAAAAGACCACTGTGATCTGTTACTTCAGAAAAGATTAAATCAAATTGGGTAGAGATTACATCACTTAGATTCTCTTGTAACCACAAAACTGATGCATTGTGGTTGCATAATGCCCCAGAGCAGATGAGTTGGTTGTAGTTCTGAAATTAGTGCTAGACCCCACTGACCCAGTGCAGTCAAGAAAACCAGCTGTTTTAAAAATGGAGATTTTTAAATCAGCTGGTAGTTAAATGGCAGTTGGTAGTTAAAGCGGAGTTCCAATCAAAAGTGGAAGTAGCACTTTAAGTATTCCTTACCCCCTTACATGCCACATTTGGCCTGTCAATTTTTTGGGGGGGGGAGTTGGTACCTTGTTTTGACAGGAACCCAGCTCCCACTTTTGCTCGGGCTGCCTAGGCGACTCGAGCAGAAGTTATCTTCTACCCTTCACTCCATGCAATCTTCTGGGATAGGTCACGTGTCCCAGAAGATAGCCTGGCCCGTTGAGGAGGCGTAGTGCCACTCACACATGCGCACCCGGCTGTGAATCCGCAAGCTTTCACAGCCGGGTGCCCACACTTGTAATGCCAGCGCCAGGGAAAGGAGAGAACCGAGTGTTTCGAGATGCCGCATCGCTAGATCATGGGACAGGTGTGTGTTTATTAAAAGTCAGTAGCTCCACTTTTTGTAGCTGCTGACTTTTAATAAACACAAAAAGACTGGAACTCCGCTTTCAGTGGTTAATAAACAACACACACAACAGTTACATATCTTTGCTGATCAAATGGTTTAAATAATCATAATTACTGATGATTACAATATGTAAACTTCCTGAAAAGAGAATAATTGGAGTCACATATAACAGTCATTGAATAAAGTTTTGCAATAAATTTAGATTTAATTTATTATGACTTTTTTATGCCTCTAAAGGCACTTCTATATTAGCTTACATCAGACTCTGCACATCAGATGGTTAAGTCAGTATTTAAGGAACAGAGGCATAAAAAAATGCACCAAAGCTGCATTCAGAGAGGAACTTATGAGCATAAATGACATACGTAGGAGTGTCATTGTATTCCACTGACCAGGATAAATTGGAATGAATTTACTCTCATTGCCATACACATGTAAACGTGCATTCATATGCACAATAACGCACATACATATGTGATATTAGAAGCATATTTTCTGCCAAGTCCTGTCAGATAAAAAAGCATATTTGAAGAATAAATTCATACACCCGTGTGCATAAAGCCTGAGAGTTGTGAAGGAGTAAAAAAATGTTTTTTAGCAATCTCGGCCTCTATCAGTCTACAGTCAAGCAGACAGCTGAGAAATGTAAGGGCCCATCCACGCCACGTTTCTAAACAGCCCATTCAGAGCAGGTATTACTCTGTCTAGCTGTAAATATCAATGCAAGTACACTTTGTACTTGCATTGATACATATTTACAGGCATCTTTGCATTTTATAATTTATGAAGAGACCAACAAAAAAGAAACTATAAAGAGATAGCAAATCACTGTCATCTAAAAAACGTAAAAATTGTTGCACAATTTAATAAAAAAACATAAAGATGTTCTATGGCATTTCCAATCAAGCTGATTGAATTCTTACTGAATGTAAACAGCGATATGTTTGGAGAAATAAAACAAATCACTGCCAAAACCTCATCCCAACTTTGAAGAACAGCGCAGTGAGATGAAATTTAAGGCTGTTTTGCTGCCTCAGGGTCTGGACAGCTTGCAGTTACTGAGGAACCAGTGAATCCCAAGCTGTCTCAGAAAAATCAGCAACAGAGTGTCAGGGCATTTGTCTGTAATCTGAAGTGGAAAATAAGTTGGGTAATGCAACATGACAATGATCTAACACACATGAGTACTTTAGCAATAGAATGGATCAAGCAGAAGAAATTCTGTATTTACAAATTGGGCAAGTTGTGGTTTTGACTTCTGTTCCATTGAAATGTTGTGGTATTACCCAATGCAGGCTGTTCATTATTTGATCTATTATGTAACATACATATACTACATTTCATAGTGAATTTTAGGAGACATGAATGCAATTACATCATCACCTGTCCAAGGGAGCTTACAATCAATCATACCCAAAAACAGAATGGCAGAAGTTAAAGAGGGAGATAAGTCACTTGTTTGGCATGTTTTTGGATTGTAGGAAGAAATTATTTCATACATGGAAAAAACCTTCCAAGAAGAAGCTGAAACAGTTATACATACAAAAATAGACCAAAACATCTATTAAATTCTGAAACTACAGAATCATTTAGTTGAAGTTATTGTCAGTAAAGAGGTTCCACTACTTACTAAATGAAAAATGCCCACCATACCTTTTCCACCAATAACCTTGAGTGTTTAAATCAAATTTTTTAGTAAAATAAGGCAATGTTAAAGCTTATTTTTTAATAATCTCCTTACAGTTATTGTTATTATGGATTAGATGAAGATCCAAGTTAAAGGGTCACTAAAGGATTTTTTTTTAGCTAAATAGCTTCCTTTACCTTACTGCAGTTCTGGTTTCATGTCCTCATTGTTCGTTTTTGCTCTGATGTTGCTGTAATTCTGCTCTGTTCTGGACACTTCCTGGTTGTCTGTTTCCTGATGACCACAGTACTGGGAGATTCTAATTTTGTTTTCCTAACCATCACTCTCTATGGCACTGTCTAGCACATAGGCATTAAATTACATGCAAAAACGAAAGTGAAACTAGAGGCACAATATATGAATGATTTGTATCTGTTTTAATCGTTTTTAAAAGGAATCAGTTAACTATTATGTCTCTATACCCTGTAGACAGTAATTTCAGCAAAACAAATTCCTTTAGTGACCCTTTAAGTCTAAAAGGTTTCCAAACATCTTCTCACAACTTTATCATTGCCTCTGAGAAAAAAATAAGATCTTTGCTAAAGTTTAGTTCATGGATCTACAAGGTTGCACACTTTGGCTAATAAAGTGCATTATATAGCATATTTCCATCTGTATCATGAAAGAACAGTTTGAAGCCCAACTCCTGGAAAAAAAAAACTTGCAGTTGGGTCCTTCACACTGCAAGGGTTACATGCTCATTAACTCTAGGGGGTAGAGGAAATGATATATTACTTACCCTTTTGCTCTTTCCAATAGGCTCTAGCGACTTCCTCTTCTCCCTGAGGGTCTGGGTTGTCGGTTGTCCCTCGGGACCATGACATACGGTGCAGGACTAATGGTCCTGTTTTGTATGTGAGAAGGTAAATATACAACTGCAGGTTGGAGCTCCTTAGAGAAGAGGCTCCAAGTGCAAACATGGAGGGTGCCTGCTAGACCAAGGAATAAACAGAATATTACTGTTTTATAATCTACCCCTAGACTTAAGGAAAATGTAACCCTTACAGCGTGGAGAAGCTGCACTGGAAGGGTAGTTTTCTTCTTGCGCATTGGGCTTTTAACCTCTCAAGTAGTTGAAGACATGATTATCTCATCAGATTTTCAAATGAAAAACAAATAAAGGGATATTATGGTATACACTTTTAGTAAAATGCAGAAATATAGACAACAAAGATCAAATTGATATTTTAGAATTCAAATTAAAATGAAAAGCCATTATGACCAAAAAATACTTAATTTAATTTCAAAAACATACTTGTAAGGAGAAGTTTTACATTAAAGTACATTATTAGTTTTAAATTACTGCCCTATTTTTTTTCTAATTTCAGTTGTAAATCTTATTGAAAAATCTACACTTTGTCTTTTATTATATACTATTGCCCTGATTTATCTCCTTTGAAAGCAGCTTCTGTTTGCTACCAGCCATGCGCTAATTTGCAGCAGGTTAGGTAAATGCATTGTGGACAACTTCTTTATATGCATTCATGAACATTATGCCACGTACACACAACCGTTTTTCATGACGAGAAAAATGCAATTTTTTAAATTGGACGTTAAAAACGGCTGGTGTAGGCTCCAGAGCATTTTTTTCTATGAGAAAAATGGCCATTAAAAATTTAGAACATGATCTATTTTTTCTCGTTGTTTTTCACGTCATTGTTTTTCTCGACGTGTGTATACTTTAACGACGGGGAAAAAAATGCGCATGCTCAGAAGCAAGTTATAAGAAGGGAAATTTGCATAATCAGCCCAAAGGATGGTGCCATTCGAATGGAACTTCCCCTTTATAGTGCCGTTGTACGTGTTGTACGTCACCACGCTTTGCTCGAGCATTTTTTTTTCACCATTGTGGGTATGCACAAGGCAGGCTTGACAAGAATCACGTCGAGAAAAACATCGTTTTTTTTCCATGACATGAAAAATGGTCGTGGGTACGCGGCTTAAGTCATTATTCAACTTAAACATGACTTGTCCAAGTTTTTACATTTTTCCTGCATATTGGTAGGCAGCCAGCTCAACTAGAGCAACATAGTTTTTTTGTTCATTACTTTACAGCAGAAACACCTTTCTCATTGTAAGGTTATCTCTCACTGTTAATCAACAATTTTGGTGCATAAGTAACTTCTAAATCTCATGCTAAGTGATGGCCCTAGAGAGGTATAGATTTAACCCTTGTATTTTAAGCAGGTGAGCACATTTTTCAACTCTTAGGCTGCGTACACACGGAGGGACATGTCCGCTGAAACGGTCCGACGGACCGTTTCCAGCGGAAATGTCTCCTCCGGATTTTGGTCCGATGGCGTGTACACACCATCGGATCAAAATCCCCGCCGACAGACAGCGTAGTGACGTGGCGGTGATGTTGACGCCACCACGCCACCGCACCAGGAAGTAAAAAACTTCCACGCATGCGTCGCATCCTTCCGACGCTTGTGCGGGGCAGATATGTCCGCTGGTTAGTATCCAGACATGTCTCCGGCGGACAAATTTTAAAGCATGTTTTAAAATTTGTCCGCCGGTCAGACATGTCCGCTAGCCCATACACACGATTGGATTTGTCTGCTGAACTGGTTCGTCGGACCAGTTTGAGCGGACAAATTTTATCATGTGTACGGGGCCTTAGTTTTCACAAAATGAGAACTTATATAAATTAACATATTTCCTAAAAACTTTTTTTGTTTTGTTAAATTCTAAAAATGTTTTTCCAATTATTATTTTTTTTGAGTGTATATATACATGCTTTACATTGTTTTAGCTGAGCATGGGGCTTTCCTAAAAGCCCAACACCGACTGCTGCTTTCTTTTTGAAAAGCTATACGACTGCCCAAGAGTAGTCATGAAGGGGATGTGGTCTTTAGCTGTGTCTGTATTGTGATTGTAGCTAAATAGCTGTAGATCAAATTACTAGAGTTGAGCGGACACCTGGATGTTCGGGTTCAAACCCGAACTTTAAAAAAAAAGAACTCCGAACCCCATTGAAGTCAATGGGACACAGACTTTTAGTAAAAAAAAAAAATGCGCGGATGTCCCCGCAAATTCAATAACCAGACCCTTTAGGTCTGGTATGGATATTAAGGGGAACTCCGCCGTCAATTTAAAAAAAATGACGTGGGGTTCCCCCCAAATATCCATAACCAGACCCTTCAGGTCTGGTGTGGATTTTAAGGGGGACTCCACCCCAAATTAAAATCCCCCTAAAATCCACACCAGACCCCTTATCCGAGCACGTTGACCTGGCCAGCCGCAGAAAAGAGGGGGGACAGAGTGCGCCCCCCCTCTCCTTAACCGCACCAGGCCACATGCCCTCAACATTGGGAGGGTGCTTTGGGGTGCCCCCCAAAGCACCTTGTCCCCATGTTGATGGGGACAAGGGTCTCATCCCCACAACCCTTGCCCGGTGGTTGTGGGGGTATGCGAGCAGGGGGCTTATCAGAATCTGGAAGACCCCTTTAACAAAGGGGACCCCCAGATCCTGCCCCCCCCTGTGTGAAATGGTAATGGGGTACACTGTACCCCTACCATTTCACGAAGGAAGTGTAAGTAATAGTTGTTTAAAAAAAACACACACACCGTAGAACAAAATATTTTAATAATTAAACCAAATAAAAATCCAGCGGTGTACATAGACGATCGATGCTGCTCCCTGCTCCAATGTTGTCTTTTATCCAGCGCCGGGTGATGTCTCCAGCGACGGGTGTTCGTTCCAGCGACGGACGGCTGGTCCAGCGATGAGAAGATCCATCCATTCAGAGCACAGCTCCGCCAATGACGCGTCGGAGCTTGACGTTTCTTTTATAGGGGAGGCGGGCCACGTGTCACGTGACCCCGTCCTCCTCTGACGTACACTGTGCTACGTCACTGGGACAGCCCAATCCTTACTAAGAAATAGGGCTATCCCAGTGACGTAGCACAGTGTGCGTCAGAGGGGGACGGGGTCACGTGATGGATATTTGGGTCTGGTTATGGATATTTGGGGGGAACCCCACGTCATTTTTTTTTTAAATTGACGGCGGGGTTCCCCTTAATATTTATACCAGACCTAGAGGGTCTGGTCATTGAATTTGCGGGGACCTCAGCGCATTTTTTTTTCCCGAACTCTGAACCCGGACCCGAACTTTTACCAAAACTTTTACCGAACTTTACAATTCGGGTTCGCTCAACCCTACAAATTACACATTCAGAATCTTTTCAGCATAACTTAAAATACCACCTTAGAAAGCCTGCAGTTAGCAGAGTGGTTGAACTATTTTATATTGACCTGACTAAAAAATATTAAGGAAAAAAAGTTCTAGTCTTGACTGTAAATAATAAATACAGAGGGTTTATTTACTAAAGGCAAATCCACTTTGCACTACAAGTGTAATGAAAGCAGGGCAGCTGTCAGAAATGTTGGGGCCCCTTACATAGCTTTAGGCATGGGCCCCCCGTGGCCCGATCACAAACATTCTCTCCTCTCTCCAGCCGCGACCTGAGAACCAAAAAAGTGGAAGTGCAGTCGCTGTAGATCTGAGGGGGACAGGCAAGGAAAAAAAATAGCATTTTTGCTTGTACATGGTTGGACGATAAAATCCCTCATTTCAGATCTTCCCCTCAGATCTACAGTGAGTGACTGCACTTCCAAGTGCACTTTCAAGAGTGCAGAGTGTATTTGCCTTTAGTAAATCAACCCTATAGTGTGCAAACGTGCTAGAAAAAGGCACAACTATATGCAGTTAAATACACATTTGAATATGTTCAACCATCCTTGAGGATTACTTTCCTCTGTTAGAGCACAATGTCAGGTCCTATTTGCAGCATAGAAAGCTCTCACATTTTCTGTTAGAGCTGCGGCATTGTCCTGACTACCATATATTCCTATTGGCCCAGAACTATTATGACCAATAAAAATGTAAGGGAGGTGTGAGGGGGCAGGTAAGTTCTGACACTACCAGTAAGGCTGGCCGAAATATGTACCAGTAAGGCTGGCCAAAATAATTTTCTTTGAAAAATCTTATTTAAGAATTTTTGTTCAAATTTCACACAATTAGTGGGCCGTTTTTCTTGCGGCCCTCAAATTTGAGTAACCGGGCATGTTGGAATTTTTTCTGAAATACAAACTATTTTCTAATCAATAATGGGAGAACCGTGCAAGAATTGTAATTGAAAAAGAAAGCTGCATGAGTGCAAGAAAAGAAGATTCCCAGAAAGAAAAGAAGATTCCCAGCCACGAAAATTATTTTCTTTAGCAACATGAGGGGAAATTGAAGGCTTGGTTGGTTGAATTTTCAAAATCAATGGTGGCTCCTATCGAATCACAAAATTTCTGATTTTCAAAAGAAAATTCTTTCTAAATTCCACCTATGTATGGCCAGCCTAAGTCCCTGGTAGTGTTAAAAACTTAAAGAATTTTGGTAGAGCATAACTCCAGTCAACAAAGCTAGTTTTGCTGCAATATTCAGCTTCAATCCAGAGATAGCTAGCATCATCCCTGTTTTACTGTCCTATCCCCACTTTTCCTTTTATTGCAGCTGTGCTTGGTGTCTGAATACACCAGAATTAAACCTACTGCACTCTGTAATTAGCACTCAGTTACAAATCTTCTCTCCCGTGAGGAGTGTAAGGCCTCGTACACACGAGGGGATATGTCCGCTGAAAACGGTCCGATGGACCGTTTCAGCAGACATCTCCGCTCGTGTGTATGGGCTAGCGGACAGATTTCTCCACCCGACAGATTTCAAAGCATGCTTTGAAATCTATCCGGTGGAATCTGTCCGCCCGACATGTCTGCTGGTTAGTACACTTACCAGCAGACATGTCGTCCCCCACCACCGCCACGCCGCCGCCGAATGGATTCGGCGCATGCGCGGAAGTGTTTAACTTCCTGGTGCGGTGACGTGCGGTGACGTGGCGGCGTCAACGTCACCGCCGCGTCACCGCCACGTCACCGCGCCGTCCGGCGGCGGGGAATTTGATCCGATGGTGTGTACACGCCATCGGATCAAACTCCCGATCGGACATATCCGATGGAAATGGTCCGCGGACCGTTTTCATCGGATATGTCCGATCGTGTGTACGAGGCCTAACAGTTACTCATCTATGCCAGTAGCGAGCACTGGTGTGGAAACACAAAAAGCAGCATTTTTGCTGAATAAAAGAGGTATTTTACGGCACTTTCATGCACTAATCACTCACAAATCATAAGACGCAGGAATACAGGGCTATACAGGGAATAAAAAGATATGTCAACTAGGCTTTAAAGGGACAGCAAATAAATAAATCTCAAAATATATTTAATATGAGCAAACACAACTC
Source organism: Rana kukunoris (assembly GCA_029574335.1). Lineage (NCBI taxonomy): Eukaryota > Metazoa > Chordata > Amphibia > Anura > Ranidae > Rana > Rana kukunoris. The sequence continues at coordinate 629,751,739 of CM056049.1, read as the reverse complement.
CATATTAGAGAATTAAATATAAGCAAGTGTCTTGTGGGAAGGTATTTTGCTGTTAGAAACACTGTAAATAAACAGCAGCCAGCGTGAAATGTTTGCAAACTGCAAAATTCTCAAATGCCTAATTCACCCTGGTGCAAACTTTTACAATCATGTTTATGGATGTTTTTGGAAAAGTATATTATATATTGGGTTTACTGTTCATTTATTTAGAACTTATGCCTGGATCAGTGTTATTCTCTTGAAATATACAGTATGCATCCAGTAGGTATTATTCAATAGACTGGAACAAATGAGAAGTATCCATTTGCCTTAAGGAAAAGCCTGCTGGTGAGACCTTGGCAGTTATTCAACCTCACCCCGCTCAGACATATCAGTGGGTTTTCTACAACAAATCATTATAGGATTTGTGTGCTTGATGCTGTTTTGACTACAGTACTGATGGCGTTTAAATGCCTCAGTGTGCAGCATTATCAAGTAACAGCATTACAACATCAGACGATGACAATCTACTAGTTGTTTCACTGACTGCATTGAAAAGACATGACGTGTAAGCAAAGAACGACACTGATGCACTTCCAGTAAATATGGCCTGCACTGAAGAATGACTGTAAGATGGGAAAGGAGGAGATTAAGTCTCACTCATTGAACGCTGTTATAAGATAATATCATATCATGCTATGCTCATACTACTTAAAGACCAAGTAGCAACTTTTAATTGCCTCTATAGTCCTGGAGTCAAAGCTGAATCATCCCACAAATTTACATTTCATATCAAAGTCAATTAAGGAAGGCATTTTTGGACCTGCATAGAAACATGGCCATCACTGCTTTGGTCAAGTTTGTGCTTAGCTATGCAGAGATCCTACAGAAAGGAGCTTGGGTTAAAAAGTCTGGTTTACAGGGGTTGATTTACTAAAGGCAAATTGGCTGTTCAATTTGCAAGGGATTTTGTTCCCTTGATTGTGAATTGGAATGTAGTGAAAATTCACTCGGAATACCCAATAACATGCATGGAAAATAGGAAATACAAACCTGTATTCTTGCTTGCATATGTGTAAATGATGAACACAGGCAGAGCTTTACCTCATACACTAAGCTAAGAAAAAATCCCCTTGCAAAGGAAAAATTTTAGGGCTGTGCAAATTAACTTTTAATCGATCGATTAATCTTTAATTTTTTTGATCGATCAAAATCTTTTTGATCGATTAAAACATTTTTATGACTGGTACTCACCTCTCTGCCGGCTTCTGGGCCTTCAGGGAGTTCTGTCAGAGATCCGGTGACATCATGGACACCGGCGGGGCTTGCCGTGTCCATCTGAAGGGCTCCTTTGCTGTGCCTTCATATCTGCATGCCGGCGGGACCTTACTATCTGCCACACGCAAGCCAGGGCCGTTTTAATAGCATCTTGGGCCCCTGGGCAAAGAAATGCTCTGGGGCCCCTACAATAATGACAGTGCAGGTAAACAGACGGTAGAAGGCAGACTGCCTCCCCTGTGTATCTATCACTCTCAGTGCCATCATGGGGCCCCCAATTTCGGGGCAGCGTAGGCTCAAGGACCAGCTGCTTTGGGCAAATTGCAGGGGCCCCCAATGCAGCTGGGGCCCCTGGGCAGTGCCCAGGTGTGCCCTCTCATTAAGACAGCCCTGACGCAAGCGCTGTTACACTTCCCTCTATTACTTCCCTCTGTCAACCTGGGATTCTACAACCATCCACTGGGAGTTGTGATAGTTCCCTTCATGGGACATCTACATGCCGATGGACTGATGTTAACCCCTCCTCATCTGGATTCAGCAGTGGCATCGTTGTACACATTTTTATACCAGTATCATACTTAGCTACAGGTTTTTATGACTGCTTTTGGTACCATTTGGTATTACTCGCACCATTTTTACAGTTTATGTAGCTACATCGATTTTATCTCCAGTGCAATATTTATTTTGTTACCTACTTGAAGACTATAAAAGTTTTAATGCTCTTCCCATCGAGCGCGGCCTTTGTGTGTTTTTTGTGTCCTGCTATCCATTTTTCCAGTGGTTGGAGCTGCACTGGGAATCGGCCTGCAAGGAGATCAGCTAAAAGTAGTTGGATCTGTATGTGCGTTATAATTAATCGAAATTAGTCGATTAATCGATTAAAAAAAAAAACGATTAATCGAACACAAAAATTTTGATCATTCACAGCCCTAAAAAATTTCTTTGCAAAGTCAACAGCATATTTGCCTTTAGTAAAATCAACCCCACAGTGTCTTCACAATTGACTTCATGAAAGCAAGCTCTCAGCCTGCAAATGCTTCTAATCTTCCCACACCTCCACACTTCATTGTCAGTTTGTACCTTTCCCCACAACCTGGATCCTAGTCTTTAATCATACAGTTGCTTGTAACTTACTCACTTTAGTAAACTATGGCCTATACATTTTTACCCCATTTTATAAGTTACAGTTTGAGAAGTCTTCAGTCTTCAAAGCAACATGAAGTGACATTAATTGCCAACTTATACGATCATCATTTGGATATATAAATGTCTAGAATTAGTTCAGATAAAAATCATGCATTTATATATTTTTCTATACTCTCTATATATTATTATATAGCCTATTTTGCACACTCTTTCTACTCTCTGTAGTGGATTCCATTATGGAATAACTGGAATAACTTTATTTTATTTTCCATAGATTTTTTTATTTTTTTCATATACTTATATCAATTTTCAACACTTTGTTATATACATAAACGGGACAGACAGTAATGAAAAACAGTATTTAAAGTTTAAATTACAATTACAGTACTATGTCTATTCTTAGAGAGTAACTTCATCTTTGTTATGTCGATATTTTAAGGCAGTACAGTAAAATAAGGGCTTTGGTAACACCTGTATACATGTCAAGTGTGCTGTCTACTGAATTTGATGAACATCTAACAGCTTCAGGAAGCTCTGCTGCATTTTATATATGTAAAGGCTTTCAACTTAGATTTTGTCAGACAGAAATGTTTCAATTTTGCCAATTGCAATGGGATTTCAGAGTTATCTTCAGTTATACACAAGACATTTTCCAAGCTACAACGATTCAAGCTGTCCAACATTTCATGGTAACAAATAAAAAATGTAACAAAGTGTTTCAGTAGGACAATGGGTGCTTCAAGAGCCTGTGCAGCATAAAAACAAAAAGCTGAAAAGTTCAAAATATAAAAATTATTAAAATCTATTTTCCTCCCCTGCCTGGGACATTTTACCTGAAGTACTTAAGGGTAGTGATGAGCGGAATACGCCATATTCGATTTCGCGATATTTCACGAATATATAGAAGAATATTCGCGAAATATTCGTTAATATCGAATATTCGTGATATTTTATCAAAAATTTGCGAAATTTCGCTAATGCGAAATTGATTGCGAAATTCTCGTCAACACGCGAAAACGGAGATCATTTCCTGGATTACTAAACTAATATGCACTAAACACTAACTCTACTTACACAAACTTATATGACTAAACTAAAGCTATTTTTTTTAATACACAAAACACAGAAGGGCAGAGAAAGTATTTGCGAATATTCGTAATACGAATATTCGCATTTCGAATATTCGGCAACATAAAAGGATCGCCTCAGCTACTCGGCCCAGGGTCTCTAATCATACCAGCAATGCTTTTAGACGTCGATGGAGATCACTAGGATGTGATCTGTTTTAAAAATAAATGTGAAAAAATACGAATATTCGCAATAGCGCATATACACCGCGATATTCGATTTATTCGCGAATACTCGAATATGCAATATTCGTAACGAATATTCGCAATGCGAATATTCATGAGCAACACTACTTAAGGGACACTTGCTATAGACCTGCTAGAAACAGTGATTTCTCTAGCATACTTATTTGTAATGCCATAGAATATTTTTCTTTTGGGGAATAATTCATGCATAAGTTCCCCATCCCTGGAAACTAAGGAGCATATTTTACTCCATATTTAAAAGCTAAGTACATTTTTCCCATACAATAGCTTATACAATCAAGGGGCCCCAGTAGATAAGAAAAACGCAAGGGTAACTTTGTAAACTTTGTCATGCCTGTAGTGGCTATTTGGGTTTCCCTAGAAGCCTAGTCGAAAAGCTAGTTAGCAATCCCCACGTCCTGTGTTGTTGCTAGGTTGCGAAAACTGTTATGCTGCGTACACATGATCAGTCCATCCGATGAGAATGGTCTGATGGACCGTTTTCACCGGTTAACCGATGAAGCTGACTGATAAAAAGGGTTGTAGAAAATACTTTCCTCTTCTAATATGACCCTTTACCATATGACTAAATCAATGTCGACAAACTATTAATTCTTATCCTTGACATGGTGTATATACTTAACATTATTAACATTTTAATTAAATATACAATACAATGGGGAGGTATGTCAAATGTAAACAAGGAAGCAAAAACAAAGCGGATGCCTCTGTGCCAGAATATTAACTACAATGGAAGGACAAAGAATTACATTAAGTCACTATACGTTATAATTTTTCCACTCTTGTTTGGATAGTGTACAATTCTGCCACACATATAAAAAGCTAAATTACCCAAACTTTAAGGCCATGTACACACGATCAGTCCAAACTGATGAAAACGGACTGAAGTTCAGTTTCATCGGTTCACCGATAAAGCAGACTGATGGTCTGATGTGCCTACACACCATCGGTTAAAAAAACGATCGTGTCAGAACGCGTTGACACAAAACACAACGACTCTTGTTTGGTCAGATTTAAGTGAGTTACTCCTAAGAATTACAGGCCTACAATATAAAACGCCAAATTTCCTTGCAAATAATGGTACCACTTTCAGCACCTAAAACCAGAAAGAATCATACCACCAGGGAGGTTAAATAACCGATGGTTAAATAACCAATGGTGCCCACACACGATCGGTTTTGACTGATGAAAACGGTCCATCAGACCATTCTCATCGGTTTAACCGATCATGTGTACGCGGCCTTAGTATTGAGCATTCAAAGGTTTTCCCATCCCAGCAACAAGGCTGGACATGTGTGTGTTTTTCAGGCATGCAGCCTACAGGTATGACAATAAAATGAATTAATGTTTGAAAAACTGCACAGTTCTTTAATATCAACCATGGCCCCATGACTGCATAGTATATTTTCTGGAAATATTCAACTTAGCCTTTAAAAAGACGTGTCACCTCTTTCTAGTTGTCCAACAGGAGGACAGCATTTAAATATTAAAAGTCAATGTACCGTAAATTGAGTACTCAATAAAAATGCACAAACAAATAAAAAAAAAATGTTGATATGGTTAAGCCTTATCATGACATTATTCCATCTTGAAGTGTCCATTTCTGGACAGAGTCCTCTATGGCTTTGAAGTTCCATCCATGTGTCTTCATAAACCGCATCATTAGGGAGGGATGTTGATAGTTATGCAGACATTTGCTATACTACAAATATAATTTAATCATGGATAAAAAAAAATCTGGATACTAATGTCCCTTGGATTTCTAAAGATTTTGATATTGCCTCAGGCATTTAGGTCTTGAGGGTGGCTCTACTTTGCCTTAGAATATCAACACTGCTTGAGAGGCAAATGAAACCTGGCTTATGATAGGTAACCTGCAAGAATTATGTGCTTGGGTCTCTTGTGAAACTAAATGTGCTTAGCAAATCATTATGTGTAATATGATGATTAAAGCTGGAAGCATTGCTGAGAAGAGCAACTTGAAGCCGGTTTCTTACATGCAAGGTGCAAAGGCTACAAATCATACTTTATTAGAGAAGCGGCCAGGGAAGAATTTCAAGATATGTAATGCAGAGATATGATAGCTGTCTTGGTCTGGTTACAGTCTCATACCACAAGCATTGCAATCAATCCAGGTATCGCCTTCTACCATCAGGCTTTGTGAAGATGTGGTGCCGCACCTTTATTCATCAGAAGTGATCATTTTCAAACAAAATATTTTCTGCCTCTTGGAAAATCTCTTTGTGATCAATAGCCATGCGTTCTTTTTTCCATGGAGAAAGGGTTATAAAGGTTTCACCTTTTTGTCCCTAAATGAGGAAAGAGATTGCTGTGGTGCATCATTCTTCAAAGACAGGTAAAATGTACCACTGCCCATTGTTTTCAATGACTACCTTAAGGTAGACCAACCTTTTAGTCACCCCAAAGCAGGCTTCCTGCCTAGGAGAGCTTTTTAGACATAAAAGCCAATTTTTAATAGGTAAAAAATACTTTATAGGGGTGACATAACTTTAGAAAGAACAAAAAAGAAATCCTGTGTACATTTTTAAGCTCCTCAAAAAATAGCTGTTTTTGGACTCGGTGGTCATTATACCAAATTGATTTTCTTTGTAAAAAAAAAATCTGTTACGTCTCAAAATGTTAAATCATTTAATGGAGAATGTTCATCTAATGGATTGTAAGCTTGCCAGAATTTTGTAACAGGTCAGGAATTCTTCTGAAAGGAGGAAAAACAATGTTCTGTATTCTGTTCCTGTGTATTAACCTCATCATTGCCAGAGGAACCTGATATTTGCGGACTGAGGCATTGATGGGCTGTTGACTGAGCAGTCAAAAGTGTAAACATATCTGTAAATTCTGTATATATTTCACTGAACTGTTGTTATAATTGGGTTGTTCAAAGATTTTAAACAACTTTGTCTATTAATACTGTAAATATATATATAAGAAAAATTAAAACTGCTTTAATTAATGAAACAGGCTGAAACATAATATTCTTGAAATTCTGATTTATAATCCAAGCTTTTTTGTTACTTTATAATTTAGATACTACAGTGGCTGTAAGAATTGTTACTCAGTAAAAAGAAGGGGTGTTTAAGAGTACACAAGCCATATGTATGCACATCAATGGGTTTGTTTTCAAAGCAACAAGCAAGGGGCTGTAGCCCATAGCTCTCAAAATAGAGTAAGCTTTTACTTCAGCCAATGAGCTAAAAAAAAATGTAACTTTATTTATTACTGCTAGTTGCTGATCTATATACAGTAACAGCCCAATAAATATTTGCTGGGAATAACTTTATATAGTGGAATAGTGTAAGTTCAGATAAGGGAGTTTACCAAGGTCAGGTACCAATGCTACCATATAACAATGACAGATGGGTTCCTGGCAATTCATCTCATATCTCAGTTTAGTTTATATTATTTATTTATATATATATATATATATATATACACACACACACTATATTGTCAAAAGTATTGGGATGTCTGCCTTTACATGCACACAAACTTTAATGCCAGTCTTAGTGCGTAGGGTTCAACATTGAGTTGGCCCAACCTTTGCAGCTATAAGGCCCCTTTCACTGGCCCCTCCCCGCTCAGTGAGCAGAGACGGACCTGTTATCTGCTGGCTAAGCGGAGATCAAAGGAGAGATCTCCCGCTGAGCTAGCGGACTCCGCTGCAACTGTCCTGACCTCAACCCAATAGAACAGCTTTGGGATAAATTAGAGTGGAGACTGTGAGCCAGGCCTTCTCGTCCACATCAGTGCCTGATCTCAGAAATGCACTTCTGGAAGATAGGTCAAACATTCCCATAGACACAATACTACAATGTGTGGACAGCCTTCCTAGAAGAGTTGAAGTTGTTATAGCTACAAAGGTTGTGGCAACTCAATATTGAACCTTACGACTAAGTCTGGAATGCCATTAAAGTCCTTTTCCCTGTTAAGGCAAGTGTCACAATGCATTTGACAATATATATATATATATATATATATATATATATATATATATATATTCAATGGTGGTGGTTTATTTCTCTTGATGAGTAAATCAGAATTCTTCTTTTTAAGAAAATTAAATCTGATTGGTTTTTAGACTTAGCACATTACCTTTGATGTCTGAACTGTGATCTTTTTTCAACCAAATAAGGCCTTAAGGTGTATTTATGCCTTTTCATTAACTTTTCCTAATTGTTTCCTTTTGTTCTGTTAAATATAAAATTGAAAATATTTTGTTATATGTATATATTAATAGTTGCAAAGAAAACCTGCTGATCCTTTCAGAACGTGCTGTCCTGTGCACTCTGCACTTTTATGTCCTGCACTGTTCTCGTCCCTGAACAGTTCACAGTCTATGAAGTGCACAGAATTCCTCCTACCTGTATTATGGAGATTAGGAAGGGGGATGGTGTTCAGTAGTCCACACATTTCCGATCCTAGGGTGACAATGCTGCTTCTCCATAGATGCAATGCAGTGAGGGAACATTGTCCCCCTAGGACAGGAGTTGTGTCGCAGCATCACCAGGTAAAAAATAAATACAAATTAAAGTTAAAAAAATGAATGCAGCCACCACATCCAAGCACTGGTAAACTGAGATATATTGCACTATTGTTCTTGGGTTTAGATATCATTTAAAATGCATCTGCTGTCCATAGGAACCACTTAGATGCTCCTTATTATTCCACCAGCAATCTATTGCAGAATAAGGGAAAGACAGTTCTTTCCATGAACAGTCTTAAAAATAAATATCACTGCATGTATTTTTAATAATAGAAATGAACATCTGAGAGAAACTCTTTAAGCTGATCTGTATCAAATTCATAACACAACATCAGAAGTATAAACTCACTTCCAACGGCCCCAGTAACCATATAACATAATTGTCACAACAGTAAACTTTAAGAAAAAATTACTTCTTAGGCCCTGTACACACGTGGAGACATGTCCGATGAAAACGGTCCGTGGACCGTTTTCATCGGACATGTCTCCTGGGATATTTTGGTCTGATGTGTGTACACACTATCAGACCAAAATCCCTGCGGACAGAGAACGCGGTGACGTAGAAGTCACCGACGTGCTCAATCCAGGAAATTCAATGCTTCCATGCATGCGTCGAATCAATTCGACACATGCGTGGGATTTCGGTCCGCTAGTTAGACGTACTAACCAGTGGACATGTTCGATGGACAGGTTTCCAGCGGACAAGTTTCTAAGCATGCTTAGAAACTTTTGTCCGCTGGAAACCTGTCCGCTAGGCCGTACACACGATCGGACATGTCCGTGGAAACTGGTCTGCGGACCAGTTTCAGCGGACATGTCTCCTCGTGTGTACGCGGCCTTAAAGGTAATTTTTAGTGGTGTTCTACATATTTTCTGTCCTTATTGTTACGGTCAGATTCTTTCTAAAATGAAATTAAAGTGGAAGTTCTGCTCATCTGATTCCTCCCCCCCCTCCGGTGCCACAATTGGCACCTTTTGGGGGGACAGGTATCCTTTCCCACTTCCGGGAGTCTGGGCCACAGCGGGGCTCCTCCCCCCCCAGCCGCAGGGCCAATAGGAGAGAGGAGCCGGGCCTTCTGCATGCGCAGTAGGGTTCCTGATGTGAAGCCAAAAGGCTATACTGCCGAATTCCCTTACCCACAATGGCAACAATATCAAGGGACTCCAGGACAGGTAAGTGTCCTATTGTTAAAAGCCAGCAACTGCAGTATGTGTAGCTGCTGGCTTTTCATTTTAATTTTTTTGCCCGGAACACCGCTTTAAGATAAAGTTGACGTATATGAAACATTACTTATTAATATTTTAATAAGTTAAAAAAATAGAGATTCCTGTTAATTTGCCTAAAAACCAGTGAGCTCCAAGCTTCCTGCTTGATAATACACTTTTGCTGCTTCACTGCAATCCCTAGTAGCATTATCAGCCCAGTTCTATCTTATTGGCCAACAGAATACCTCCCTTTTTATTCATCTCCATAATTTAGGGGAAGGTATATTGTAGTCCAAGGGAGAACTGAAAACACTGCTTTGAATTGCAGTACAGCAGAGGCAGTGGGGTACTGTCAGCCCGAACAGGAAGTTAGGAGCTGATTAGCAACATCAACAACAGGTATCCTTCTGCATTTACAGCAATTTTAATAAAGCATGTGGAACATTTGCATGCATTGCAGAGACATACTTAAGTGTTTTTTTTTCACAGGCATACACATATTAATTGTTCGCTTTGAGCAAAAAGAAAGTGCTTCGGTCATAACATATGAAGTATTACACACCCTTTAGTGATAGAAAAAGGGGTTATATCACAGGCTAAATATATGAGAAGGGTTGGGACTTTGAGTGAGGTATGTATGATGTGGCTAATCAAAATGGTCATTGTAAAATATATTTATTGTCTTAGACATTGAGTGCCATAACATATAACATACAACAATAAATACACACAAATGTTGTAGACACATCAATAATATGTTGCAAACCAGTAGAGATAAAAACAACATCACATGATCTATAGTAAAAAAGAAATGTCCTCCATCAATGGGATCACTGGGAGTAATGGCACGTACACAAGACCGTTATTCATGTAATGGAAAAAAAAAACGTTTTTCTCAACGTGATTCCTCTCAAGCCTGCCTTGCGCACACACAATCGTGATAAAACGCGGTGACATACAACATTTACGACGAAACTATAAAAGGGAAGTTCCATTCGAATGGCGCCACCCTTTGGGCTGATTATGCTTATTTCCTATCTTATAACTTGCTTCTGAGCATGCGCATTTTTCCCCGCCCCCTCGTTAAAGCGTACACACGACTGTTTTTCACGACGAGAAAAACGACGAGAAAAAATAGAGCAGGTTCTAAATTTTCAATGCCCATTTTTATCGTCGAGAAAACTGCTCTGAAGCCTACACACGACCGTTTTTTAAGACCAGTATAAAAAATTGAATTTTTCTCGTCATGAAAAACTTTCGTGTGTAAGCGGCATAAGATGTAAAAAGTAAACAGAAAAAACAGGCATATGAAGCCATCTGAATCAACATGGTGCATGTGGAACAAACATTCCAAATGGCCGATGCTCGCTAGCTTTACATGCCCTTCCCTTTATCTATTTTTATAATTTTTTCTTCTTTGAGTTTATGATTAGATCACATTGATATGCGTATATCTTTTTGTAGAACAATGATGCATCCACACCTGAAGAGTGGTATCAATCAATGAAATGCGTTGGGCTTACACAGATGCACCATGTTTATCCAGATGGCTTCAAATGCCTGTTTTTTCAGTTTACTTTTTACATCATGCTCTTAAAGGTATCCCATTGATGGAGGGCAGTCCTTTTTACTATACACCATATGATGTTGTTGTTTATATCTCTACACGTGGTTTGCAATATATTATTGCTATGTCTACAATATTTGTATGTATTCATTGTTGTATGCTCAATGTCTAAGGCCACGTAAACACGATGAGATATATCCCCGTGGGCAGACAGCGCGTTGACGTGGCGGTGACATGGCGGTGACGCTGACGCCGCCACATCACCAAACCAGGAAGTAAAATACTTCCACGCATGCGTCGAATCCATTCGACGAATGCGGGGGATTTCTGTCCGCTGGTTAGGCGTACTAACCAGCGGACATATCCGACAGACCGCTTTCCAGCAGACAAGTTTTAAAGCATGCTAGCCCGTACAAATGATAGGATATGTCCGCTGGAACTGGTCTGCGGACCAGTTTCAGCAGATATGTTTGATCGTGTGTACGCGGCCTTAGACAATAAATATACTTTTTTACAATGACCATTTTGATTAGCCACATAATGCATACCTCACTCAAAGTCTCAACCCTTCTCATATATGTACCAGATACAGGGATAGAGATGCATAGCCCCATGCGTCTCATTCAAAGTCCCAAAACCCTCCTTTTGCTAATATCACATGCTAAGGAACGCTTAATGGCTTTAACTGCTGTTGCAGTAGCATGGAAGTACAGCAACATTGTTAAAATGCGCAAATCCATCACCTGCAGTATTTCTAACCATCTATTATTTGACAGATAGCCCATAAAAAAGGGAAAGGTCTGACCAAAAAAATCTATCAAAGACGATCTGCACCCATAACAAAAAGGAGAGAAGAAAAAACAGCATCTGTTCACTGACAGTAAGAATGCACAGTTTTTTCCTGCTGTCTGTCGAGAATAACGAGTATGTTTTAAAAACACATAAACCTTAAGGCTGGTTTCACACTGCAGCATGGAGTGGTTCACAGCAGGGGTCCTGTGCGTCCCTCTTCACCATTTCAGGTCCGATTTCAGCCTGAATTTCTGGCTAAATTTGGACCTGAAATGGACCAGAAGACGCACGGGACTCCTTTGCAATTCGCACCAGAGTCGCTTCAGAGCTATATGAACCAGCTACAGAGACCCGGTCACAATCTTCTGACATGCAAATTGGATGCAGGAAAACCAATAATATGAACCCAGCATAAAGCGATCTTTTGGTCAGGCTATGGACATTCAAGTGTTTGCAGATTCGAAACAAGCATCACATGAGCTTTGAAACATTCCCTTACTGGGCTCTGTAACTGCATGCATTGTGAAACAATTCATCCTTAAAGGTTACATCAGGAGCACTGAAGTCATTAAATTAGTTCTTTCAGAAGTCCATTTACCACCTGCAAGATTTAGTATGTTCCCCAAACCTTTTTATATTTCTACATTTCTGAATGTTGTGGTCCACCTGTCACCCTGCCTAGCCCGGCATTCACTCCCAAACACTTCAAGACAATTAACAGTCCATTCGCTTTGTTTTGTGTTTTTATTGAGGGTTTATAACTTGAATGGGGTTAAAGGGGTTGTAAATGTTTTTTTTTTTTTTTCTAAATAGGTTCCTTTAACCACTTAAGCCCCGGACCATTTTGCTAGTCAATGACCGGGCCACTTTTTGCGATTCCGCACTGCGTCGCTTTAACTGACAATTGCGCGGTCGTGCGACATGGCTCCCAAACAAAATTGGTGTCCTTTTTTTCCCACAAATAGAGCTTTCTTTTGGTGGTATTTGATCACCTCTGCAGTTTTTAGTTTTTGCGCTATAAACAAAAATATAGCGACAATTTTGAAAAAAATGAATATTTTTTACTTTTTACCATAATAAATATCACCAAAAAATATATAAAAAAAAATGTTTTTCCTCAGTTTAGGCCAATACATATTATTTGACATATTTTCCGCGCTCGCCGCTATTGGCTGCTGGGCGAGGTGACGTATAGCTACGTGCTCTCGCCCAGCAGAGCCGACCTGATGCAGTAAAACTGCGGTGGCTGGTCGGCAAGCAGTTAAGCTAGTGCATTGTTGGTTCATTTACTTTCCTTTGATTTCCCTTCTAAATGTTTTTTTTCTTTGTCTGAATTTATCACTTCCTGTTTCTCCTCAGTAAACTTGCCCCCATCATCCAAGCTGTTCAGGCTGGGGGTTAGTCAGCCAGAACAGCTTACTGAGGAGGAACAGGAAGTGAGAAATTCAGACAAAGAAAAAAAAACATTTAGAAGGGAAATCGAAAGGAAAAGGTAAGTGAACCAACAATGCACTAGCTTAAAGGAACCTATTTAAAAAAAAAAAAAAAAAAAACCTTTACAACCCCTTCAAGGAATATATGCGATGCCCAGAAAGATTTTTTTGCATAGCTTGGGACAAATAAAAACTCTCTTCTTCCTCCAGCACAACTCTATTCTTTCCTCTTACTCCAGTACAACTCTTTAGGCACAGCTAGCAAGTGGTTAGGCCTGACAATGGCTTCAGCCAGGCCCCAGCAACAGCCTTTTGCAGGCAGGGACCGCAGGCCCCTTTGGTGTAGAAAAAAGAATGGAACGTTTTGGTACTAGCTGTCCTAGGTGGACAACTGATGCCAGTAAGCCCTCTTCAGGCCCTGCCAGCCCCCATGGCTTCAGCTGCCTGTCTCCACTGCCCATGACACCACAGTCCTCACTGGCTCTACATTTATCTAAAATTGCATCCTCCCAACCACTCCGACGTGCCTCCCCAGCTTTCCTGGCTGTGTGTCACTCACCGATACCTAGTGGATCCTTCCTGAAGACTTGCAAAGCAGTCCTCTACACTGTCCCCTCCTGCTCCTGGTCAGGATATCCCTGTGGTTTGTACAAGGGTCCCATCCACTCCCGAGCTCCAGGCCCAAGGTCACCCCCCCCCCCCCCAGACTGGGCAGCTTCCTCAAAGGCCATGACAGTTAAAACTCCATCTCCCAGTTCTTCCACCCAACAACTCCTGCCCAGCTTGACTGACCCTGGGTATTTCAAGGGAGCCTGCCACCTGCCAATCCTAGTTTGGGATTGGGGAGGGCCCCCTGAGACACCTCAGACAGCCTCACCTCTCTTCCCCTCCTTTCTTTCTTCTAGAAGCTTCTAGAAGAAAAGCAAGGTAACCGAAAGATGATGCTTACAGCTAGGCCTGATTAAACTTACCTGCACTGACAAAAATCCTACTACTAGCACCTAAAGTAGAGGGTGCTACATGAAAATTCTTACAGACTATTTATTCTAAAACACTGTAATGCTCCAGTATAAATCCTTATTACTAGGGTTGTCCCGATATCGATACTAGTATCGGTATCGGGACCGATGCCGAGTATTTGCGGGAGTACATGTACTCGGGGAAAAACTCCCTAAGCCTAAATAGAATACTTGGGGGTGAGCGATGCAGCGTGTAATGCTCAGACAGCTCAGCATACCAGTGAGAGAGAGGCAGCCTGTGTGTCTGTTTGCATTACACGCTGCATCAGAAGGCATACCTTGGGGAGAGAGAGGCAGCGCCAGCGTGTAATGCCTGTATGCGCGGCGTATAATCCTCAGACGGCAGCCATCCAGTGTACAAAGCCGCACCTCCTCCTCGTCTGTGATAGGGGAACACTCCCAGCAGGTGAGTCAGTGTTCTGCCTATCACGGACATCCTCTCATCCTCGTCCATTGGATGAGGATGAGAGGGTGTCCGTGATAGGCAGAACACTGACTCACTTGCTGGGAGTGTTCCCCTATCACAGACGAGGAGGAGGAGGAGGCGCGGCTTTTGAACACAGGATGGCTGCCGTCTGAGAAAGATAATACAGGTACACACTACACAGGCATTACACACTGGCGCTGCCTCTCTCTCCCCACAGAGGAGGAGGCGCGGCTTTGTACACTGGATGGCCGCTGTCTGGAGGACATGGCTGGGGGGAGATGGCTGCATTTGTGGGGGAGATGGCTGCTTTTTTGGGGGAGATGACTGGGGGGAGATGGCTGCATTTTTGGGGGAGATGGCTGCATTTCTGGGGGGAGATGGCTGCATTTTTGGGGGAGATGTCTGCATTTGTGGGGGGAGATGGCTGCATTTTTGGGGGAGATGGCTGCATTTGTGGGGCGACATGGCTGCATTTGTGGGGGGAGATGGCTGCATTTGTGGGGGACATTGCTGCAATATATGTGGGGGGACATGGCTGCATTTGGGACACATTTAAAAAAAGTATCGGTATTCGGTATCGGCGAGTACATGAAAAAAAGTATCGGTACTTGTATTCGGTCCTAAAAAAGAGGCATCGGGACAACCCTACTTATTACTACAGTTTATGATTCTTATGATTAACTTTCAAATAATAACAGGACAACCAACAATACAACATATACTTACTTTGATTACGATGCATGTGTTTTCATACATTCCTTTAAGGAGCTCCTGTATATTGAACTTATTTTCCTTGTTAATCACATCTCTGTATGATCCTATTCTATAAAGATGAAAAAATTAAATAATTGCAATTTGTAGCTTTCCCAGGGGAGCTGTATCACTAGGAAATGCATTCACAAGAGTAACCTAATGCAGTTAAATGAATTTGTAATTTGATTTTAAGACAGGGAAGAGGTTGACTGGTTGAGAGAGAGAGGAAGGGAGAGAAATCAAAAGCTGTTATATGAACAGATAGCTACAGACTAAGAGAATGGAATGTTTTGAAGTCATATTAACTTAAATGGTTTCATTTATATTTATGGTTGGATAAAGTAAAATAGCAGATTTATTTAGCATATTACTTTTAAATGTCTATTAAGCTGTGACAACATACTTAAGAGTCCATAATAACTTACAGAAAAATGTTATACTTCTATATGCACCAATCAGTAATTGTATATGTAACAAAACTGTCCAAGTGCAAAATTAACAACATTTGTTAGTCATGGGAAATATAAAATTTGAGCCTTAGTTTTATATATGAAAATACAGTAACAGTGGGGTTAATTTACTAAAGGCAAATAGACTGTGCACTTTTGAAAGTGCAGTTGCCCTCTGGAAGGGCAGTTGCTCCAGAGCTTAGTAAATGATGGAGAGCTCTGCTGACTTCCATCATCCAATCATGTGCAAGGAAAATTGCAAACACAGCATTTTTGCTGACATGTGATTGGATGATGGAAGTCAGCAGAGCTCTTGATTATTTACATAGCTCTGGAGCAACTGCCCTTGCAGAGTGCAACTGCACTTTCCAAAGTGCACATTCTATTTGCCTTTAGTAAATCAACCCCAGTGAGTTCATAAATACATAACATACATAATATATAACAATAACATACATACATAATATATAACATTCCTCCAAATTGTTGATTTCAGGTGTTTCTAGGGAGGGTTACTGCCTAAAATGTAGGCTCACCTTTTCACAAAAAAATGAAACGATGAACACAGTACTCCCCCAACTCCACTCCTCGTTCTCCGCTGAGTGATGAGTTGTCACTGCCAACGCAGCTGGTGCATGAGTCCGGGGATTTTACCAGGTCCTGGGATTTGGTGAAAAGTCAAATTAGAATCACTCTGATCCATCCAAAAGCTTTAAGGAAATGGGGAAGAAGAGTATGGTTTTCAAATCACAGGACTACTGCACTGATGGCATTGACAGTGAGAGTTAGGCCTCTTTCACACATCGCTACAGAGTCCGCCAGCTCCCGCCAGCTCAGCGGGAGATCTCTCCGCAGATCTCCGCTGAGCCGGCGGATGAAGTCCCTCTCTGCTCACTGAGCGGAGAGAGGCTTTTGCAACGCCGCTGTCTCCTATGGAGAGATCTGATGAAAAGACAGCATGTCTGTTTTCATCAGATCTCACCCGATCCGATGCGCCATGGACGGATGGGGACGTATTATCATCTGATTTTGTCGGATCGGATCGGGTCGGATGTCAGCGGACATATCTCCAGTGACATCCGACGCTCCATAGGATTGTATGGAGCGGTCGTTCAGGTCCACCGAAAAAACTGACAGGCGGACCTGAATGGCCTGAATGAATGAATGAATGAATGAAAACTTATATAGCGCGGCACATGCAAACTAAATCGTCTCTGGGCGCTTGTTGTTCCTGTCTCCTTTGGTATCAAAAGAGATGAGTTTTGATCTTCCTCCTGAATGCTAAGTGGTTCTCCTCCAACCGAATGGTGGTTGGTAAAGCGTTCCATAGTCTGGGACCTTGGACTGCGAATCTTCTTTCTCCTTTGGACTTGTAGTTGGCTTTCGGTATCTGGAGTAGATTTTGATTGGTGGATCGCAGAACGCGATTGGGATTATGAGCTTTTATTTTTTTGCATAGATATTGGGGAGCCTTCCCATGAATACATCTATGCGTTAGACAGAGTGCTTTAAAAGCAATTCTGTCTTTTACTGGCAACCAATGAAGGATTCTCAGCGAAGGTGAGATTGATTCCCAGGGTTTTTTCCCAGTCACGATTCTGGTGGCCGTGTTTTGAACGACTTGCAGACGAGCGATTTGGTACTTTGGGAGTCCGAGGTAAAGGGCATTTGCATAGTCCAGTCTGGAGTTAACAATTGTTCCCACCACGACTGCTACGTCTTCTTTGGGGATAAAAGGAGTAAGTCTGCGTAGTAGGCGCAGCAGATGGTGAGATCCGCTGACTACTAACCCTATTTGTGCGTCCATTGTCATATAGGAGTCGAAAATGACCCCGAGACTTTTGAATTTGGCGATAGGGGTGATGATTTTGCCCAGAATGGGCGGGGGTGTCCAAGTTGTAACAGGTTGATACATACGCTTGGCATGAAACAGGAGAAGTTCTGTTTTCGCTCCGTTGAGTTTAAGATAACTCTTTGTCATCCAGTTCTCTATCAAAGAGAGGCATGTCTCTAGACTGAGGTGGTGATCCTTTTTGTTGCAAATGCGGAAATACAGTTGCATGTCGTCTGCATATGAGTGGTAAAGCAGTTTTTGGCTGCTGATGATTTCAAAAAGAGGACGAAGATAGATGTTAAACAGCACCGGCGACAGGGGCGATCCTTGAGGGACTCCGCACGATACTGTGCATTTCTCAGAAGTGAAATGTCCTAACTTTACTGTTTGCGGTCGGTTTTCCAAAAAAGAGGAGAACCAAGATAAATCGCCTTCTGCGACCCTGGCTACTTTAGCTAGCCGAGTCAGTAACAGTTTGTGGTCAACAGTGTCGAAGGTGGCGCTTAGGTCCAACAGAACCAGAAGACAAGATTCTCCTTCGTCTGCGGCCTCAAGAGCGTCATCGCATATTTTGAGCAATGCGGTTTCTGTCTCGTGTCCGGGACAGAAACCCGATTGAAATGGATCAAGTAGCTTGTGGGTATCTAGATGCTGTTGCAGCTGTTGTACCACTACTTTTTCCATTACCTTTGAGAGTACATTTAGGCCTGTTATGGGACGACAGTGGAGTGGGTCCTTGGGGTCTAGGGTGGGTTTCTTCAGGATGGGTTGGATTACGCCCTCTTTCAACAGGGAGGGCACTATGCCTTCCTTAACCACTTACCTACTGTGCACCTACACCCCCTTCCTGCCCAGACAAAATATAAGCTTCCGGCACTGCGTCGCTTTAACTGACAATTGCGCGGTCGTGCGACGTGGCTCCCAAACAAAATTGGCGTCCTTTTTTTCCCACAAATAGAGCTTTCTTTTGGTGGTATTTGATCACCTCTGCGGCTTTTATTTTTTGCGCTATAAACAAAAATAGAGCGACAATTTTTAAAAAAATGCAATATTTTTTCCTTTTTGCTATAATAAATAACCCAAAAAATATATAAAAAAAATATTTTTTCCCTCAGTTTAGGCCGATACGTATTCTTCTACATATTTTTGGTAAAAAAAAAAATGCAATAAGCGTTTATCGATTGGTTTGCGCAAAATTTATAGCGTTTACAAAATAGGGGATAGTTTATGGCATTTTTTTTTTTTTTTTTTTACTATTAATGGCGGCGATCTGCGATTTTTTTATTGGGACTGCGACGTTATGGCGGACATTTCGGACACTTTTCTGACATTTTTGGGACCATTTACATTTATACAGTGAAAAATGCTATAAATATGCATTAATTACTGTATAAATGTGACTGGCAGTGAAGGGGTTAACCACTAGGGGGTGGGGAAGGGGTTAAATGTGTGTCCTATGAGTGTTCTAACTGTAGGGGGAGGGGGGGTGACTGGGGGAGGTGACCGATTGTGTCCCTATGTACAAGGGACACAATCAATCTCCTCTCTCCCTGACAGGGACGTGCAGCTCTGTGTTTACACACAGAGCTGCACGTCCCAGCTCAGTTACTGAGCAATCGCGTGTGCCCGGCGGCGATCGTTGCCGCCGGGTACTCGCACGGGATCCCCGCAGAGCGGCGGGTGTGTGCGCGCGCCGCCGGCGACGCGCCCGCCCGCGGCTTTAAAGGGACATCACGTCATATGACGTGATGTCAGAACAATGGAGTCGTCTGCCCGCCGTCATTTGACGGTGGGCAGATGACAAGTGGTTATAAGACTGGTTTATAAGCTTCGTGATAGGAGGAGCCAGGATGTCGGCACATTCCTTCAGCAGTTTAGTGGGGATGATATCATTTGGCGCAGTGCCGTTACGCAAAGTACCAATGATATTTTTGCGGCATCGATAGAGATGGGTTCCAGGGTGAACTTACCTGATTGTGGTGACTGTGGATATTGTGTGAAAAATATCGGGGGGGGCTGATTGGGGTATTGTTTTGCTTAATGCTTTCCCGGATTCCCTCAATTTTGTTAATGAAGTAATCCGATAATTCATCGCAAAATTCTTGGGTGTCCGAAGTGGAGACTTCAAGACAGCCTGGGTTCATGGTCTAAATGACCAGCTTGAAGAGTTTGCGAGGGCGGTTTAGGGTGCTGTTGATAGCCTTAGAAAAATAATTTTTCTTGGCTTTGAATATTTCTTTGTGGTATTTCCTTGTTGTTGCCTTGTAGATGGACAGATTCTCCTCTGAAGAGCTTCTTTTCCAGGCGGCTTCCGCCCTTCTGCGCTCCTGCTTCAGTAACGACAGCTGGTTGTTAAACCAGCTGCAGTTGTTTTTCCGGATATGGGTTCTATGTTTCGGCGCTACTAAGTCGGCTGACTGTAGTAGGGCTATGTTTATGGCATGCGGTGTTTCTATAGCCGTTTGATGCGGCCTGACGTTGTAAAAGGGGCCTTAATCATACATTTTTGTGGAAAGGTGAACTTACACTTAAAGAAATGTAAACAATAAAAAAAACAGGTACGCCAAAAAATTTAGTTTATACTCACTAATTTCAATGCCCATTCCTAATATCCTTGCTCTTCTGGAGCTGCATCTGACTAAAAATCTTTACATTGAAAACCTCTGGGAATGTTGGATGCATACATCCATCGTCACCTATATCACTCCTGTGTGGTGCAAGCCAGGGCTGTAGATAATGGGGTACTACCAGTCCTCCAGTATGGGGTCCAGGCCAGCAGGAGGGGCCCAGGCAGTAAGGTAAATCAGATGTGGGCTGAAAGGATGATCTGCATTGCAGGGGGGCAATTACTAGAAACAATCTTCTGTATGGCTCCCTTTACAGCAGCTGAAAGGAGGCTTCTTCTCCTCTCCCTCCCGCCAGATTTCAGCTGCTGCAGAGAGAGCCATACAGGGGATCGGTTCGGGTAATTGCCTTATCTGCCGCAACGATCACCCTCCCTGTGAACTATACATTTCCCCCTGTTGTCCAGGCCCCACGTGTGCCCCCCACAGGGGCTTTCAGCTTTCCCTGCAGCTGCAAGTACACAATAGAATGCTTCAGGATGGAGAGTGGGGGAAGGGTCTGGTAAATATGTAATATTTACAAGCCCTTTCCTTTCCTAAATGAACACAAGGAGTGAATGGTTTTAATCACTCACTTTGTTCATTTATAACTGAAGCACACTAAACCATGTTTATTTAAGGGGGCTGTCAGGTTGGCTGTATCGGTCCACCGTGGTTTCTAACAAAAGATCTGGTCCAAGGACATAAGAGTTGGCTAATAGAACCAGGCAACTGACACACTCGGAAGTGTGTTGGATGTGAAGATAACGGAAGTGTGTTGCTGTGCGATAATGGAAGATCAGAGGAACAGGCAACAAGACAGGTGGTTATAAACTCATTCTATTGCAGGTTCTGTTTTGTTACATTTTCAAATTCTGCAACAGAATAATTAAAATTTCACAGCATTTCTCACTAGGACATGTTGTACAATTGTACATTTCTAACACTGTGGTAACAGTTTGGGGGATGCCCTTTTCTGATTCAAGGCAGATTCATAAATATGTTATTTTACAACATTGGTGTGGAGGATGGCAAGTAGCCTGCACAGGGCCCTGACTTTAACCCCGTCTGACACCTTTGGGATGAATTTGAAAGCCAGGTCTTCTCATCCAACATCCGTACCTGAAATCACAAATGCAACTTTAGCTAAATAGGCACAAATCTTGTGGAAAGCCTTCTGTGAAGGGTGGAGACTGTTACGGCGGCAAAACTTTGCCCAGCTCTATATTAATGTCCATTGTTCTGAAATAAGATAACCAACAAGCTTATGTAGGTTTGATGCTTGAATGTGTTTACAAACATTTGGCCATATGTGTAGGTGTCACTTAAATTGTGTCTATTTATATTTGGTGTAGCTTGTGCATAGGAACACCACATACATTTCTGATATTATTTCATCTTCTTTACCATAATCAAGTAAAGAGTATGTTGGAGGAAAATTTATAAAAATTAAAATCTGGATATCAGAAAAAAAATTGCATACCATTTTTACAATGTAATACACTAAGGCCTCGTACACACGACCGAGAAACTCGTCAGAATCCATCAAGAAACTTGGTGGGAGAGCTTTTTTGCCAAGGAAAACGGTTGTGTGTATGCTTTTCCTCAAAAAAACTGTTGAGGAACTCGACAAGGAAAAAAGAGAGCAAGTTCTCTTTTTCCTCGACGGGAGTCTCAATTTCCTTATCGTGTTCCTCGTCGGGGTGGTTTTCGACGAGAAACACGTTGGTCTGTATGCTTAGAAACCCGTGCACCTTCTGTAAAAGTAGTATTTGTAATGGAAATAGCACATGTGTCACGCTGTAACAGACTGAAAAGTGCAAATGTCTTTTACCTAACACGCAGTAACATGAGATTAGCAAAAGCAGCCCCAAGGGTTGTGCCAGTGGAATCGAACTTACCCTGCCATGTGTTGAAGTCACCGCGTTTGAGAACAAGGAGATTTGGTCTTGAATGTGTGTACGCAAAGACAGCGTGTCAAGTTTCTCGACAAGCCTAACAAGGAACGATGTGTCTTTTCTGATGAGTTCCTCGGTCGTGTGTACGAGGCCTTACACCAATAAGTGTCCAAAGCACTTTCTGAAAGTATCTATAAGCAGCACAGTCTGAAGTAAGAACATGACGTTTATAGTTAGGACGCGTCTCAAAATGTCTAATTATCCCCACCCAATCTATAATTAGGTCCTGCTCTCCATGACCAGGACCCCACTCATTTTTGGATATTCTCAAAAGTAGGACGAACTTTCCGAGATGGCTATGGATGTTTGCATCCCTAATATTGTTTAATATAACCAAGCCTTAATTCAGGTTTTTATTTCCGTTGATATCGGTCATTGTGCATTTGTACACCTCAGTCCATTAAAATCAGTCCATCTGAATCTGTCCATTGCAATCTATGTCCAATGAAGTATGTCAAGTCAAGAAAAAGTATGGGTGTCTGGATCATCTATTCTGTTTGTTATCTTGGTGCTGGTTCAAAAGCGATAGTTTTTTTAGGTAGCTTTCCAAGAAGCCATGGACATAGCTTGGCACGTTTCTTGGGTGCAAACTGATATGTAAGGAGAAAAGTATCAGAAACATAGAAAGTGATTTAATTATAGTCACAACTTGTAAAAAGCCAACATGTTTTAGAGGTTCAAAGGGTCCTTCTTCATCAGAGCTCAGTGAATGTTGAAGACAATTTGGCAATTCCTGGACTATAATATGGCAGGGTAACAGAATGCATGTCAATCTGTTTCTATCCCCCTCAGTCAATGTTCCTCAGTGTATGTCAGCCTGAAGTTAATTTACTGAATCTGGAGAGTGCAAAATTTGGTGCAACTATGCATGGCAGACAATAAGCTTCTAACTTCAGCTTGTTCGATTAAGCTCTGATAAAAAAAAAAAAAAAAGCAATTGGAAGCTGATTGGTTTCTATGCAGAGTTGCACCAGATTTAGCAATCTCCAGTTTTAGTAAATCACCCCTTTATGTCT
The DNA here is from genome assembly GCA_029574335.1 of Rana kukunoris. Lineage (NCBI taxonomy): Eukaryota > Metazoa > Chordata > Amphibia > Anura > Ranidae > Rana > Rana kukunoris. The sequence goes on along the minus strand of CM056049.1, from coordinate 629,728,444 downwards.
GCCTGTCATAGGTTATATTCATCAGTGTCTCCCAGACTGTGTTTATCCATCACAGTCCACCCATGTCTGTCTGCCTCAGTCTGTTAAGCCTCATACACATGATCGGACTTCCATTGGACAAATCCGTGGAAATTTGTGCGGAGGGCGTTGTCCGTGAACTTGTTCTGCATACAGACAGCAGAACTTTTTCAGCCAACGTACACAAAACTACATGTTTTTTTCAGCTCTATAGCGCCACCCTTTGGGCAACTTTTTTAATGTTGTCTTATGGTTAGCATTGGTTCAGAGCATGCAGGTTTGTACTTTGGATTTTAGTCCAACCGACTTGTCTACACATGATTGGATAATCTGATGGAATACAGTACATTTGTTGGCGGAAAGTTTGAGAGCATGGCTATCCAACATTTGTTGTTGGAAATTCCAACAATAATTGTCCAACTGAGCGTAGAAAAGGTTGGATTATCCGACAAAAACACTTCAATCATGCAATTGTTGTCGAAAAATCCTATCGTGTACGGGCCTTAAGCCTCTGTGCATTCATCCCAGTCTGTGTTTTTTTTTTGTCTATCAGTCTGTGTCTGTCAGTCTTTAAAACTGTGAATTTGCCTTTATATATACTGAACCTAGCTTTCAGTACATGTACTGTATCTGAAAATGGAAGTATTTAATGAATCCTCATATGCCTGTAATTTATAAGAACCTTTTTTATCATTTCAGGGATGTTTTCTTTTACTTGTTGTCTCTGCTGCAGTGGTCACTGGGACAGAAAGTAAAGTAAAATCTTCCCAATGAAGGATTTGACAGCCATAAAGGTCATATCTGCATACCCATTAAATATATTTTCACTAATTTTCTCTATCTGTGATCACCATAATTGGAATAGAAAAGGGAATCTTTCCCAGTAGCAATATGCACAGTATAAAAAAAAAATCTTAATAGAATATGTTAGCCAGAGTTTTTTTTTTTTTACTTCTTATATTATATTTATTTTGTATGGTATGGACGAAAAGGGACTATATCGGTGCTTATTCACAACATACAATAATAGGTCATTTTTAATAATTTATTAAAAAGATTATCAAAAGACATAACACAATGTACACATTAAGACAATTACAAAGATTTAATTAACAATTAAATCAGGCAGCTGTAAATCCCGATTACGTATATGGAGCGTATTGCGAGCGGTCACAACCAGAGTGGTATTATGGCATAATACCACTCTGGTTGTGACCGCTCGCAATACGCTCCATATACGTAATCGGGATTTACAGCTGCCTGGTTTAATTGTTAATTAAATCTTTGTAATTGTCTTAATGTGTACATTGTGTTATGTCTTTTGATAATCTTTTTAATAAATTATAAAAAATGACCTATTATTGTATGTTGTGAATAAGCACCGATATAGTCCCTTTTCATCCATACCATACAATTTACTACTATATGGGATGAGGTGTGACAGACTTCTGTGAAAATATTTAGACCAAGCGAATCCCATTCTCCCCCTTTTTTATTATATTTATATTGTTTTTTTTTTAGAAAAAACAATCAGGACAGTATATCCTCATATTACCACCTGTTAAAAACCATTATAATGACAGTTATACAAGTGCAGATATATGTACATTGGTATACAGTATCTCACAAAATTGAGTACACCCCTCACATTTTTGTAAATATTTTATTATATCTTTTCATGTGACAACACTGAAGAAATGACACTTTGCTACAATGTAAAGTATTGGGTGTACAGCTTGTATAACAGTGTACATTTGCTGTCCCCTCAAAATAACTCAACACACAGCCATTAATGTCTAAACCGCTGGCAACAAAAGTGAGTACACCCCTAAGTGAAAATGTCCAAATTGGGGCCAATTAGTAATTTTCCCTACCCGAGATTATGCATCTTGTTAGTCTTACAAGGTCTTAGGTGGAATTGGGGAGCAGGTGTGTTAAAATTGGTGTTATAGCTATCACTCTCTCATACTGGTCACTGGAAGTCCAACATACCACCTCATGGCAAGGAACTCTCTGAGGATCTGAAATAAAGAATTGTTTCTCAACATAAAGATGGCCTAGGCTATTAGAAGATTACCAAGACCCTGAAACTGAGCTGCAGCACGGTGGCCAAAATCATACAGCAGTTTAACAAGACATGTTCCACTCAGAACAGGCTTTGCCATCGTCGACCAAAGAAGTTGAGTGCACATGCTCAGCGTCATACCAGGGTTGTCTTTGGGAAATAGACTCATCAGTGCTGCCAGCATTGCTGCAGAGGTTGAAGGCTTCTGGGTTCAGCTTGTCAGTGCTCAGACTATACGCCGTACACTGAATCAAATTGGTCTGCATGGCTGTCGTTCCATAAGGAAGCCTCTTCTAAAGATGATGCACAAGAAAGCCAGTTTGCTGAAGACAAGCAGACTAAGGACATCGTTTACTGGAACCATGTCCTGTGGTCTGATGAGACCAAGATAAACTTATTTGGTTCAGATGGTGTCAAGCATGTTTGGTGTCTTGTCTGTCTTGTCTGTGTGTCTTGCCTACAGTCAAGCATTGTGGTGGGAGTGTCATGGTCTGGGGCTGCATGAGTGCTGCCGGCACTGGGGAGCTACAGTTCATTAAGGGAATCATAAATGCCAACATGTACTGTAACATACTGAAGCAGAGCATGATCCCCTTTCTTCGGAGACTAGGCCACAGGGCAGTATTCCAACATGATATTGACCCCAAACACACCTCCAAGATGACCACTGCCTTGCTAAAGAACTGATGGTAAAGTGGATGGACTGGCCAAGCATGTCTCCAGACCAAAACCCTATTGAGCATCTATGGGGCATTCTCAAACGGAAGGTGGAGGATCATAAGGTCTCTAACATCCAGCAGCTCCGTGATTTCGTCATGGAGTAGTGGAAGAGGACTCCAGTGGCAACCTGCGAAGCTCTAGTAGACATGTGCACACTGAAATATTTTGTTTCGGAATTTTGTTTTCGGACGAAAAATACATTTATTTAGTTATTCCCGAAATTTGTTTTTATTTATTTTGTTTCGTTAAGAAATGCATTAGTCTGAAAATCCGAATTAATTAAGGTCAAATCTGTCATTGAAAGCTTATGGTATGTGTCGAATGTTCTAAGAAGATTAGACGGAGCAGCTAAACTGTACTTTGAATCGTACATTTCCGATCAAATGTTCCGCCTACAAGCTATAGTAAAATTCTAATGTTGTATGACTAGTAATAATTATATTTATAAATTATTATTACTGGTCAACCAACATTCGAATGCTTATATAGCCTATGGGCCGAGCATTTGATCGGAAATGTATAATTGTGGCGTCGTACAGTTTAGCTGCTTGTCGAATCTTCTTAGAACTTTCGACAGACACCAAAAGGCTTCAATGACAGATTCGACGTTTGTATGTTTTTCGCTGCTTCGTCGAATCTTTGTCGTTCAGGTCGAATGGTTTACCCCAACACTGTCTCTGTAATGTCGAATTTTTCCTCTCTATGTAGAATAACCTTGGACTAATAGAGTTAAGGTTAGGCACATTCGACCACAGATTCGATAGACACAGATTGCTATTGTCAGCGTCATGTTGTGTCTCCTATCTATATCGAACTGTTGTAGCAACAAAAAAATAAATAAAAATTTAGTCGGATCTTTCAGATTTTGGATTCTGCGTGTTAGTTTTCGTTTGTTAAAACGATAACGAAAATACCCAAAATTCGGACGAAAATGCATTCGGACGAAAACGAATGCACATGTCTAAGCTCTAGTGAACTCCATGCCCTAGAGGGTTAAGGCAGTGCTAGAAAATAACAGTGGTCACACTAATTATTGACAATTTGGGCCCAATTTGGACATTTTCACTTAGGGGTGTACTCACTTTTGTTGTCAGCACTTTAGACATTAATGACTGTGTGTTGAGTTATTTTGAGGGGACAGCAAATTTACACTGTTATACAAGCTGTACACTCATTACTTTACATTGTAGCAAGGTGTAATTTCTTCAGTGTTGTCACAAGAAAATATAATAAAATATTTACAAAAATCTGAGGGGTGTGCTCACTTTTGTGAGATACTGTATGTACATTGAGAGGACAAAAGTAGTAACACCATGTTTCAATTTTACAAATCTTACCCAGGCACAGTTTCACCTAAACAAAATTAAGATAGACAAAACACCTGTCTAGATAGCATTGAGAAAAACTGAATGTGCATATCTATGCTTTAAGAAAGGGATTTAAAGAACTGCAAAACACTGGCTCTCATACTGAACTTTTACTGCACTGCTTAAGAATTATTTTCACATCCTGTTATGTCACCAAGATAGGAAAGTAGGGATCTCCCAATTGGAAACATATATGTTCATTTACCAATGTTGCCCTGCTGTAACGTGAGAAAACCTGCTCTGTGTGCATTGTGGTGCCATTCATTTTCATGGCACCCCAACTCACCTTACCAATGCATCTGTGTTGCAACACACTACCATGTAACAATAGTGTATGCACCTTTTTTGGTGTGTTTTGGTGCATTAGGCCAGTGTTTCTCAACTCCGGTCCTCAAGGCGCCCCAATAGATCATGTTTTCAGGATTTCCCTCAGATGAAACGGCTGTGGTAATTACTAAGGCAGTAAAACGGATCAAATCACCTCTGCAAAATAATGGAAAGCCTGAAAACATGACCTGTGGGGGCGCCTCGAGGACTGAAGTTGAGAAATATTGCATTAGGCAACCTATCCAAATGAATAGGCTACCTTAAAGGAACACACATTAACATGTGGCATAATGCAACAGTGTTCTATACCTTCTTCAGTCTCACAAAAAGGGTTGGCTGAAGTTCCACTTAAAAGAACACAAAGAAAAGAGCTATGGCTAGGGTGGATTAAAGCTACGGTTTGCTTGTCGTTGTCACAGGCTCAGAACTCTTTTGGAAACTATAATGCAGACACAATAAAACATTTATTCTAATACCATATTTACTGCAGGATTTGGTGTTTTATCTCAAGTTATATTTTAAAGTTATATTTTAGATTAATAAAGTCTTGTCATATAAGAGTAATCAGTGTTTGGTCCTTTTAATATTGAAACACACAAATTGTCTGTATTACCACTATATGAAGAAAAATAGTAATTACTATTTCTAGCTGAATTCTTTTGACAATGCAATTTAAAGTGTACCTGTGCTGGTTTCTTACTTTGCAAACAGACATTTTCACCCAACAACAGCTCTACAAGCTGCCTTTAGGCTGGGTGCACAGAGATTCTCTATGGTCAATGCATTCTGCAAAGTATGACTTCACCTAAGACTTTATTTATTAGGGAGGTCATTCATCATAGTGGTAGGCTGATAGGATAGCATAGAAAGGATGGGGATGCAGGTGGGGAAAGTACTGACCTTCTAGATTAGATAAAAATGTGCTTAGTGGAATTTCCCTTGTTGAAGGATTTTGGGATGCTGTGAGACAAAGTTGACCCTGACTGCAAGTGCCTGGGTGGGCTCATTCACTTGATACAAGACCAGCACAAGTTTGCTTTAAATATAGTTTTGTGATTTAGATTTTTTTTTTGCTAAGTTACAATTGTTTTCCACTTTGAAGCTGATGCCCGGTAATAATATTTTACATTTACTGAGTACGCTTACAGCATCATGTAGTATCTTGTCTAAAAAGTAACTCAGGAAATTGGTTTAAAACATAAGCCTCAGATTTTCACAATGACTTATGACACATTCAAAAAAAGTAATCTGTTTATCTACCTTGCCTTGACAAATCTGATTCATCCACAGGGAAGATTATTTTTCAATTAATAATAAGCAGTATTTATTTGTCTAATGTGTATAAATCACATCCATCTGTTCTGTCTGTTTTGTTGGATGTTAACCATTTAAAGAAAACAGGGTAACATTTTTGTATGACCTTATCCTACTGTTGATTGTGTTAAAGAAAAAAAAGTGACGTCTGTGCATTATTATTAACTTTTAGCTTTTTTTTTTTTTTTAATCTGCAAGGAGAAAAGGAAATTTGATTAAACTTTGTGCAAAGAATTTACAGACTGGTTCCTTTTCTAGATCAATTTTCTAATTCATACACAAAATATGCTGCATTTTATGAGTCAATTTACTGATCTGAAAGTGCAAACTTCTGTAGATAAATTTTTATTGAGGAATCAAATTTTCACCGACACTTTCTATGCGCTTCTTTTTAAAATTCTTGTATAGGATCATGATCACTGACATATTTTTTATCAATTACTTACACTGTTTGTGTGTTTTTCCTCCCACTGTGAAACATTTCCTTGAGTTTGCTACAAAATTAACCCTGTTATGGATTTGCATTGAAATAAGACAGAAGACAAAGGGGGTGTTGTTACCCAAGCAGAAACCATACAAATAAAATTTGAAGGAAGTGATTGTTTTTACATAAAATTTGATGTTGGTTTATTTCAAAACAGTGTTCTTGGAACAAAATAATTATGTGTTCTATAATTGTTAATACAATAGATTGTTAAAGCTAACCCAAGGATGTATAGAATAAAGGAATTGCTAAAGTATTTACCGTCAAAGGCCTTAAAATGCAATTTGAAGTCATTGTTGGAGTAGAAAAATAAGAATTAAATGAAATGTAAACCTAACTGTAAATAGTAAAATTCCTTCTCTTTTCATTATATTCAGTGTACTAGTGCTTTTATGGTATGTGCTGCACACAAGGGTACGTTTGTTCGTGTGTGTATGAATGTATTGCAATGTGAACTGTATGTCCCTTAAGTGTATGTAAACGCTGTTAAATCTGCAGGTAATACACAAGGGAATCAAATATTTAGAATGCTTACTTGCAGTGTTTTTCCTATTCTTAAATTCTGTTTTATTCACTTAAAATGTGCTTTCTGAGCAAGAAAAATTGACTGATCAGTTCATTAGCACAGCCTCCTCTATCCTTATATGTCATAGCCATTTCCTTTTCTGGGAGTGTTAAATTATCTCTGTGCTGGCCCAGAATCTCTGCCCCTCCCTTAAAATTCCTTCATAATCTTTAATCTAGCAGCTGGGAAAGAATCTAAGGGAATACTATAAAATTTCACTTGAGTGATACAAGATGGCAGCACCCTAGTGGCAATCTCTGGGCACTTAGATGTCTACACAAGGGAGGCTTTTACCATGATGTGTATAAAATGCAATAAATACACACGTAATTTTATGGGAATATTTCTGATAAGATGAATGGTCTGGGCAGGGCCTCTATATAGATGAACTTCAGTTTCTTTACCCACACTTGTAGCAAGTTCTCTCCTGTATTGAAACTGATTACCCTCAACTCTCTAAAAGCTTGTATGCCCACAGTTCAACCTCTAAAGCTGAATCAGATATCTTGAATTCAACTTTATTTTCTGTCTAAATGATTTCAATTTCCATCAATCACCTTTCCTCCTGATCTGCACTATCATTGGCCTACTTGTCACAGCTTAAAGCATTCTCTGCCATCAATAGTTTTGTTCCTGAGCCTTACCCGAAAGAAAACATTCCCAGCATCCCTTCCAAAGTTCAGCCCCCCAGTGGGTAGTAGAGCAGGGCATGAATGTCTAAAGGGATCTTAAGTATGTGTGTTTTCAAATAATGCTCTTGAAAGACAAGCATGATGCTATGGTGTCCGCAGGAGCCTGTTGGTATCCTCCACCAAACTCTACACAAACACCAGCAGACATACCTAGCAATGGTGCCACTGGGTCTCAAAAGTGGTATTTTTAGACATGGTAGTATGTGGCAAAGGCATATCAAAAGGATGTTATATGTGGCCCTCTAACTTCTTTTCTTTGGCCCACAGTGATTTAGTAATACAAAACAAAATGCACCCCCAATCTGTCCAGTAAAGTTATACTTCCTCACATAATTTTGTAGCTAAACACTTTAGGAAATGTTTAGAAGTTGGCCTATATTTATATTATAACTATAAGGCAACATTCACATGGGAGTACTTTTGATGCCAAGGTTGGCTGCCTAGAAGGATCAGCTGCCAGCTTCGACTGTCAGATGTGTAATTTGTACAAATCGATGGCAGAGGCCGCTGCTGTTTGCTCATCCGAGTGGTTAAATGTGAATTCCAACCCTAGTTGTAGCTTTTGTTTGCCAGCACATAAACTTGCCTGCAGGTGATCAGATTGTATACGGCCATAACACAGAGTGGGTCCAGAGGTGGCATTTATCCGCACACAAACTCCCATGTAAATGTAGCCAAAAAGTAAAAAAACACATGTACAAAAAAGATGGACCTCTTAAAAGCGGCAGGATAAGGCTTCATTTCCACTGGCGTTTTTACAGCCACGTTTTTTACAGCTTAAAAACGCCTGTCCATGTTTATTTTATAAAAAAAAAAGCTGGAGCTTTAAAAACGCTGCGGCCGCGTTTTTGAGCGTTTGTGCGCGTTTTTGCGCGTTTATGCACGTTTTTTAATGTCTGGCGTTTTTACAGCTCTATTGCTGGAGCTTCAGAACGCACTGGTCCCGCGTTTTTTTTTTTGCAGCTTAGCCATCTACAGCTCAAAAACGTCATGGTGGGCATGAGGCCATAGACTAACATGGACAGGCGTTTTTAAGCTGCAAAAAACACTCAGAAAAGTGGCTGTAAAAACGCCAGTGGAAATGAGGCCTAAAGCTGATCTTTTCTCATAGTAATTGCAAGTAAGGGACATACCTGCCATTATCTTATCTCTCCAAACTTGTTAAAATGTATCTAAAGCCAAAAATTGTTTTGCTCTGTTTGATTACGAAATGGTCAGACCCTGTCATAAATTTTTGCTGTCTGCATCACATTGGGAAAATATTCTTTCACTTTTTCTATTTTCTTTAGCGAAGAAGGAGCAGTTGCTTGGGAAGAAAAGCATTACTAATTTCTATATTGGTAAATCTATAAAAACACAAATATATACAGCCTCTTCTTCACAAAAGTACCTACCTGCTGCTCAGGTATCAAGCCACGTGTAAAGGAAAAAAGGAAGTCAACTGCGCTAAGATAAAAATAATATAAAGGCAACCAAGCGCTAAGTATAGTAAAGAGCTGCTGAGAACTCAAGGGAAGCTGCACCTGACTGTACTAACAAACACAGTGAAAACAAATGATAAAAAAACAGGATGCGCTACAAACATAAACAAAACGAAATAAATGTCCACAGGTGATAGTCATAAGACTAATGTCCATCTGATCCAATCAAAAACCAAATGGATTTCACAGTTTTAAATTAATTAAAAGGGTCAACACCAGTGAATAGAAATGTGAATAATGTTGATAAACAGGGTGACACTCTAATTAAAAAGTGCTGATAGAAGATCCTCCACCTTGCAGAAAATGATGGCCGCTTACCAGAACTCTATTGGCCCCTTATTTAAAAGAGAACCCCAGATAGCGTATGATTATCCACTAGGAGGAAGATGTAGAGCCAGGTCACTTCTTGATCCCCATCGGCAGCAAAACAGGATTGAACCCTCGGAATGGATTGCCAGGGAAAAACGAAAAGGCCGCAATAGTGTAATATCGTCACTTTAAAATCTATTGAGAAGACAAAAACTCACTTACATGAAACAAAAATGTAAACAGGCGTGTCAGATTATGCTGGGAGTCCGTCCGGAAATGATCCAACAACACACGTAACCCGTCCAAAGAGGTGAGGAAAGAGGTATACAGCGGGGGATGATCCAGTGTAGTACAGTATCCCGCCCGACCGGTTTCGCGAGAGATCGCTTAGTCATGGGGCACGGGTGACACACCAGATCATCCCCCTATAAAGGTAATCAGTGTAAAAATTGTGATGGCGTTAACACGAACGTCAATGGAGATGCGTGCGCACGCACATACCGACAGACTACAGCACTAGCTCGTCTGAATCCCGATGCGCGCGCGCGTCACGACACCTCATAAATAAAAACGTCTTGTTATTAAGCCGCGACGTATCTTAAATTATTCTATCAAGCCATGTGTGACTTCCATCATTTGAAAGTTGGGTCTTTCTTCACCAAACAAAACAATTACTGGAGTATTGGAAACATTTTTAGAGCTTTACCTATAAATGTCCCAGCCCACATACTGCCAAATACTGTGGCTGATTTAATAGCAGCAAATAGTGTGTTCACTTGGCAAGGGAAGTTAAACTTTGCAAGGAAATTTGCAACAGAGCTTTCACTTTGCAAAGTATACTCAATCACATACAAGGACAATAAAAAACATGCATTCATATGATTGGGTGATGGAAGTCAGCAGAGCTTTACCTCATTCACTAAGCTCTAAGAAAAAAAATCCTTTAAAGTGAACAGCCAATTTACCTTTGGTAAATCAACCCAGTGTACATTGCAATCCGCATTTTACTACTTCTCTTCCAACTACGCCACAAGTATGGCCTCTTGATTCCCTGTATTTCTAATAAATACCACACCTCCCAACTAGCCCACTTGCTCTCTTACACCATGTTACACCAAGTACTCTCCTCTGGGTAAGCATGGAATAATTTGACCCCCCAATTCACTTTCCTCCTGTGACACTCTTATTGACATTACCATGTACTGCAAACATATCGAAGACCTGTCCTTCAACATTCCCTAAAAAATTCAGACAATGCCAAGTAGTTTGGACAGCTGATATCTCCATACCTACCATCTTTCCACTTTGCACTCCTTTTTCTTTGCTTGCTTCATCCTTACTTATTTCTCTTGGGATCTGCAAAGGTACACATACCTGTTCCTATCTTTACACCAATATGAATGTAAATACTCGTGATGCTAAGCAACAAATTCCTTATAGCAGCAATACTGGATAATGTCACCTGTTGTATATACATTTTAACCACTTGGGCTCCTGAAGGGTTTACCCCCTTCGTGACCGGAGCATTTTTTGCTATTCAGCACTGCGGTATTTCCACTGGCAATTGCTCAGGCATGCAACACTGTACGCAAATGAAATGTATATATTTTTTTCACACAAATAGAGTTTTCTTTGATGGTATTTGATCACCACTTTTTTTTATTTTGTGTGCTATAAATAAAAAAAATCCCAAACATTATTATATTCTTTATTTATAATTTTTAATATAATACAGCTACAATGCAGCAAAGTAGAATGAAAAAAAAACATAAACACAAGAATTACAGGTACAGTATAAAATATTGGATTGACAATACTGCTGACTAGAGGCGTCTCTATTGCTATTGGAATGGAGCTGTATTACTAGCCAAAACACCAGGAGAAAACAAGAAAAAATCAAAAGGAGAAAAACCCTAAAAAATAAATAAAAGGAAACCAAATGCAGCCACAGCATTCCGGACTGGAAAACTGCAATAATCTTAATATTCGCTTTTCCTTTTTCCCTCTTCCTCCCCTCCTAATTTAACTATACTTTTCTCTCTTCCCCTTCCCTTCTCCAAACTCCTTACAGTATTTATATACAAAAATGTGTAGAGAAAAAACGGGACGGCCGCACTCCAAAAAAAATGGTTCCTTTTAATAAAACTGGTCACAACATGAACATATCACAGCAAAAAATCAGGAGAAAAGCTGACGCGTTTAACACTATCATACAGTGCTTATTCATAGCTACTGTAAGCGTACTGCTGGTATACATCAGACTTATATAGATGTTAAATCTCCATTATACAGCATAATGTCTATCTGCTAGGCTCGACCACTGTCTTTTTACCCCAGATTTTTTTTCACTCTGATAGGATAAAAATACATGCTTATTCTTACTGTCTCTTCTTTCTTTAACCACTTGTCATCTGCCCGCCGTCAAATGACGGCGGGCAGACGACTCCATTGTTCTGACATCACGTCATATGACGTGATGTCCCTTTAAAGCCGCGGGCGGGCGCGCGCGCGTCGCCGGCGGCGCGCGCGCGCGCACCCGCCGCTCCGCGGGGATCCCGTGCGAGTGCCCGGCGGCAACGATCGTCGCCGGGCACACGCGATTGCTCTGTAAGTGAGCTGGGACGTGCAGCTCTGTATGTAAACACAGAGCTGCACGTCCCTGTCAGGGAAAGAGGTGACAGATTGTGTTCCTTGTACATAGGGACACAATCGGTCACCTCCCCCAGTCACCCCCCCCTCCCCCTACAGTTAGAACACTCATAGGACACACATTTAACCCCTTCCCCGCCCCCTAGTGGTTAACCCCTTCACTGCCAGTCACATTTATACAGTAATCAATGCATATTTATAGCATTTTTCACTGTATAAATGTAAATGGTCCCAAAAATGTCACAAAAGTGTCCGAAATGTCCGCCATAACGTCGCAGTCCCAATAAAAAAATCGCAGATCGCCGCCATTAATAGTAAAAAAAAAAAAAAAAAATGCCATAAACTATCCCCTATTTTGTAAACGCTATAAATTTTGCGCAAACCAACCGATAAACGCTTATTGCATTTTTTTTTTACCAAAAATATGTAGAAGAATACGTATCGGCCTAAACTGAGGGAAAAAATATTTTTTTTATATATTTTTTGGGGTTATTTATTATAGCAAAAAGGAAAAAATATTGCATTTTTTTAAAAATTGACGCTCTATTTTTGTTTATAGCGCAAAAAATAAAAACCGCAGAGGTGATCAAATACCACCAAAAGAAAGCTCTATTTGTGGGAAAAAAAGGATGCCAATTTTGTTTGGGAGCCACGTCGCACGACCGCGCAATTGTCAGTTAAAGCGACGCAGTGCGGGAAGCTTATATTTTGTCTGGGCAGGAAGGGGGTGTAGGTGCACAGTAGGTAAGTGGTTAAAGCACTAACCTACAAAAAAATACAAAATAAAAAAAATTTAAGAAAAGTGTCTCTCTCCACTGCTCGCCTGGCATTCCTCCCTGGTCCTAGAAGACCTGATATAAAATCCTAAGAATTAATCCCCTAATGCCGCGTACACGCGATCGGATAAAACGTTGTTTTATTTCATCACAAAAAACGACCGTGTGTACGCGGCATAACTTTTCTTGATGGAAATTCCAATCGTGTATACACAGTATAATGCTAAAGGAGGCTGATTTTTATATAAGAGATACAGAGTCTGGCCCAGATTCAGAGAGCCATTACGCCTGTCTAACTGGTGTTAGACTGGAGTAATTTCAAATTACGCGCGTTTTCTAGCTAGTCGAAAACCTCAAACCATGAATAGACGGCTGCGGGCTTCAATTCGACTGGATTACGTGTTTGTACGCCTTGGGATCTACGCTGCAATAAAATTGCGGCCACTGGGTGGACTTCCCTTTGTTTTCGGCGTCGGGGTATGCAAATGAGCTTTTGCGGCGATCCCCGAAATTACGATCTTCAATCGCAATCTCTTACGGCACCTTTAGTCATCTTTTATTTGCGTAACACTATACCAGCTTTTTGCTGCTCTAATATTAGACAGCCCATGTTAAGTATGGCCGTCGTTCCCGCGTCGAATTTCTACGTTTTCCGACGTCTTTTATTATTTTTAACGTAAGTCGTCCGGGAATAGGAATGTTCGTAAACGCCGCTACTCAAACAACGAATGACGTAACGACGTGATTTCGCGCAATGCACGGCGGGAAATTTCTGAACGGAGCATGCGCAGTTCGATCGCCGCGGGGACGCGCTTAATTTAAATGCTTCACGCCCCCCAAGCGCGTATTTCGATTATGCGGCGAGAAATAGACTACGCCGCCGTAGCGTACGGGCAAAAATCTACCAGGATTCGGTGTAGAGCCTGTTAAAATACGGCAGCGTAGAGTATTTCGATTACGCAGCGGAATATTAAGTGTATGTGAATCTACCCCGCTGTATTCTCCAGTATTTCTCACTCTGTTCTTTCATTGCCATTGTGAGGTCCTCCATTTCCTAAATGCCAAAATTTATTCTGCTACAAGTTTTTGGTAATAAAATCCTAATAAGTGTATATTTATTGATATGTGTGAAATTATAGCAACTACAAACTATGGTATAAATACTGATTTTGCGTAGCTTTTACTTTCTGCCTGCCTATCACATTTTTTGAGGTGCTAAAATGCAAGGGTAGTGCAAACACCTTCAAATTACCCCTTTTTGGAAATAAGACACCCTAGGATATTTGCTGAGAGGCATGTTGAGTTGCGTAGAGGATTTCATTTTTTTGCGACGAGTTTTTGTAAGTTTAATGAGATATTTCTCACACATGCCACGGGTATATATGGAATTGCACCTCAAAAATCATTTTGCCACCTCTCCTGAGTATGGGGATGCCACATGTGTGAGAATCTTAGAGAGTCTAGCCACATATAGGGGCCCAAAACCAATGACCATCTTCATCCTTTCAAAGGCTGTAATTTCCTCACTTAATTTCCTACTAACTATCACAGTTTTGGAGGCCCAGAAGTGCCAGGATAGTACAAGCACCCCCCCCCCCTTTTGCCCCTTTTTGGAAAGTAGACACACCAAGGTGTTTACTGAGAAGCATGTTGAGTGCATGGAAGATTTTATTTTTTGCCACAAAATCTTGAAAAATGATTTATAGTTGTCACTTTAATTACATTTTTCTCACACATACTGTACCATGGGTATATGTAGAATTACACCCCAAAACACATTTTGGTACATCTCCTGAGTACGGGGATACCACATATGTCAGACTTTTTGGGAGCCTAGCTGCGTACAGGGGCCAAAAACCAATGAGCACCTTCAGGCTTTTAAAAGGTGTAATTTCCTAACTTCATTTCCTGACTACCTATCACAATTTTGGGGGCCCTAAAATGCCAGGATAGTACAAACACAAAAAAATTACCCCTTTTTGGAAAGAAGACACTCCAAGGTATTTGCTGAGAGGCCTGTTGAGTGCATGGAAGATTTAATTTTTTGACACAAGTTTTAAGAAAATTACACAAAGTTGTCAATTTAATTATTTCTCACATATGCCATGTGTATATGTGAATTTACACAGAAAAACACATTCTGCTGCCTCTCTCTCCCGAGTATGGGGATACCACATACAGTATCTCACAAAACTAAGTATACCACTCAATTTTTTTTCCAAAAAAGTGCGCTTATAAGACCACTGCGCAAATACGGTGTGAAAAAAAGTATTGCAACAATCGCCATTTTATTCTCTAGGGTGTTAGAAAATATATATATATAATGTTTGGGGGTTCTACGTAATTTTCTAGCAAGAAAAAATGTTTTTAACTTGTAAACACCAAATCTCAGAAAGAGGCTCGGTCCTTAAGTGGTTAATAAATAGTGTACAGAACGCCAGGGTTGGGTCCTGGATGGACGCTACATAGCGCCGATTTTTGGAGTTTGGGCCATTTAAAACACAGGTTCAGGAGGTCACCCTGAAGGGGGTGAGAAGTTCCGGATAGATAAAATGGATCCAGAGAGGACGGGCTTAAAGTCCTCTCTGTCTTCTTTTAATGATATTTGGGGGTCCGGGATTTCGGAGGCTCTGGAGCAACAATTGGGAGGGAAAAGAGCCTCCCCTTCTGACCCCTGGCTTTAGGCACACGAGGGGTTAACGTTAACCACTTCCAGGAAGTGAGTTAAAAGGAAAGGAAGTCCTGACAGAGGGTGGAGTAGTTTGGAAGTGAAGCTGTGTCTGCAGGGAAGGACTGGAGGACTTCTTACTAAAACGTATGTGCCTTTCTGTTGTTTATTTTGCTGTGCTGAAGAAAGACTTTTCTAATTTATGCTGGAAACAAACAGGACTTTTGTTGTGACATTTTTCTGGTGCTGAAGAAAGCATTATTTTGTTTTGATTTGGTCGCCAATAAAGACCCTTTGCTTTACTGACACGGTTTATGCACTTGTCTCGCGGAGCTAAAGAACCCCCAAAGTTCACAATAGATACACAAGAAATAAATAAATAGACACCTTTTGTACCAGTGTCAAACTCAGCAGGAAAATAAATACGGCTTCATCTTTTGGTCATTGAAGTCCACCCCTTTCATATTAAAGCGGAGCTCCACCCTAAAGTGGAACCCCCGCTGATCGGAACCCTCCCTCCTCCGGTGTCACATTTGACACCTTTCAGGGGGAGGGGTGTGCAGATACCTGTCTAAAGACAGGTATTTGCACCCACTTCTGGCCACACAGTTTCAGGTAAACTGCGGGCATGACGTCACCAAACCGCCCCCCCCCCCCCCCCCCCGTTGTGTTCTGGGAACACTCGGCTCCCAGAACACAGCGGGAGCCAATCGGCAGGCATAGCGTCACTCGCGCATGCGCCGTAGGGAACCGGGCAGTGAAGCCAGAGCGCTTCACTTCCTGGTTCCCTCACCGAGGATGGCGGGGGGGGCAGCAGAGTGACGAGCGATCGCTCATCCTCTGCTGCAGTATTTGTAGCTGCTGGCTTTTAATATTTTTTTTTTCAGCGGACATCCACTTTAAGATTATAGTCGTGAACAGAGAGAGGCTTTTCAACTGCACCAGATACTATAATGAAAACATCCCTTTTGTCCTTCCCTTTCACTGCTAGTAATTCACCATTCTTCAAGCAGGTTTTCTCCCCTTTTCTAAGTCGGGTGTTAATGAGCCGGCGATTAGGTGGCATGGTGCCACAGAAGGCAATTTCAAGATTGAATAAGTGTCTAAAAACACCAAGTCCCATACTATCTTGCCACTGCTCCCCATGTAGTTTGGGCAGTCTGGGGGCTCTACTTCATTGTTTTTTCCATCATAAACTCTAAAACTGCCCTCTCAGTTTGACCCCATACCTAGCATGTTTGCTATGGTGATACTGCTTGTATGAGGGACTCGTTTACGAAAATGTTTTGTTGGGGCGTATACATATTTGCGAGTTTATGACTGCCAGATTTTTGTAGAGCTTATCGTATTTAGGGTCACCCCAAGAATGACAGTGTGTGCTATCACTAACATGCATGAACGCATTATCGTCTCATATCTATGCCTGCCCATTGCAGCAGAGAACAGGGGCATATGATGAATCGGGTCTGTGGACCAATATGACCCACAGTTCACTCTTTTTTGTAATGCTAGGGTTAGGCCCAAAAAAGTCCTAAATTTGAAAACTGTGCTAGGTTTCCACACGAATAGTTTGGCAAGAGTTGAATTTGGGTGGGCAGCGATGTATTGTTGTGCATATACATTGCTTTGGTCCACAATCAATCGATACAGTTTTTCTGTGACAACTCAAAAAAATCTAGGGGATTTGTTAAATTTGCTGTTTCCAACTGAATTACTGGTTGGGCAATAAATGGAATATGAATGAATATAAGGAGCTGCTGACTCTAGGGGAAGTCAATCATGAATCATGATTTACAAGCACCTCTGGAAGAACACTATGGGCTCTACAGGCATGTGCGCAATTTCATGGTGTCTGCGGGACATACACGTGCTATAGCCACCTCACCAGCTTGGACTGCATTTCTGGGACTCCCACTTCACCATGAGATACTGCAGTGCTGGTGCATAAAAGACCAGGATGTACTAGGCCACTGGTGCCTGCCAGTTCACCATAAGGTAGTGCAGCACTAGTACTTGGACCCTGCTGCATATGAAACAAGTCATGCATTCCTAGCACTTCAGTTACCTGGGGTTGGGTATGCCTGATCATAACAGGGATCTTGTCTCCATCCAAATTAGCTGGCAGGATGCCACTGCTTTCTACAGGTTTGAAATCTATTGAAACAGTAACATAAGTCTCTCATATCCTCCTATTTCAAACCTGCACCACCCTTTCCACACACACACCACACCACACATACACCAAACACACGCACACACACAAACACCACACCTACAACAACTACACACCACACATAAATACAACAAACAAAAGTCACTGCCCCTAACCTATGACTGGTCTATACAATAAGGAGCGCTGGAATGGGCGCATATACATACAAAAACATAGAATATCCAGGCTCAAACTTACCGATCAGCAACCAACCAAATTCACCTGTGTGCGTTAAAAACAGAGGTTTAGTTGCACGCATTTGCAAATGCATGTGTAAGCTGCAGGCCCCGTCAAGGCACTCTGTATACTGCAGTCCTAACTAGTGCGGGTGGAGTGCGGAGCAGAGCAGTCCTCGTATGGGGGAGAGGAGAGCTGCTGCTGCCTTAGACAAAACCAAGTCAATCCCCCCCTCCTCCTCCCGCCGCTGCCGACATCTACTTACTATGCGTCGGACGGGTGATCTGTCTATCAAAGTGCCCGGGCAAGGGGGAGGGGCTATACTTGTCGGCGCGGCGGGGAAACAGCTATTCAAATGCAAATGACAGCTGTTGTGTTCCCCCAGCGCATAGTAAGTAGATGTCAGCAGCGGCGGGAGGAGGGGGTGGGGATTGACTTGGTTTTGTCTTAGAGGGACATGGCTGAACTTAGAGGGACATGGCTGAACTTAGAGGGACATGGCTGAACTTAGAGGGACACGGCTGAACTTAGAGGGACACAAGGCTGCATTTGGGGACACAAGGCTGCATTTGGGGACACAAGGCTGCATTTAAAAAAAAGTATCAGTATTCGGTATCGGCGAGTACATGAAAAAAAGTATCGGTACTTGTACTCGGTCCTAAAAAAGTGGTATCGGGACAACCCTAGTCCTAACTATAACATTGCATTTTAAATCTCCTCAGTAGGAGCACATGACTGCTGATGGATAGATAAGGGGCAGGTGACTGGAAGTAGCCCAGCCCTCATTAAAGGGGCAGGAGCACACTGCACACTCAGCACATGGAAGCAAAGGTACATTACTACTAAGAGGCTACAGAGACTTGGGGGTCTTTCACATGGGGTGGATCGCTCCGTTGATTCCAGCTGAGCGGGCGGATGAAAGGGCGGTCCCCGCACACTGTGCAGGGACCGCCCTGTCTTTTCCCAGCTCTCCCCTATGGGGGGATCGGATGAACACGGAGCAGGTCGGATGTCAGCGGGCATGTCAGCGCTGACATCCGCGGCTCCATAGAGGATCACAGAGCGCCCGTTCAGGTCCGCAAAAAGAACTGGCAGGCGGACCTGAACGGGAGCACTGTGTGAAAGAGCCCTTATTCTATCTGTTCCGTATAAATAAAATAGGGGGTCCAGATTTTTCAGTAAAAAGAAAAAGGTTACCGCGCTAGGAATGCAAAACAGAATAAAACCTAAACAACATGAGCTGCAACAACAAGTGTTATACACACCAAAAATACAAGAGAGGGCTAAAGTTGCGCTGTGAGAAAAATAATAAATCTAAATGACAATAAGTGGTGTACAAATACAGTGTAACTCCAGTTTGGAACAAAGTTCAGATTGCTACAAAACAAGTCCAGAGTTGTGGATTAAGATGAGCAGATATTCAATCATGCATAGTATTATTGGCAACAATCCTGAAAAAGTGACAGACAGTGCAGATTCAAATGCCACCACCAGCAAACACTTATAAAATGGAGGCTTACCAGAACGCAAGCATAACCAGCTTGCGGCTGTTACCCCAGCCAGGGCCTTTATGAGACAGCAGCAGGAACAAATGAGCTGGAGATCTTCCAGGTGGATCATCAGCAGTTGATCATAACAAAAAATAGAAACTCACATAGTGAAGTTCAGCAAAACAATAAGTGTGTGTACAAACAGTCGTGACTTAAATGTGAAGGAAAGCCACCACCACGAGAACACCCAATAAGATGGAGGCTCACCAGAAAGCCAGCGTAAAATGACTTGTGGCTAAAACCCTAGCCTGGGCCTTTAGATCAGCAGTTGATTTTGATGCCCTATAGGTCATCCGGATACCTCATCATCGGTGTTAACAAAAAAGAAATAATATGCCCACATGGTGAAGTATGTAGAGATGATCCAAAGTTTAATAAAAAAAAATTCACTTACAAAGGCAGATGAAATAAAAGCAGAAAATGTAAAGCTGGCCGGCTTACTCGAACGCACGTTCCGCTCGGACCGTCACGTCATACGTCAGCACGTCTCCTTCCCAGATTTTTCAGTATTTCTCCTCTTGCTCTTTCATCATCATAGTAAGATTTTCCATTTGATGGATTTCTGTTACCCTAGTAAGCCAATGTGATCTAGTTGGAGAGGTGGTACTCTTCCATAGTGCCGGTATACATGCCCTTGCTGCTGTAAGAAGAAGTATTACGGGTACGTTTTTGTATCTCTTAATTGATATTGAGGTATCATGTAATAAAAATACAGCCAGGTCTTCCTCAAAGGAATATACCAGTGATTGTTTTAAAGTGGATGTAAACCCATTTTTTTTTTTTAATGTCACAATGTAGAGTATAATATTTCCTATCATCTGTGCCCAGTCTTGCCACACAGAGTTAATCCAGATCTGAGAAATCCTCTTTTAATGTTCAGTGAAAATGAACAGCCTTCCAGATAAAAACCTGTCTAAATAAAAAGTCAGTTTCTCTCTTCTTGCTTTGAGTGACAGGTTATTTACATATCTAGCTTGGACATGTTTATCATATGTTACAGTATGTTATGTTTATCATAACATGAGGTGATTTACAGTATAAAAAGTGAGAAATCCACCCCTCCCCCACATAACACATCCTGTTAATACACAATGAACTTTGGATCACCTCATGTTATGATAAACATAACATAACATATGATAAACACTTCCAAGCTAGATATGTAAATAACCTGTCACTGAAAGCAAGAAGAGAGAAACAGACTTTATAATTTGGCAAGTTTTTATCTGGAATTCTGTTAATTTTCACTGAACATTAAAAGAGGATTACTCAGCGCTGGATTAACTCTGTGTGGCAAGACCGGCACAGATGATAGGAAATCTTATACTCTACATTGTAACATCAAAAAAAAAAAAAAAAATTGGGGGTTTACATCCACTTTACCCGATTCAGCCACCATTGTCCAGAACTCTTTCAATCTTGGGTATTCCCAAAATATATGTAACAAGGTGCCCATAGATTCAAGAACATCTGGTGCAATACAACAGGTGCCCTGTACCATCTAGTAAGAATTGTATACCCTCCCTCTTGGTACCTACTAGCCAAGGATGCCTTATGTGCGAACGATTAAATCTTGTCCTTCTGGGCCTGAGAGAATGTTTTCCCTTTCCCACATTTGTAGGAACACCAGTTCTTGTGGTGCTTCTGATCTAATCAACAGAGCATAACAATTTGAAAATGAATGTCTCATTGGCTCCTCCTTTAAGCATAGTTGTTCAAATAGGTGTTCGTACTATAGTAAGCATTTCTGGCATCGATCGGAGGAATGTACTAAGCCGTGCCCGTCGAAGAAAGTCCAGATCTGTAAAACTATGCTCCACCTCTCCACTCACCATTATCCGATTCCCTGATGAGAAGTGTAAAAGCCTACTAACACCTTGCTGTAACAAAGTCACAAAGCAAGGGTCTGTAAGGCCTGGCTGAAAAGCCGGTGTACCTAAAATTGGAATTAAAGGGCTCGGATATGGAGGGTTGTTAGTAGTCTTAAAAATCTTTTTAGTAGTCCGTAGTGTGGCTCCCAAAGTTGGGCACCCCTTCACTGTTCATGAAATATCCACATCTGGAAGCCATGGAAGAACTTTTGGGGATATTGTAATTGTCGCCTGTTTCATATGTACCCACAGTTTCTTATTTTGACACACACCAGTCTATCACCCTTGTCAAATGTGCAGCTTTGTGATATTTAGCTGGGTTGGGAAACCCAATCCCCCCACTTTCCTTAGGGAGTGACAGGGTCGCTCTGCGCACTCTTGCTGGCTTTCCGGCCCAGACAAAATCTCAAGAATCTTGAACATATGTCTCTCAAAAATCCCAGAGGAATTTTAATGGGCAGGGTCTGTAACAAGTATAGTAGTCTTGGCATCACATTCATCTTTATAATACTTGTCCTACCAAACTATGTAAATACCTCTAATCCCAACATTGGAAATCCAGCCTAAACTGTGGTGCCATTGGGGCAAAGCTTAAGCCCCGTACACACGACCGAGCTTCTCGGCAGAATCCAGCGAGAAGCTCGCTGGGAGACATATTCTGCCGAGGTTCTCGGCCGTGTGTACACTGCCGACGAGCGTCCCGTCGGGAAGCTCGTCGAGCCAAAAAAGAGAGCACGCTCTCTTTTTCCTCGTTGTTCAATGAGGACTTTGGCTCGACAAGCTTTTCCGACCGCTCATCGGGAACCTCGTCGTAGACGGCCTTAGTTCGAACACCATATTCAATTTATTTGGAATCTTTGTTCCCAAGTATCGTATATGGGGGTCTGTACATTTAAATTTAAATTGGGTAGCTATCTGATGTAGGCTACTTTCATACTGAAGCACTGGGTGCGTCGGGGCTAAAATGCTGCTATTTTTAGCTGTGCTTTACCATAGTTTTTCCCGTGATTTTTTCTGCTAGTGGGGCGGTTTTAACACCCGCTAGCAGCCGAAAAAGGATTAAACCCACCCATAAAAACGCCGATTTGCGGCGCTTTGTGGGCGGTTTGAAGGCGCTGCACCATTGATTATAATGGGCAGGGATGCGGTAGAAGCGGTAAATTCACCGCTCCTACAGCGCCTCAAGGATGCGGCTGGCAGGACTTTTTTTACTGTCCTGCTAGCGCAATACTCCAGTGTGAAAGCCCTCAGGCGCTTTCAGGGTGCTTTGCAGGCGCTATTTTTAGTGCCTGCAAAGCGCCTCGTTGTGAAAGTAGCCGTAGAAAAGATCTATTCAGCTCCACCCCCATCGCCTCGTATTTACTGTAATTCACCTTAAATTGGAGAGTGCTCCATATGTGCATAATTCTGACAATAATGATAGAAGGGATATAAGTGGGGAAGTTATGAAAAATATCAAATCGTCTGCATATTGGGCAAGTTTCTGTTCCCCTCCTTTTGTTGGAATACCCTTAATATCTTGATAGGCACGTATAGTTCTTAAAAAGGGTTCCGGAGGCGCATGCGCGGAGCTCTGAGGATGGCTGCTTGAGCCGGGAGCTCCTCATCACCCCAGTCCAGCGGCGCCCATAAGTCAACCAAGAACGGGCTGGAAGTGGTGCCTTCACTACACACGGCACCCCCAGACACCAGGGCACCCCCCTATTCATCTAATTTTTAAAAAGGGACACTTTTAAGCCGCTATTTTTTCATTTAAAAAAACGGCAAAAATCCAAGATGCCCGCCGCTTCTGCACCTCACAAGAACGGAGCTGAGGAGATGCCTGAGGGAAGGATTCTTCCAAATATGGTACCCCTGCCTTTTACCCCCCTGGTCCGAGTAAGTTACCAGCAGGACATGCCCCCCTCAACAACTTCCACAGAACCCCTGGCAGGCAGTAATATGGAGGGCTTTGCACTACCCCTCATAGGACCTAACATAGGGAGCCAGGCTGCTCAATTCTCTGTCAGCTCCCTGACAGCAGCATCTGCATTCTCAGCGAATGACTTATATCAGGCACTGGCTGAACTCCTGGATAGGGGACTCGCTCAGACTGCTACCAAAATAACAGGAGATTTGAAAGCAGATTTTCAGAATTTGGGCACCAGAATTAAAGCGATAGAAGACAAGCTTGATCAAACGGTGGCAGCCACAGACCAGAACTCAGAACATATTCATACAGTACAGGAGCAATTGGATGCGGCCCTTTCCAGGATCGACGAGTTGGAGAACAGATCCAGGAGATACAATTTCCGGATCAGAGGTCTGCCCGAATCCATCACTGACATTCCAGCAGCGGTACAAAATTTGATCCAGAACTTGATCCCAAACATTCCTCAAGACCGCCTAGAGCTTGACAGAGCCCACAGAGCCCTGGGGCCACCCAGAAAGGACGGCCCACCGCGGGACATCATCGCCAAACCCCACTTTTACGCAGTAAAGGATGAAGTCATGAGACTAGCACGTTCTGTGCCCAATGTTTTGTGCCAAGGTCATCCCGTCCAAATATACGCAGACCTTTCTCCCTCCACAATGCAGCGAAGACGGTCATTAAAGCCGCTACTCCTAGTCCTGGTCCAAAAGGATATAAAATATAAATGGGCATTCCCCTTTGCGGTCAAGTTCTCGGATAAAGGGAAAAACGAATCCTTCTCAACCTTTCCTGATGGAGAAAGATTACTAATGCGCCTTAAGCTCATCTCGCAAGAACCCGCCATGGACACTTCTCATAGCATCCCAAACACCGCCAAGAGACCGGCCCCCACCAGTCCTAATTCCCTACTCTGGACCAGGTCGAGGTCCAAGAAAGCTAGAGACAGCGGACCCACTTACCCAGATCTTGGCTGACACATTGGTCATATACTCCTTGAACTTTCGAGGTTCCTGGTCGGTCCTATGCCTGAGAATTAGACTTTCTCTGATCAGCGTAACAACTTTTTGGACAATTGATATTTCAACAGTATTTCTCTTGCTAAAAAGATCTCTTTTTCTATTCTATTTTTTGCAGGGGGATGTTCCCACTTTGCTTCTGAGGTCCCTTCCTCCTCGGTCCCCTTTGGGGGGAGGACGGGGGGACTTCTGGATCGGACTTAGATCCGAACAAACTGGGTTTAGATTTACTCAATCCCTTCCGGTTTCAGTTTTGATAATTGCTGTAATCATTTTTTCAGGGGCGCCCTGGCTGGGGTGGGCCCCATGTACCTCCACCTCTCCCTCAGACTCCAGAAGGTATCTGGGGGCGAGGTCGCTTGTTCTCTCTTGGAGCAAGCCTTTTTTGATCTACCTTGGTAGAAGTTCTCGAGGAGCATCTCCCCTCCCCGAGAATTATTTTTTCTTATTTTTTCTCTTTTTCTTTAGTTAGATTGGGAGTCCTTTATATCATCTCTTTCTCTCTTTCAAATCTGTCTTTTCCTTTTCTGTTCCCCATCTTTCCCACATGTGCCTAACCTGTTATTATTTTTCAGCTTGCGGTACCTACGAACGAGGAGTGCCCACCAGGCTGCCAGACGTCCATCCTGACAAATAGCAAGGTTGGGGGGACAGAAAACATCTAAGGGTGAGTGGAGGTAGAGACAGGCATAGTTACTTTTCAGATCCCCATGGCTGATCACGTACAGAGCTCCCTCAATATAGCCACACACAGTGTTCAAGGCCTGAACTCCCCTGTCAAAAGGCGAAAGATCTTTGATAGTTACAAAACACTCAGACTTGACATTCTCATGATCCAAGAGACCCACTTCCCTGAGCGGTACAGTCCCAAATTTGTCCACTCTCATTTTCCCCTCTTCTACTTGGCTAATGCCGAGAACAAGACCAAGGGGGTTGCAATCTTTTTCTCCAAATCCAGTAACTTTGAGTATCTCTCTGACTTCAAAGACCCGGAGGAACGGTTTATATTGGTTAAGGGTAAAATTGAGGGACATCTATACTCCCTGGTCTCATACTATTCTCCCAACAAAGGGCAAGACAAGTTTTTCCAACTAATCTTGGATACTTTAACCCCACTTCTGGAAGGCACAGTCATTTGGGGGGGGGGGATTCCAATGTGGCTTTTGACCAGGGTTTGGACAGATCCAGACCTCCGTCTGCCCAACTTACTAGACCCACTAGGGTCAGCCTGAAAATTGCCAAACTACTCCATGACAGGGGGTTGACGGATGTCTGTCGGGAGTCTAATCCTTCAAAGACAGACTATACTCATTACTCCCACCCGCATAATACCTATGCCAGGATCGATCATATTTTAATTCCTTCGTTTGTACTTCCGGCAGTAATCAAGGCCCAAATCAGAGACACAGTCTTATCTGCCCATTCTATGGTCATCATGTCCATCCGCACTATAGCCGGTATGGCAAGGAACGGACATTGGCGGCTAAACGAGTCCATTCTCTCCAATCCAACCACAACAACGGAAATTAATAAAGCCCTGCAAGAATATTTCACAATTAACAATGTTGAGGATATCTCTGCGGAGACCCTATGGGCAGCCCATAAAGCTTGTATTAAAGGTAAGATTATTCAGATCTCTACGCGAATCAAAAGGGAACACGAAGCAGAAATTGTACGACTGGAGAAGTCTTATAGGACCCTAAGGTCACAACACAAAAATAAACCGTCTGTAGCCTTACTAGAGAATATTGACAAGCTGAGACTAGAACTTAATTTAGCTCTCACAACGAAAGCGGAGAGATCCCTCCGCTGGAGTGGCAATAAGTTTTGCACCCAAAAAGGAAAAATAGGCCAGATGTTAGCGACCAAATTGTCCCCTAAAACAAGGTTTCACTCCTTGCCCAAGATACGCTTAGCAGGTCAAGAACCTACGGCCAACCCTAAAAAGATCCTGGAGGCATTCAAAACATTCTATTCTGACCTGTATAGCGCCCCTCCACAGATTCCCAGGGACACGATTGACAATTTTCTGGACAGCCTACCAATCCCATCCTTAGACGTAGAACATAGACAGGCTGGAAGCACCCTTTTCGGTTGAAGAGGTAGCGACAGTAATCAAGGGCCTCCGAAAGGGTTCAGCCCCAGGCCCAGATGGCCTGTCGGTCCCCTATTATAAGGCATTTGCAGATACCCTAGTCCCACATATGACAAACTTTTTTAATTTCAAGACTCAAGGCACCCCTTTGGGTACACAACTTAATACAGCATACATTACGGTTATTCCAAAACCGGATAAAAACCCAGAAGAAGTCTGTACCTATCGCCCCATTTCCCTGATAAATAATGACCTAAAAATTCTTACAAAAATTCTAGCTCTCCGCATCTCCTCTTTCATTAATAAATATATTCACAAGGACTAAGTCGGATTTATTCCAGGTCGACAAGGCCCAGATCAAGTGAGAAGGGCAGTGGACATTTTCTCAATTTTGCAATCCAACTGGGACGGAGGTCCGAAACAAAAAGGCTTTCTCCTAGCTCTTGATCTGCAGAAGGCCTTTGATTCTGTATCCTGGCAATATCTTCTCCCCCTACTAGAATGATGGGGCTTTGGCCCGAGATTTATGGGGGTAAGCTCTCTATTCTAAACCAAAGGCCCAAATTTGAATCCAAGGGTACTACTCTTCTCCAATAGACATAGCTAGGGGTACCAGACAGGGATGCCCCCTCTCCCCAATCATTTTCGCAATGGCAATTGAAACCCTGGCGATAGCCATTCGACAGAACCCTGACATTTAAGGTGTTTCATGTGGAGACCAAACTCATAAATGTGGGCTTTTTGCCGATGACTTACTACTATTTCTAACTTCTCCTATTACTTGCCTACCAAACCTTTGCAAGGTAATTTCGGAATTCTCTAAAATCTCAGGACTCCAAGTCAATTATGCCAAATCACAAGCCTTGAACGTATCCCTTTCACCTTCCACAGTATCCCTCCTCCAACAGTCATTCAAATTTGAATGGCGTCCCTCATCTATCAAATATCTAGGGATTTCTTTAACAGCTCGTACAGAATCCCTTTACACAAATAACTATCCTCCCCTATACCGAAAACTTACAGCAGACATGAATAACTGGGCCAAATATGATCTTTCCTGGCTGGGCAGAATTAACTCTATAAAGATGACTTTGCTTCCTAGAATTTTATATCTATTCCGCTCCCTTCTCATTCCCATCAGAAAAGACCACGTGCAGACTTTACAAAGCAAAATACTCAAATTCATCTGGGGCAAGTCAGGTTACAGAATCCCCCAAAACACTCTATATAACCATAGGAAAAGAGGAGGACTAGGATTACCGCATCTATATAAGTACTTCGTAGCTGCCAGACTGGCTCAACTATCCGTAGTTTACTCCAAACTGGATAAACCAGACTGGGTCCACATAGAGAGGCAAGCTGTCCCCCAGTTTTCCCTAGAATACTTACTCTGGTGCCCCCAAAAGAAAAGACCACCCAATTTGTCCCCCTCCCTTTCTCAATCTTACGCCCTTTGGGATAGAATTCGTCCAGCCCTGGTTTCGAAGGGGCAACCTCTAGCCAGTGTATTCCAAAATCTGGATTTCCCACCTGGAATGGACAGGATGGCCTTCAGTTGGTGGTTGGATAAGGGTCTGTACCGCATAGGACACTACTTCACAACCAAAGGCCCTCTTACCCTAGACCACTGTGTGACTATATTGGACCTCCCTGACACTGAAAAATTCAGATTCAAACAGATATCACAATTCCTACACACTTTATGGACGGAGAGGCCTCTACCTCCCAAATTCACAGATTATGAGCTCTGGTGCGGGCAGACCATGGGACAAAGGGAAGGAATATCTGTCATCTACTCTTCACTCACCCGCCCGACTGAGAAGTGTTCTTATATGATGGCATGGGAGGCAGACCTTCAACTAGAATGGGACTTGGAGACCTGGCAGGCAGCTTGTTCTGATTCTTTTCAGGGCATCTTAAATACTTCCCTGATGGAAGCAAACTTAAAGGTCCTTATGAGGTGGTATATGACTCCCACCAGGCTTGCGGCCATCTACCCATCATCAGATCCCAGCTGCTTTAGAGGTTGTCAACTCCTGGGTTCGATGGTGCATGTCTGGTGGGAATGTCCCAGAATCAGACCAGTCTGGAAGAGGATTTTTAACCTCATTAGTACAGTCACTGGTTGCTCGGTCCCCAGGACGGCTTCTATAGCTCTCCTAAATGCTCGGATTCCGGGTATATCCAAGCCCAATCAGAAGCTGATCCGATTTATGCTCCTCGGGGCTAAAATTACTATCGCTAGGGCTTGGAGACAACCCAGGGTTTCTATTGCAGAAATAAACCGCAAGATTTCGTGGATCATGGTGCAGGAAAAGCTGGCCAGCATCCTTTCAAACACGAAACAGAAATTTAAAGCCGTGTGGGGACCATGGGCGTCCCACTGTGGTATACCTTTGGTGACTGGGGTACACCCCGCGCAACCTACATCCTTCAGCTTTAGTTAGGCTCATGCTTCCCTTCCTTTCCCTTTTTCTTTCCCGCATTTTTCTCTCTCTCTTTTCTTCCTTCTATTCTTTTAAGACAGTTGTATGACTAGAGGGTAAGGTTCTTTGTTCTTCGTCCGGTTTTTCATATGTGCAATTTGGCAACACTATAGGCCTATCTTATTTCGTGAGTACGAGCTAGAGGTTCAATGAAGCCAAATTCGAACCCACTTATTTCCTTTCAAATACTTTTATAGGAGGAGGCGGAATGGGAGGCGCCTGGCCGGGACACAGAATGATCCCATTAGGGGTGTCCGGGACAGGCAGGATTCCCCCGAGCGCAAGACCACCATATTGACTTCTTTTCCGCCCTTTCCTCTGTTATCAAGCTCGTTGGATTCCTTTAATCAGCTCACAGTTGGGCAATTTGAAATCAATTGAGTCATTGTTATTGTCATTATGCCCAGTTTGTGGAATGTTATGATGATGTAGTCTCAGCCTTTGGTCATACTATATCTGTATCCTTTATTTGAAAAAATAAAAATCTATTGAAAGCAAAAAGGATTCCAATGCGAGTATAAAGATAATGGGCGACAGTGGGCAACCCTGACGCGGCCCATTCCGTATGGGAATTGCATCGGACATTATGTCATTCATCTTAACTCGGGCCGATGGAGTATAAACTTGTGAGCCAACTTTGCATCCCAGATTCTAATCCGATATGTTGTAATGTGTTTTTTAAAAATGTCCAGGCAACCCTATTGAATGCTTTCTCCATATCGGCGGATATAAGCACTAATGGTTTTTGATACATTTGGGAAAAATTAAAGGCATTTAGAAATCGTTGCGTTTTTTCTCTGTCTTCTCTATCAGGGGTGAAGCCTGCTTGATCTGGATGCACTAAGTACGAGATATGGCTCAATAGTAGTGGCTTAGATTTTTGTAAAAATCTTGAGGTCAACATTAATTGGGCGATAGCTAGGGCACAGGGACCTATTTCACTTTCCACAAACCTATCCCTACAACACATTCTCCCTCCAACCCATCTCTACAACAACCGAAGGCTCTCCTGTGCTTTCCCTCAATGCTTCCCTTTTATTTTTCTTAACCCAGCAATCAGATATGAGAGAGGGGGCTAAATGAAATCCTGGACTTTATATAGTAATGTCAATCTATATGCCTGCCTGTGTTTTCTTGATGGTATTGTGTGTGTGTGTTTTTTTTTTTTTTTATCAGCCATGATCACATCAACAGAAAACCCAAGCAATACAGCTTATAAATGAAATAGAAGACATGACCTAACAGTCAAGGGTCAGAAGGCAACAGGCACAGGAGAATATTGTGTTACAAATCTTAAATCGAAGATTCAGTTGATGAAATGTCAGACAGGTGCTAAATGTAAACGGAAGCCCCTTGCATCAAAATCTGAGCTGTCACTTAATGACAAAGGATACAATCCATGTATAATCCGGCTTGTTTTTTGCTGTTTCTAGACACATCATTCACGAGTGATCTCTAATCACACAGACGGCTATATCCATCCAGAAATACATCACTCATACATGTAGGAAAGGTCTGTTGCACCAAACCAATCATTGCCACTAATCAATGCGGATGTGTTTACTCTCTGTCACAACGAATGATGTTCTATATAAATGTACAAATGTGCATGTTTTAAGGTCCACACCAAGAGCACTGTATGTGTAATTTGCTTGATAACTGAAAAGTTTATTATCATGCTGGGGACAGCTGTTTGACACTGTTAAAAGATGTTTTATTTATTTTTTCTTAGCACACCTTGTTTAAAACAGGCGAACTGGAAAACATTTAGAGAATTTTAATTCTTTCCACGTCACCATCAGTAACCATAGCTACCAACCTGACAGTGACCAAGGCAATACATAGCAACGAGAACATTTTCAGCATGTCATAAGGAAAAAAAAAATATCCTGAAGATAAGAAATGCGGCTGGTAGAGAAAAAACACAGTGATTGCTAACAGGGATTGTTAATAAGAATCATCACAGGTCACTTCACATGCTGAATTAAAATAGATCGTACTGAAACCTGCAGGTATTCCATTTGTTACAATTTTTTTAGGATTTAACCATTTCCACACTGGGCCTATTCTGGCACTCCTCTCCTACATGTAAAAATCATATTTTTTTGCTAGAAAATTACTCAGAACTCCCAAACATTATATATGTTTTTTTAGCAGACACCCTAGGGAATAAAATGGCAGTCACTGTAAGGCCTTGTACACACAATGTAATTTATCCGGTCGGAAACATCCGACGGATATTTCCCAGCGGACAAGGCAAATTTGTCCGTTGGTCTGATGAGCGTACACACCATCGGACAGAAATCCCAGCGGACCAGAACGCGGGCACGTAAACCACGTACGACGTCACTATAAAGGGGAATGACAAAGCCTACGGCGCCGCCCTCTGTTCCACGTTTGCTAGTTCCGTGTTAGTAAAGATTTGGTTAGAGCTGATTCGTGCTTTTCAGTCTCCGCGCTTTTCAGTCTCCGCGCTTAACAGGTCGTATTTTCTGGTTCATTGTGTGCTTGTGGGCTCGTATTTGTCATTCAGTGTCGCCGTGCGCGGCGTTTCTGCTTTGCAGTGCCGTCCTGTACGGTCATATCTGTTTGACGTGCGATCTATTGCTGGATTTGGGGGTGCTTTCTGTTTCAGTGTGTTCTTCCTGGGCCAAGAATTGGTTGCGGCAGCGTAACCGATTCTCTCATATGTCTCTGCTTAGGGAGATCCGGGAGAATAATCCTGATGACTTCAGGAACTTTCTTCGTATGACGGACCCCGTTTTCCACCGTCTGCTGGATCTCCTGTCCCCCTATATCACGAGGCAAGACACTGTGATGCGCCAAGCCATGCCGGCTGAGCAGAGGCTTATTGCCACGTTGCGGTACCTGGCGACTGGAAGGAGCCTGCAGGACCTCAAGTTCTCAACAGGCATCTCTCTCCAGGCGCTTGGGGTCATCATACCGGAGACGTGTTCTGCCATCATACAAGTGATGCAGGAGGAGTTTATTACGGTAAGTTTCCTCCTTTAACATCACAATCTGTGTCTTTAATAATGTATGCCAATTTTAGAATCTTTTTTTGTTGGTTTTCCTAATTGCCATGATTGTAATATGCTGTGTGCTGAATGTTCCCTTTTCTCCCCATGCATGTTGTTAAGCTTTCCAGGTTAATTTTGTTTGGCCTACCTGCATATTTTTACCTTCAACACTACTAACCTATCCAGCATCATCTCCTAGGGACAAACACACCTTGTTTTGGTTTTGGCTCTCTTTTTTTTGTCCTGCACCATTGTAGTTCAACTCCCCCCCCTAAAAAAGTTTATTGCCCCATCAACGGGATGTGTAGTCTGATAATAATTGGCTCTAGATTTGTTGCCCTAAATACTCACTACACACTATAATATTTAGAAATGTTAATACTGTGATGTTGCAGAATGATGTTTTTTTACTAGTGTTTGCAATGTTTTTTATGTGCCAAAGTGCTAATTTTGTTTTTGCTTTTGTCCCCACAGTTTCCCTCCACGCCACAGGAATGGCAGACTGTGGCTGCCCACTTTGCCCAGCGTTGTGATTTTCCAAACTGCGGAGGGGCAATTGATGGGAAGCACGTCCACATAGTGCCGCCACCTCTTTCTGGGTCGTACTATTATAACTACAAAGGTTTTCATAGTATCGTGTTGATGGCGGTGGTGTCGGCAGACTACGAATTTTTGTATGTGGACGTGGGGAAGAATGGCCGGCTGTCTGATGGGGGAGTGTTCGCGCGGACCGAATTTTACAGGCATCTACAAACTGGTGGTCTTGAACTGCCACCGGATGAAGACAATGTGGAAGGACTTCCGTTTGTTTTTTTAGCGGACGAGGCTTTCGGCCTTGGACCTCACCTCATGCTGCCTTTTCCCCAGAGGACCCTGACCCCATTTCGAGGGTCTTCAATTTCCGACTGGCCAGGGCCCGGAGGGTAGTCGAGAATGCCTTTGGGATACCCGCCAGCCGGTTCCGCCTGTTCCAGACAGCGATACATCTGGCGGAATATAAATTTTTGGCCTGCTGCATATTGCATCATTTTTTACGCAGGCATTCCCAGACGTACCTACCCAACATCGGTGCTGAGGCAGGACTACCCTCAGATACCCTTCCTGGGCTGGACACTGGTCGCGCTGGCTCGGTCACCGAATCTGCTCGTGAGGTACGCGACAAATATGTTGAGTACTTTATGGGTCGGGGGGCCATAGATAGATTAATATTTCTTTCTAATTTGGCCCCCAAAAGAAATAAATATTCCAAAGAACTAATAAATAATTTGACCATTGGACTTTATTCAGTTGTTTGTCATTATTGCTTTTTCTCTTTTGATCTGTCTTCCAGGTTCTGAAACTAGTGCACTTCTTGTGCCCAATTTAGTTAGCAGGTTTTAGTAAATACACACAATTGCACATTCTAGTCACTCTTCTACAAACTGGGTATTGAGCCTACAAATAAGAAGCCACTGCTTTTTGCGTTTTTTTTAAGGAAAATTCTTTTTTTTTTTTTAATTTGGTGTTTTTCCCAAAATCTTTGGCTTTTCTTAGAAAAATGTGTTTAGAAATGATTTATTTCTTCCAAAATTTTTTTTGGGGTTTTGACAAACATATGTAACAATAGAACTTACAAAGTTCAACCTTTTATTTAGCATACCAAACCCAGACGACATGGTCTTATGTCACCCCGGAATCTGCCAAAATTTGAGGATGCACACATGCTGTGTGTGTGATGGGCCAAATGGTGAGATTCTCGTCTGAGATCCCATGCCAAATGTTCACATGCGCTATCTGCCATCATGGGTGATCAATGTATGTGGTTTGTGGGTGCAACCCCTTTCTCTCACCTACTTGATAAGCGAGGAAGGGGTTGCACCCACAAAGCACAGACAATCGATGTACTGTGATGGCAGATAGCACATGTGAACACACACTGGGGTTTATTTACTAAACAGTGCAAACTCAGGCTTATTTCTGCATATAAGCCAATCAGCTTCTAAATTTAGCTTATTCAATTAAGCTTAAGCATCTAAACATGGAAGCTGATTGGTTTATATGCCAAGTGAGGCTGCTTTTGCACGTTATAGCTTTACTAAATAAACCCAAGTGTGTGTGTGTGCATCCTCAAATTTTGGCGTATTTTAATGTAAAAATATACAACATCTTTGAGAGTGGGGTGGTTGGGGGTGAGGGCAGGGGGGGGGGGGCAGGGGGGGCATAGTCATCTATATACGTCCCAAAATATCTAGCATGTTTTTGAAGTTTTGGTCCATCACCACCATCCTTTCCCTCATATTGGCCAGCTCCGTGCTGCACTCCATTATCTGCTGTATTAGGATTTGTGCACTTGCACGAGAAAAATTAGGAGCAACAGATGTGCTAATCCCATCTTCATCCCCTAAAAATGACAAAATCAAAAAAATACATTGTAAGTAAGTAAGGTGCAGGCCTATCTACATCTCTTTTTCCCTGCAAAGCTGGGGTGTCACTGACCTGTTGTACTGAGAAGTTCAACATCTTCTACAACTTCTCCTTCTTCTTCAACTTCTCCTTCCTCCACCAATCCGCCTTCCTCCACCAATCCGCCTTCCTCCACCAATCCGACATCATCCACCAATCCGCCTAATTCCACCAATCCGCCTAATTCCACCAATCCGCCTTCCTCCACCAATCCGCCTTCCTCCACCAATCCGCCTTCCTCCTCTCTCCCTTCCTCCTCTCTCCCTTCCTCCTCCTCTCCTTCTTCATCATCCTCCTCCTCCACAATTTTTTTTTGCCGTTTTGGAGACAGTGTGGGCCTCCCTGACTCCTCATAGCGCTGTCCTCTTCTTTCCCCTAAAAACCAACAAAAAAAGGAAACTCATCAGCAACCAGATATTTTTGGAGGGCCTAATTTGCAAACATTGCTTAGAAGTGGCGTTACAATTGTAGTTTTGGGCTTATTCCAGCAAAAACCATATTCATTTTTTTGGTAGATGACTTCTCCCAAGCTGTGATATAATGAGCCTTTTTGGTGAAGTGACACACATGGCTGGCCTCCTGAATAAGTAGTTTTTGGAGTCCCTTCACCAAAAGTAAAAATTTGTATTTTATGGGGGGAGACACAGGTTCTCTAAATTACAGATGTGAAAACAGCTGCTTATTAGGTTATCTCATCAATGTGTGAATGAATGAATCCTGTTTGCCTTTTAAAATCAACTTATTTTGCACAAACACATCATATTTTCCACATTGTTTCTATAAACGATGTTTTTCGCCAAATAGCCACGTCCAGGTGTGATGTTCCTGGACCCGCGGATTTAGGAGAAACTAGGTGATGGAACGATGTTGCCTACAAACATTACTAATTTTACAATGCAGGGGTTCAAAAATACAAGCAGGCCAACAAGGCAGATGGCGAAATAGACATGGCAAAACATTTAAAAAAACAATAGGCACTCCAAAGACATTTTAAAGTACTTACTTTTTTCGATGATTTTCTTGATTTTGCGATACTGCTCTGGCTCGCGCAGTTTTAAGTCCGACCAGCGTTTCCGGAGTTACTCTTTTGACCTGGTGACCCCAAACATCTCATAAAGTTTCCTCGCCGCCTTATCCATAATTTTGGACTTCCTCCGGTTAGGGGTGCTGCACTGCTGTATGGCCCATGCTTACCATCATAGTCCTTCCGTCGCAGGATGGACACCATCTCCACCATCTCTTGTAGAGACATGTTTGTGGCCTTGTATCGTTTTGGCCTGGATCTGGACGTTCCGGCCTCTGTCCCTTCCAGATCCCGATCAGAGGCTAATGTGCGCTTGTGTGACATCGCCATATTTTCCAATCAACATTGCATAGGGGCGTGGAAAACAGGAATTGGTACGTCATGGGCGGAGATGAGGGCGGCGTTTCTTGATTGCGTGGGGATATAATGGAAACGACGTGATTACGTAGGTTACGCGGAGATTACTCGAGCGGAAACGAGGAGAGAGAGAGACAAAGGTAAATGAAAACATCGGATCAGAGGCCTAGAATTTGAACAGCCATGGGGGATGGGGCTTTTTAATGTTGTTTGCACCCTTTTTGTGCTACTGTTATTTAGGTATTTTGGGACCCACCATAAAATTTAGAGAGCCAAGTGCTTGTACACATCACTTCATCAAGATATATGTAGAGAATGCTCTATCCTCTATATTTGGATTTTAGTGTATGCAGTCAGATCATGCAAGTATTGTTGTGTGTTGGTTGTACAGAGATAAGTAGTTAGTGTTTTCTGCCATCAATGCTGAGGGGCATGATAGCTACACATGAACTAGTGCCTTGATGAGTGCTAGCATTAATATTCATGGTGGATGTGTTCTTATCTACATGCTACATGCTACAACTTAAACAAATGGCTCTGCATGACACCTTTTTTGGGGGCTACAACAATGCGGCAGAGCTGGCCAGCTATGTAGCAGCAGAAGACACTGTGTTTGTATACTGTAGTTGCTCTAAAATGAATGAATGTGCACATATTTTTAGAATCTCAAAGCTGAGCCTTTTTTAAGTTGTGCTTTGTGTTTGTTTGAGAAAACAGAAGAAGTGGTGGGGGTGATGGCGCTGTCACTGATATGTTGTTTGCTGGGCCAGTAACCGAACCCAAATGGGTAAGTATAGGCTTCAATGGGACAACATTCCCCAAAAAGTACACATGCATGCAAAACACTGCGCAGGCAAAAAGATAATAGTAATAATGGATGTGTGTAAAACCTGGTGGTAGTGCCTATATAAACCACCGGGGGTGTAATAATATGATATACAGCTGTAGCAGGTTGAGCTATCCGTGCTAAATGCTAATATGAAGTTTACAGTAAATACACAAGATATATATACACATCATCCTAAATGGTACAAAGAAAAAAACATATAATATAAATTAAAAGTCCATATAGTATAAAGCAGGTGACATGGGTGGTAAAGGTGCTCCTATATGAATGGATGGTAGACAGTATAGCCAGTGACTTTCGCAGTGGGTCCGGTGTGCCCCCTTGTGGATCCCCACTCACCAGAAGCACTCACCCCTGCTGGGGTAAAATGCGTATTAATCAGCGTGTTGCTCCAAACTGCCGTGGGTCCTTTCCTTGGGTTGCGCCAATCCTTGGTAGGTCACCTGGACTCCTGCAGTGTGTCCTTAGTATGTGTGCTTGGTAGTATGAGGTTCAGTGGATATTCTGATTTCCTCCAAAGCAAGAAAGAAAAGCTTCCATAGCGTGATACGTTTAAAAAACAAATTTTATTGGCACTGTAAACCAATATAAGTAGGTACAAGTGCAATAGTACAAAAAATGTGTACAAAAGGAGCTTAAAATATATAAAAATAAAAATAAAAATAAGAATAAAAATAAAAATAAAAATGACACCGAGCTGGGACAGATAACTGGCGCAGCTGATAATCACAATGTCAATGACAAAGATGTACAAACTGTTGTTTGCAGCCTATGCCCAGATGGATAGTGGGCTCTAGGAAACACTGCACTAAAGATGTCCAAATGCTAATAGCACCAGCATGGGAACGGCGTGCGTTCCAAATACAAACAGCTGGTTAGGACCGGAAGTGCGTGTAGGTGTGCGTGTGGCCGCTTTACGTACGTTTCGTGTGCTTACGTCTTCGGAAGCGGGTACACGCATACCATCGCTTCCTGTCTATATAGGGGGCGTAACCATGGCAATGTACAGACGCTAATGGCGTCATGTGTTCTAGTAGATTGACAGATCCGGTGCCCTTTCAAATTGGTTTAGTGTGGAGGCGTGTGCGCAGCCCATATTCCCCAATGAGATCAGCGATATCAGATCCAATGCCTCACATAGGGGCGTGTCTGTAAATCCTGTTACCCGATAGGGCGAGTTGCGCTATTGTGGAATAAAAACCCGGATGTATGTATCAGTTGCCATGGCAGCGATCCCAAAAGTGACAGGAAGTACAAATAATCACAATAGTAGTTTAAGAGGAACTACATAATACGAAATGCAAAGTTTTTATACAAATATCATTTAGTAATTGCAGAAACCTGACAAAAGCAAAGTCAGCGGCATGGAGACCCAAATGCATTATGTTGTCTAGTAATAGGGCTACACATTTGAGGCATGTCAGTGACTAAGTTATATACTCCAGCTGTATATGACTGGGTTATTTATCTGAGATTTTATATGTCACAAAAGAGATGATTGTGGTCACCCATGGTATGAGGGAAGGAGTAGATTGGACAATAGATGGTAAATATAGAATATTGGGAATAGCATCCTATATCTCAGTATATACCCTAGCGTGAGGTAAAGCCTCATCTGTGATGGGGGCATATATAAAGTACCTATTGGTCAGTCTCCCTTTTGGGTGAATGAAGATATTCAAATATTAAAGAATGAGGGGTACCCATGTATCTAAATGGTGAGTAGTATTTTAAAAATACAAAAATACAAAACCCTACAAGTGAATGGAAGGAAATGTGGTATATGTGCACCTATAGGAAAGTAGAGTAAATCGTGCTCATAGGATTATAGTACAACACCTGTGATGCATAAGGATGGTAAATTATAAATATATATAGTCGTAATAAAGTGTCATAAATAAATACAAGATGTACTACCGTGTGATTACTGTAGGCATGAGACCAAACAAAAAATATATATATATATGTTGCATGTGACAACAAATAATAATAGATAATAAATTGCATGTGACACTGGGTCCTACTGTAAGGACTATATATAACAGTGTGGACAGAGGCTGTGAAGTGG
This sequence comes from Rana kukunoris, assembly GCA_029574335.1. Classification (NCBI taxonomy): domain Eukaryota; kingdom Metazoa; phylum Chordata; class Amphibia; order Anura; family Ranidae; genus Rana; species Rana kukunoris. The sequence continues at coordinate 629,689,932 of CM056049.1, read as the reverse complement.
GAATGGTCTACCTAGACCTATATCCTGAATTACACATATAGATCCACTAGTGGATTATTCATGTATCAAGCTAGTGATCAATATAACTAAAAATATGACTAAAAAGAATATATATATATATATAAGTGTCCCTCAAATGGGAGAAGGATACGTTGAATTTCCCATTGGGAAATAGGGAACGGTGTAGTTGGTCAAACCCCATCTAAATGATAGATGATAGTGGTAAAAATGGCCTACAGTAGAGTGTAATATAAAGTGAGACCCAATTACGGGTTTGCCAGAAAGCAGTTGAGATCTATATCTGCATTTAACCCATGCGGCTTAAGGGACCCCAAACGGTAGATCCAACTAGTTTCATTCTGTGAGATATCTGTGGTCTTATTGCCACCCCTCCAGTTATCTTTTATAAGGTCTATGCCATAGAATATGAGTCCGGTTGGATCCTGCTGATGGTATCTATTGAAATGCCGCGAAAGGTTATGTTTGGTAGATCCCTTTTTTATCCGGTTGATGTGTTCACGGATTCTCACTTTAAGGGGTCGTGTAGTACGACCTACGTACTGTAGGTGGCAAGGGCATTCAATAATGTATGTTACATGTGTAGAATGACATGTGATTAGGTCCTTGATTTTATATTCTTTGAAATCCACCCTCGACTTAAAACTCATTTTTCTCCTTGGTTGCTTCTTGCTTACTCTACAAGGTAGACATTTTTGACATTTATAAAAGCCTTTGAGTTCAGGGCACAGGCTGATGGACTTGGGTGGGTCAATGACATTATGTACAAGGTGATTGCGTAAAGATGGAGCTCTTCTGTAAATGAAAGTGGGTTTCTTTTTCAAGATTTTATTCAGAGTGTGATCTTCTTGCAAAATAGGCCAATATTTTTTGACTATATGTTCGAACTCTTTATATTGTGAGTTGAACCCGGTAATGAAGGCTACATCTGATGTGCTGGATGCATTCTTTTCTTTGGGTTTCAGCATGCTGTTCCTGTCCATTTTCTGAACCTCCTCTTTCAATGTGATCAGGTTGCTTTCTTTATACCCTTTCTCTTTGAATCTTTCAATGATAACATCAGCTTGATTGGAATAGTCTGCGATAGAATTGCAATTTCTGCGTAACCGCATAAGTTGGCCTTTGGGTATGTTGGCCTTCCACTTAGGGTGGTGACAGCTAGTGGTTGGGATATACCCATTCCGATCTGTAGATTTGAAGAAAGTTTTTGTGTGTAGTTTGGGCCCTTTTTTGAAGATCTGAAGGTCCAAGAAGTCTATACTCTGCATATCACACTTGCCTGTGAATGTAAGTCCATATTTGTTGGAATTAAGATTTTGTAAGAACTCCTGAAATGACTCTATGGATCCATCCCAGAGGATGACAAGGTCATCGATGTATCTACGATATAGTTTGATCTGGGGGATACAACGATTGTAAACATACTCCTCTTCCCAACAGTCCATCAGCAGGTTAGCAACACTGGGGGCATAACGTGCCCCCATTGCTACGCCTTTACTTTGAACATAGTAGTTGTTCTTATACCAGAAGTAGTTGCAGCTCATCGCCATATGCAACCCTTCTACGATATAATTAATCTGTTCTTGTTTAAGCCTGGAATTTTGATGGAGGGCTTTTTCTACCCCGTATAGACCATCCGCTTGTGTAATACTGGTATACAGTGAATTAACGTCAATCGTGGCAAGCAGTAAATTGTCTGCTCCATCTACATCTTTAAGTTCGTTAATTAATTGTACACTATCGCGGAGATAGGACCTCCCCTTTTTAACAATGGGTTTGAGGAACGTATCCAGGTATTCTCCTAGCCTGGAGAACACTGAGTTGATTCCACTTATGATGGGTCTTCCTGGGGGTTTTATGAGTCTTTTATGGACCTTGGGTGTATAATATATCACTGGTGTTTTGGTGGAGTTTGACACCAGATATTCTGCCTCGGGGGGGCTCAATATGCCCAGGGTTTTGCCCTTACTAACATATTTAGCCAGTTTTTTGTTAAACCTGGCTTTGGGGTTACCCTTTAGCTTTATATATGTGTTGGGGACCTTAAGTAGGTTGTCCAACCTTCACAAGGGCGTAACATGAGGGACAATAGGGGTTTTCACAGGGGTGGTCGCAACACCAGACCACCAGGAAGATGGAGACCAAGGAACGGACAATGGAATGGAGGATGGAGAGGGATGAATGGCAACCGTCAGGATACCCATGGAAGATCCACAGGAAGAGACGATCACCAAAGAATTCAAAATCGTCAAGACCAAGAACCACACCCCAGCCAATGGGCGAATCGTACATACAATCAGGACAGACAAGAGGAACCCACCCAAAGAGAAAACGCACCAGAGGGTGCAGGGGAGGGAAGAAGAAAACGCCCCAGGCAACACTAGGTAGAGGTATCTTCAACCTTAGTAGTATCCAACTTACTAAAGAAGAACTGCAGATATTAGATCTGGGCCTCAAATATGCCCCTGACAAAGCCCTAGATCAATTTGAAGTCTACATCGACTTCCAAAAATTTCTTAGGAAACTTAATTTGAAAAAATTCTTTGCGGATAATATAGAAGAACGTAGCACAGAACCTTCAGTATATACACAAACTGATCTTAAAAATAATTCTGTATTAAAAATAATTCTGTATTCAACCCTACCACCACAGGCAATCAGTGTGTAGGAGCTTTCAAAAAGATGGTAGAAAGTGACCTAAGGAAACTCCAGAGAAAGTTCAAAAACAAAAATAAGAACACGTGGGAAACCATTAAAGCTATTGGGAAGAAAAATGAAGTCATCATTAGGCCAGCAGATAAAGGGGGTGGGCTGGTCATTCTTGATAAGAAGGACTATGAGGAAGAGATGGACAACCTACTTAAGGTCCCCAACACATATATAAAGCTAAAGGGTAACCCCAAAGCCAGGTTTAACAAAAAACTGGCTAAATATGTTAGTAAGGGCAAAACCCTGGGCATATTGAGCCCCCCCGAGGCAGAATATCTGGTGTCAAACTCCACCGAAACACCAGTGATATATTATACACCCAAGGTCCATAAAAGACTCATAAAACCCCCAGGAAGACCCATCATAAGTGGAATCAACTCAGTGTTCTCCAGGCTAGGAGAATACCTGGATACGTTCCTCAAACCCATTGTTAAAAAGGGGAGGTCCTATCTCCGCGATAGTGTACAATTAATTAACGAACTTAAAGATGTAGATGGAGCAGACAATTTACTGCTTGCCACGATTGACGTTAATTCACTGTATACCAGTATTACACAAGCGGATGGTCTATACGGGGTAGAAAAAGCCCTCCATCAAAATTCCAGGCTTAAACAAGAACAGATTAATTATATCGTAGAAGGGTTGCATATGGCGATGAGCTGCAACTACTTCTGGTATAAGAACAACTACTATGTTCAAAGTAAAGGCGTAGCAATGGGGGCACGTTATGCCCCCAGTGTTGCTAACCTGCTGATGGACTGTTGGGAAGAGGAGTATGTTTACAATCGTTGTATCCCCCAGATCAAACTATATCGTAGATACATCGATGACCTTGTCATCCTCTGGGATGGATCCATAGAGTCATTTCAGGAGTTCTTACAAAATCTTAATTCCAACAAATATGGACTTACATTCACAGGCAAGTGTGATATGCAGAGTATAGACTTCTTGGACCTTCAGATCTTCAAAGAAGGGCCCAAACTACACACAAAAACTTTCTTCAAATCTACAGATCGGAATGGGTATATCCCAACCACTAGCTGTCACCACCCTAAGTGGAAGGCCAACATACCCAAAGGCCAACTTATGCGGTTACGCAGAAATTGCAATTCTATCGCAGACTATTCCAATCAAGCTGATGTTATCATTGAAAGATTCAAAGAGAAAGGGTATAAAGAAAGCAACCTGATCACATTGAAAGAGGAGGTTCAGAAAATGGACAGGAACAGCATGCTGAAACCCAAAGAAAAGAATGCATCCAGCACATCAGATGTAGCCTTCATTACCGGGTTCAACTCACAATATAAAGAGTTCGAACATATAGTCAAAAAATATTGGCCTATTTTGCAAGAAGATCACACTCTGAATAAAATCTTGAAAAAGAAACCCACTTTCATTTACAGAAGAGCTCCATCTTTACGCAATCACCTTGTACATAATGTCATTGACCCACCCAAGTCCATCAGCCTGTGCCCTGAACTCAAAGGCTTTTATAAATGTCAAAAATGTCTACCTTGTAGAGTAAGCAAGAAGCAACCAAGGAGAAAAATGAGTTTTAAGTCTAGGGTGAATTTCAAAGAATATAAAATTAAGGACCTAATCACGTGTCATTCTACACATGTAACATACATTATTGAATGCCCTTGCCACCTACAGTACGTAGGTCGTACTACACGACCCCTTAAAGTGAGAATCCGTGAACACATCAACCGGATAAAAAAGGGATCTACCAAACATAACCTTTCGCGGCATTTCAATAGATACCATCAGCAGGATCCAACCGGACTCATATTCTATGGCATAGACCTTATAAAAGATAACTGGAGGGGTGGCAATAAGACCACAGATATCTCACAGAATGAAACTAGTTGGATCTACCGTTTGGGGTCCCTTAAGCCGCATGGGTTAAATGCAGATATAGATCTCAACTGCTTTCTGGCAAACCCGTAATTGGGTCTCACTTTATATTACACTCTACTGTAGGCCATTTTTACCACTATCATCTATCATTTAGATGGGGTTTGACCAACTACACCGTTCCCTATTTCCCAATGGGAAATTCAACGTATCCTTCTCCCATTTGAGGGACACTTATATATATATATATATTCTTTTTAGTCATATTTTTAGTTATATTGATCACTAGCTTGATACATGAATAATCCACTAGTGGATCTATATGTGTAATTCAGGATATAGGTCTAGGTAGACCATTTCCACTTCACAGCCTCTGTCCACACTGTTATATATAGTCCTTACAGTAGGACCCAGTGTCACATGCAATTTATTATCTATTATTATTTGCTGTCACATGCAACATATATATATATATTTTTTGTTTGGTCTCATGCCTACAGTAATCACACGGTAGTACATCTTGTATTTATTTATGACACTTTATTACGACTATATATATTTATAATTTACCATCCTTATGCATCACAGGTGTTGTACTATAATCCTATGAGCACGATTTACTCTACTTTCCTATAGGTGCACATATACCACATTTCCTTCCATTCACTTGTAGGGTTTTGTATTTTTGTATTTTTAAAATACTACTCACCATTTAGATACATGGGTACCCCTCATTCTTTAATATTTGGATATCTTCATTCACCCAAAAGGGAGACTGACCAATAGGTACTTTATATATGCCCCCATCACAGATGAGGCTTTACCTCACGCTAGGGTATATACTGAGATATAGGATGCTATTCCCAATATTCTATATTTACCATCTATTGTCCAATCTACTCCTTCCCTCATACCATGGGTGACCACAATCATCTCTTTTGTGACATATAAAATCTCAGATAAATAACCCAGTCATATACAGCTGGAGTATATAACTTAGTCACTGACATGCCTCAAATGTGTAGCCCTATTACTAGACAACATAATGCATTTGGGTCTCCATGCCGCTGACTTTGCTTTTGTCAGGTTTCTGCAATTACTAAATGATATTTGTATAAAAACTTTGCATTTCGTATTATGTAGTTCCTCTTAAACTACTATTGTGATTATTTGTACTTCCTGTCACTTTTGGGATCGCTGCCATGGCAACTGATACATACATCCGGGTTTTTATTCCACAATAGCGCAACTCGCCCTATCGGGTAACAGGATTTACAGACACGCCCCTATGTGAGGCATTGGATCTGATATCGCTGATCTCATTGGGGAATATGGGCTGCGCACACGCCTCCACACTAAACCAATTTGAAAGGGCACCGGATCTGTCAATCTACTAGAACACATGACGCCATTAGCGTCTGTACATTGCCATGTTTACGCCCCCTATATAGACAGGAAGCGATGGTATGCGTGTACCCACTTCCGAAGACGTAAGCACACAAAACATACGTAAAGCGGCCACACGCACACCTACACGCACTTCCGGTCCTAACCAGCTGTTTGTATTTGGAACGCACGCCGTTCCCATGCTGGTGCTATTAGCATTTGGACATCTTTAGTGCAGTGTTTCCTAGAGCCCACTATCCATCTGGGCACAGGCTGCAAACAACAGTTTGTACATCTTTGTCATTGACATTGTGATTATCAGCTGCGCCAGTTATCTGTCCCAGCTCGGTGTCATTTTTATTTTTATTTTTATTCTTATTTTTATTTTTATATATTTTAAGCTCCTTTTGTACACATTTTTTGTACTATTGCACTTGTACCTACTTATATTGGTTTACAGTGCCAATAAAATTTGTTTTTTAAACGTATCACGCTATGGAAGCTTTTCTTTCTTGCTTTGGAGGAAATCAGAATATCCACTGAACCTCATACTACCAAGCACACATACTAAGGACACACTGCAGGAGTCCAGGTGACCTACCAAGGATTGGCGCAACCCAAGGAAAGGACCCACGGCAGTTTGGAGCAACACGCTGATTAATACGCATTTTACCCCAGCAGGGGTGAGTGCTTCTGGTGAGTGGGGATCCACAAGGGGGCACACCGGACGCACTGCGAAAGTCACTGGCTATACTGTCTACCATCCATTCATATAGGAGCACCTTTACCACCCATGTCACCTGCTTTATACTATATGGACTTTTAATTTATATTATATGTTTTTTTCTTTGTACCATTTAGGATGATGTGTATATATATCTTGTGTATTTACTGTAAACTTCATATTAGCATTTAGCACGGATAGCTCAACCTGCTACAGCTGTATATCATATTATTACACCCCCGGTGGTTTATATAGGCACTACCACCAGGTTTTACACACATCCATTATTACTATTATCTTTTTGCCTGCGCGGTGTTTTGCATGCATGTGTACTTTTTGGGGAATGTTGTCCCATTGAAGCCTATACTTACCCATTTGGGTTCGGTTACTGGCCCAGCAAACAACATATCAGTGACAGCGCCATCACCCCCACCACTTCTTCTGTTTTCTCATATACCCCCTTTGGGGAGTTATATTTAGGGGGGGCTGCAGTCACACATCTTTATTAGTCCTATTACCCTCCATCAGACTATCTTAAGCGCAGCTGTTCCTCTTTACACTTTTTCTTTACTGCACCTAGGTGCACTAATCTAGCCGCAGCTATGGAAGTCTTTGGGTACATGACCAATAGGAATATTAATGTTGATGGGATCTTTAGTCAGGAAGAAATCATCAATAGCCAAGATATGCAGGGTATGGTTAAACAGTTAAAACACACCATGGAGAAACAACTCCGAGTATGGTGGGATATAGCCACATTAGAGACATATATCAAAGAAAAAATGACCCCCAGGAGGTTAAGATGGGATGTGCATCCCAATGACAACGTCACAGACGCTGGATTAATGAATGAATGGTATAATTTTTTCAACACTAGTGAGAATGAGCTCTTACACCAAATAGTTAAAAGGAGGAATTTTAAACTCAAAGCAATAGAAACCCAGATTGCAGAAATACAGAAATCATTGACACCCTTTTCCAGTCAACAAGACTACAAAGATAAAACAAAGGAATTACAGGAACATATAAAGAAATATGACCATGACATACAAACTAAGAAACAAAAGAAATTTAAGAGGGACGTCCTTGACTATAAAAACATGCAAGTTTATAAATGGCAGTTGGCCATGGATGGATCCAATGATGATCTTGATGATACTCTCATGGATGAGAGTGAACTACTACCTATGACGAACTATGGAGGACCCACATCCATATATACCAACCCTCCTGCCACGCCTAATGACGCTAGGGAACCCCCAACCAGTACCTATCATACGCCTAGATGGCAGCAAGGTAGACCTGATAATAGGAGGGTAAGATACCAAGATACAAGCAACTTCAGAAGTCCGAACCAATCTAGGTGGAGGTCACCTAGCAGAAATAGATCACCAACCAATAGAGAATACTACACCTATAACCAACCTTCACAAGGGCGTAACATGAGGGACAATAGGGGTTTTCACAGGGGTGGTCGCAACACCAGACCACCAGGAAGATGGAGACCAAGGAACGGACAATGGAATGGAGGATGGAGAGGGATGAATGGCAACCGTCAGGATACCCATGGAAGATCCACAGGAAGAGACGATCACCAAAGAATTCAAAATCGTCAAGACCAAGAACCACACCCCAGCCAATGGGCGAATCGTACATACAATCAGGACAGAAAAGAGGAACCCACCCAAAGAGAAAACGCACCAGAGGGTGCAGGGGAGGGAAGAAGAAAACGCCCCAGGCAACACTAGGTAGAGGTATCTTCAACCTTAGTAGTATCCAACTTACTAAAGAAGAACTGCAGATATTAGATCTGGGCCTCAAATATGCCCCTGACAAAGCCCTAGATCAATTTGAAGTCTACATCGACTTCCAAAAATTTCTTAGGAAACTTAATTTGAAAAAATTCTTTGCGGATAATATAGAAGAACGTAGCACAGAACCTTCAGTATATACACAAACTGATCTTAAAAATAATTCTGTATTCAACCCTACCACCGCAGGCAATCAGTGTGTAGGAGCTTTCAAAAAGATGGTAGAAAGTGACCTAAGGAAACTCCAGAGAAAGTTCAAAAACAAAAATAAGAACACGTGGGAAACCATTAAAGCTATTGGGAAGAAAAATGAAGTCATCATTAGGCCAGCAGATAAAGGGGGTGGGCTGGTCATTCTTGATAAGAAGGACTATGAGGAAGAGATGGACAACCTACTTAAGGTCCCCAACACATATATAAAGCTAAAGGGTAACCCCAAAGCCAGGTTTAACAAAAAACTGGCTAAATATGTTAGTAAGGGCAAAACCCTGGGCATATTGAGCCCCCCCGAGGCAGAATATCTGGTGTCAAACTCCACCAAAACACCAGTGATATATTATACACCCAAGGTCCATAAAAGACTCATAAAACCCCCAGGAAGACCCATCATAAGTGGAATCAACTCAGTGTTCTCCAGGCTAGGAGAATACCTGGATACGTTCCTCAAACCCATTGTTAAAAAGGGGAGGTCCTATCTCCGCGATAGTGTACAATTAATTAACGAACTTAAAGATGTAGATGGAGCAGACAATTTACTGCTTGCCACGATTGACGTTAATTCACTGTATACCAGTATTACACAAGCGGATGGTCTATACGGGGTAGAAAAAGCCCTCCATCAAAATTCCAGGCTTAAACAAGAACAGATTAATTATATCGTAGAAGGGTTGCATATGGCGATGAGCTGCAACTACTTCTGGTATAAGAACAACTACTATGTTCAAAGTAAAGGCGTAGCAATGGGGGCACGTTATGCCCCCAGTGTTGCTAACCTGCTGATGGACTGTTGGGAAGAGGAGTATGTTTACAATCGTTGTATCCCCCAGATCAAACTATATCGTAGATACATCGATGACCTTGTCATCCTCTGGGATGGATCCATAGAGTCATTTCAGGAGTTCTTACAAAATCTTAATTCCAACAAATATGGACTTACATTCACAGGCAAGTGTGATATGCAGAGTATAGACTTCTTGGACCTTCAGATCTTCAAAGAAGGGCCCAAACTACACACAAAAACTTTCTTCAAATCTACAGATCGGAATGGGTATATCCCAACCACTAGCTGTCACCACCCTAAGTGGAAGGCCAACATACCCAAAGGCCAACTTATGCGGTTACGCAGAAATTGCAATTCTATCGCAGACTATTCCAATCAAGCTGATGTTATCATTGAAAGATTCAAAGAGAAAGGGTATAAAGAAAGCAACCTGATCACATTGAAAGAGGAGGTTCAGAAAATGGACAGGAACAGCATGCTGAAACCCAAAGAAAAGAATGCATCCAGCACATCAGATGTAGCCTTCATTACCGGGTTCAACTCACAATATAAAGAGTTCGAACATATAGTCAAAAAATATTGGCCTATTTTGCAAGAAGATCACACTCTGAATAAAATCTTGAAAAAGAAACCCACTTTCATTTACAGAAGAGCTCCATCTTTACGCAATCACCTTGTACATAATGTCATTTACCCACCCAAGTCCATCAGCCTGTGCCCTGAACTCAAAGGCTTTTATAAATGTCAAAAATGTCTACCTTGTAGAGTAAGCAAGAAGCAACCAAGGAGAAAAATGAGTTTTAAGTCGAGGGTGGAATTCAAAGAATATAAAATCAAGGACCTAATCACGTGTCATTCTACACATGTAACATACATTATTGAATGCCCTTGCCACCTACAGTACGTAGGTCGTACTACACGACCCCTTAAAGTGAGAATCCGTGAACACATCAACCGGATAAAAAAGGGATCTACCAAACATAACCTTTCGCGGCATTTCAATAGATACCATCAGCAGGATCCAACCGGACTCATATTCTATGGCATAGACCTTATAAAAGATAACTGGAGGGGTGGCAATAAGACCACAGATATCTCACAGAATGAAACTAGTTGGATCTACCGTTTGGGGTCCCTTAAGCCGCATGGGTTAAATGCAGATATAGATCTCAACTGCTTTCTGGCAAACCCGTAATTGGGTCTCACTTTATATTACACTCTACTGTAGGCCATTTTTACCACTATCATCTATCATTTAGATGGGGTTTGACCAACTACACCGTTCCCTATTTCCCAATGGGAAATTCAACGTATCCTTCTCCCATTTGAGGGACACTTATATATATATATATATTCTTTTTAGTCATATTTTTAGTTATATTGATCACTAGCTTGATACATGAATAATCCACTAGTGGATCTATATGTGTAATTCAGGATATAGGTCTAGGTAGACCATTCCCACTTCACAGCCTCTGTCCACACTGTTATATATAGTCCTTACAGTAGGACCCAGTGTCACATGCAATTTATTATCTATTATTATTTGTTGTCACATGCAACATATATATATATATTTTTTGTTTGGTCTCATGCCAACAGTAATCACACGGTAGTACATCTTGTATTTATTTATGACACTTTATTACGACTATATATATTTATAATTTACCATCCTTATGCATCACAGGTGTTGTACTATAATCCTATGAGCACGATTTACTCTACTTTCCTATAGGTGCACATATACCACATTTCCTTCCATTCACTTGTAGGGTTTTGTATTTTTGTATTTTTAAAATACTACTCACCATTTAGATACATGGGTACCCCTCATTCTTTAATATTTGGATATCTTCATTCACCCAAAAGGGTGACTGACCAATAGGTACTTTATATGTGCCCCCATCACAGATGAGGCTTTACCTCACGCTAGGGTATATACTGAGATATAGGATGCTATTCCCAATATTCTATATTTACCATCTATTGTCCAATCTACTCCTTCCCTCATACCATGGGTGACCACAATCATCTCTTTTGTGACATATAAAATCTCAGATAAATAACCCAGTCATATACAGCTGGAGTATATAACTTAGTCACTGACATGCCTCAAATGTGTAGCCCTATTACTAGACAACATATTGCATTTGGGTCTCCATGCCGCTGACTTTGCTTTTGTCAGGTTTCTGCAATTACTAAATGATATTTGTATAAAAACTTTGCATTTCGTATTATGTAGTTCCTCTTAAACTACTATTGTGATTATTTGTACTTCCTGTCACTTTTGGGATCGCTGCCATGGCAACTGATACATACATCCGGGTTTTTATTCCACAATAGCGCAACTCGCCCTATCGGGTAACAGGATTTACAGACACGCCCCTATGTGAGGCATTGGATCTGATATCGCTGATCTCATTGGGGAATATGGGCTGCGCACACGCCTCCACACTAAACCAATTTGAAAGGGCACCGGATCTGTCAATCTACTAGAACACATGACGCCATTAGCGTCTGTACATTGCCATGTTTACGCCCCCTATATAGACAGGAAGCGATGGTATGCGTGTACCCGCTTCCGAAGACGTAAGCACACAAAACATACGTAAAGCGGCCACACGCACACCTACACGCACTTCCGGTCCTAACCAGCTGTTTGTATTTGGAACGCACGCCGTTCCCATGCTGGTGCTATTAGCATTTGGACATCTTTAGTGCAGTGTTTCCTAGAGCCCACTATCCATCTGGGCACAGGCTGCAAACAACAGTTTGTACATCTTTGTCATTGACATTGTGATTATCAGCTGCGCCAGTTATCTGTCCCAGCTCGGTGTCATTTTTATTTTTATTTTTATTCTTATTTTTATTTTTATATATTTTAAGCTCCTTTTGTACACATTTTTTGTACTATTGCACTTGTACCTACTTATATTGGTTTACAGTGCCAATAAAATTTGTTTTTTAAACGTATCACGCTATGGAAGCTTTTCTTTCTTGCTTTGGAGGAAATCAGAATATCCACTGAACCTCATACTACCAAGCACACATACTAAGGACACACTGCAGGAGTCCAGGTGACCTACCAAGGATTGGCGCAACCCAAGGAAAGGACCCACGGCAGTTTGGAGCAACACGCTGATTAATACGCATTTTACCCCAGCAGGGGTGAGTGCTTCTGGTGAGTGGGGATCCACAAGGGGGCACACCGGACCCACTGCGAAAGTCACTGGCTATACTGTCTACCATCCATTCATATAGGAGCACCTTTACCACCCATGTCACCTGCTTTATACTATATGGACTTTTAATTTATATTATATGTTTTTTTCTTTGTACCATTTAGGATGATGTGTATATATATCTTGTGTATTTACTGTAAACTTCATATTAGCATTTAGCACGGATAGCTCAACCTGCTACAGCTGTATATCATATTATTACACCCCCGGTGGTTTATATAGGCACTACCACCAGGTTTTACACACATCCATTATTACTATTATCTTTTTGCCTGCGCGGTGTTTTGCATGCATGTGTACTTTTTGGGGAATGTTGTCCCATTGAAGCCTATACTTACCCATTTGGGTTCGGTTACTGGCCCAGCAAACAACATATCAGTGACAGCGCCATCACCCCCACCACTTCTTCTGTTTTCTCATATACCCCCTTTGGGGAGTTATATTTAGGGGGGGCTGCAGTCACACATCTTTATTAGTCCTATTACCCTCCATCAGACTATCTTAAGCGCAGCTGTTCCTCTTTACACTTTGTGTTTGTTTGTCATTTTCTATTCTAGACATTACTATTGAAGGTAATTTTAGGAGCTGAAAGCTGTTCAAAATGGATTTGATCAAAGGGAAGGAGGCAACAATGCAGCTTATCAACCGATATCGGGATATGCCCCTTCTTTGGGACACCAAGCACCCAGAATATTTAGACACCCAGAAGAGAGCGGCAGCACTTGATGAGATTGCTACATACCTGCACACTTGGGTGCCAAGTTGCACAGGCGACATGGTTAAGGATAAATTTAGTAACCTCAGGAGAAGCTACAGAAATGTCTATAAAAAACGCAAATATCAAAAATCAGGATCAGCAGCAGCTAAGAAAAAGGAACCCAAGCTCTGGTACTACAAAGAGCTCAGTTTTTTGAACGATGAACTGGATGGCAGGCCTTCTGATTCAACACTACCTTCCAGCCTTCCTCCCAGCGGAACTTCCCCGGATCCCAGGAGCCCTGCAGAATCTGAAGTGGGGCTGGCTGACATGGAGCCAGATCTGGCCATTTTCGATGAGGTATAGTATTTTCCGACATATTTTGGTGCTGCTATTTATTTTGAATTAGTGAGTTGATCTGGTAAACAAAAAACAAACCTTGGGAAGAAAAACCAAAGTTGTGGGCCTACAAATAGGTGTCAGGGATGCCAAATGCAGGGGTCAGAAGGACAGTCTGTTTAATTAAAATTAATACTAACTAAAACAGTCTGGAGAAAGAAAATGTGTGTGATTGATTGTGCAAAATATTACAACATGTCCCTTTTTTATACACAGGAAGAACAGACCAGCCAGGAGGTGGCAGCTCCTGAGGCCCATATCAGCCAGGCGGAAGGGGGGAGTGGCAGCCAGGAGGAGGCCGGGCCAAGTGAGGTGCAGCAAGTCCCCAGGCCCAGGCTGAGCACCATCAGCCAAGTTCCTCCCCTCCAGATGAGGCCACCAGCTGCAAGGAGGCGCAGGAGTGTGGTGCACGACGAGAGCCTGGAGGTTATACGGGAGGCTGCTGAAATCATGAGGGCCCCCCTCAACCCCACGGAATGCTACAGTGCGTTTGTGGCCAATGAACTCAACCAAGGGGGGGAGGAGCAAAAAAGCCTGGCCAAGGACCTGATTAATCAGGTCCTTACCAGGATGAAAAGGGACGAGCTGAGCAGGGACACTGTGCTGTGTGACCCGGCCTGGCCTGCTCCCCATCATCATCATCCTCCTCCTGCTGCCACATCACCCCCACCTGCAAGGGTCCGTGGACAGACCCGTGGAAGTTTCGCTGGAAGGAAGACTGGAAAGAAGTCGAGAAGGTGATTCCCTGCCATCCAGTTGATTGTCCAAAAAACTGAGCTCGTTGGAGTAGCACAGCTTGGGTTCCTTTGTTCATGTGCTGCTGATTCTGATTTTTGTTATTGACTCCTGAGGTTACTAAATTTATCCTTAATCATGTTGTAATTCCCAAGTATGCATGTATGTTGCAATCTCATAAAGTGCTGCCGTTCTGGTGATTTATAATTTCTTTTTTGGCCGGAAATAAATGGCTTTTGTAGTTACTTTCAAACCTTGTCAATTGTGTTTTATACTGTGGTGAGTAAGCATCAGACATTTGTAAAATAAAATGTGGCATTTGCAAAGGACACAAACTCCTTGGGGGGGACCTTTTGTGGTAGAACTTGGTAAACCCAAAAGAAGCTTAAAAAATTCGAAAAATTAAAATACCCCCCCCCCCCAAAAAAAAGGGAAAAAATAAAGGATGAAACAACAAAATGACATAAGTTGGGAAAATAAAAGGGAATTAAAAAAAAAACATGATGAAACAACAAAAATAACATAATTTGGAAATATTCCTAAACCGTAAAATACAACTAAAAAAAAAAGCACACCAAAAAAATAAATATGATACACTCAACATTAAGTCAAAATAGACATAATAAAAATGTGGAGAACGGAAACAAATGTGGGGACATCTGGCTAGCAAACAGTGTCAAATAGAAAAAAAACTAACGAAAATGCAAGCTTTCAGTATGTGACATCGGGACAAAATTGCATCAGCAAGAGAACAGGTTTCTTCTAGCAAGAGAACAAAGAACAAAAAAACGCTAGAAACGGGACACTATATAGAGAGTTTAGGTGACGAATGTGCCAGGTCCCAAACAAACGCGAGTTTTACCTGAACGAGTGCTCCTGTCCCATCGTTTTGACTGAGCATGCGTGGGTTTTTGGTCCGATGCTTTTGTGTACTAACGAGCAGACATATCCGACGGACATGTGTCCCGCGGAAATATTTCAAAGCATGCTTTGCAATTTTTCCGCAGTAGAAATCCGGCCAAAACGGTCCATTTGCCCATACAGACGAGCGGATTTTTCGGATGAAATGGTCCGTCGGACCAGTTTCAGCGGATTTATTCCCTCGTGTGTACAAGGCCTTACTGTTTATGTCACACGGTATTTGTGCAATAATTTTTTAACACTAATTAAATTAAATAAAAATAAATAAAAAAAACTGTAAAGTTAACCCAGTTTTTTTGTATAATGTGAAAGATGAAGTATGCCAAGTAATAAGATACCTAACATGTCATGCTTTAAAATTCCGCACACTCGTGGAATGGCTCCAAACTTCAGTACTTAAAAATCCCCATAGGCAAAGTTATTTTTTTTACAGGTTACATGTTTAGAGTTACAGAGGAGGACTCATGCTAGAATTATTGCTCTAGCTCTAATGCACAAGGCGATACCTCACATGTGTGGTTTCAACGGCGTTTAAATATGTGGGTGGGACTTCTGTGCGCGCCCACGGGTGGAACGGGGCGCTTTTATGAAAAAATTGATTATTGTTTATTTTATTGTAATTTACATTTTTTTACACTTTCTTCTTCAATTTTTTATCACTTTTATTCCTATTACAAGGAATGTAAACAATGGTGTGTGACAGGTCCTCTTCATGGAGAGATATGGGTCTATAAGCTCTCTCCTCCAGGCTGGAAAGCATCAGATCAAAAAAATTAAAATAAAACATCTGATGCTTTCCAGCCGAGATCGTCGCTTTGTTGGTATCCGCTGGCATCCTTTGTTGGCCTCAGACGGTCATAAAGATGACTGGTGGTCACCGGAAATCTCTATGCTCTTCACTCGGCAGCGGCAGGTTCTTTATCTGGGTCCCCTATGGCACAGGAGAGCACGGAGAAGCTCCGAAAGGCAATGAGATGATGTCCCATCCTGTCACCTGTAAGAATGATCAGGTGGCTGAACTGCCACTATGATCATTCTTATGGTACTTAGAATCGCCGGCAGAAAATAATGATATCTGAATGATGCCTGCAGCTGCAGATATCCCCACTGAAGTCAAGGACACCATTTTTATACTTGGTGTTTCTTCATGGTTTGCTTCCGGGGTCATGGCAGGGGCAAGTTTTGTCTACATACATTGGGCCAGATTCAGGTAGGGGAGCATATCTGTGTGTGGGCGTAGCGTATCCTATTTATGCTATGCCTCTGTAACTTTGACAGGCAAGTGCATTATTCACAAAGCACTTGCTACGTAAGTTGCGGCGGCGTATCGTAAATTGGCCGGCGTAAGCCGACCTAATTCAAATGTGAAAGAGGTGGGCGTGTTGTATGGAAATGAGCCGTGACCCCATGTAAATGAAGCGCCGATCGTACGGCGCATGCGCGCGCATGCTCAATATCGCGTCAAATTTTTTTCCTAAGTTACGCCGGCTCAATGACGGCGTAGCGGGCGCAAGTACGTTCGTGAATTGGCGTATCTGCCTAATTTACATATTCAATGCGTAAATCTACGGAAGCGCCCCTTGCGGCCAGCGTAAATATACACCCAAGATACGACTGCGTAGGAGACTTATGCCACCTCCTGGCCAGTAGGGGATGAGCTAATGTGTGTTCAGAACCCACCAGGAAGCTGTCATCTGTACTAGCCAATCATTCACCTGCAGCCACCCATGTACAAGGGGCAGTTATATGTGCAACTGCGGGGTGGAGAATGCCTCAACCACATATGATTAGCCCAGTTCAGCAACAGCTTTCTGGCAGCCATGCTCAGGTGGGTTCAGATTAGGATCTGAACACACATGAGGTTATCCCTACTGGCCAATAGTCCTCATTATCCCCAGGCTCTTTGATGTCAAGTTCAGACCTATTCAGGCACATCACTTCCCTGCTCATCCCAATGTTGGCCCCAGTTAGCACACTAACCAGCACACAAAATATGTGTTGTGTAGGGGCTATGCTTTCCATGGTTGAAATGCAAGACACCATTTGACTTATTTTAACTTTATTGTAGTGTCAGAAAATTACACTTTATTCAAGTCTTTGCATCACAGATAAATTTAACATGTTGCAGTGAGGTTTGCTGCATAAACCTCAATGCAGTATTTAGCGTGAACAAAGCACACAGAATACAATTGTTTTCTAGGAGACCTTGCGTTGAGCTTGCATTGATCTCAAGGAAAATTTTAATTAAAAAAAATATAAACATAATTTACTTTCCTGCTCTGTGCAACTTAAAACAACTTATGGGACTTAAAGTGGTTGTAAACCCTCTCTGACATGTTTTATGTACAGGTAAGCCTAGATTTAGGCTTACCTGTAGGTGTTTGCAATATCTCCTAAACCTACATTGTTTAGGAGATATTTGCCACAAAGAATACACTGTTGTCTGCGGTGCATGCACGCCGTAGACAACGGCGCAGGCACGCTGAGAATGACAGTTTTCTGAATGGATAATGCCGGCTTTGACGGCTCCTGCGTGCAGGCGTGGAGTGACGTCATCGCCACTCCGGCCAATTAGATCGCTGAAGCGGCGATACCCAGAAGTTACCTCCAGGAGAGATGTCTGCGGCCAGAGGGGGAGACAAGGGCGGCTTCGATCTAAGGTAAGTAATTCATAATGAGCTAGTATGCTAGTCATACTAGCTCACTATGTCTTTGTCTTGCAGGTTGTTTTTTTTGGGGGGTTTACGACCACTTTAAATAATCTGCTACTGAAATCTTGGTACCAGATACCACTGCATACCTTCAGAGGTCTAGTGGAGTCAATGGTTTAAATGGCTCAAAGGGTCAGGGCTGTTTTGGTGGCTAATGAGGGACCTACTCAATATTAGGTGGGTCATCATAACGTTATGGCTGATCACTTATTTTCTTCATCAATGTATAATAGTCAAGCACCAAAAAAAAAAGGCTCAGCAATGCAATCTTTCTCTGATTTTATTTGTGTAATCTGCATTTTCAGTTACTGTAGCAAGGTATAGTGCAGGGAGAGTGTGAAATCCTGGTGATGATTGAAGCTGCACTTTAAGGCATACGTTAATGTACCAAGGGTTATATGAATTGTCAGCTATGGACTGCAAAAGATGAAAGCATTCTGAAGGTCACAGCAAGGGAGAAATGTCTAGGGTGCGAATCTAACTGATGTAGAGTATGATAATATTTGTTATGCCCCCCTCTGAGATTATTATTGTACAGCAGAGGAATCGAGTGAGCTGCAATCCATTTTCAAAGGACATAAAACAGAAAAAGGGAGCACTGCTTCATTTTTCAGTATTGCTATAGGACATCTTTATGAATTATTTACTTGTACAAATAAACATCATGCTAGATAGGATGCACGATGTGCATAGAAAATGTTTATCATTTGTACAGTTAGAGAGGAATGACTTCAAAGTATATAAAAACCAAAAACATTTATTTTTGTTATGTTTGCCATCATATCTCACTGTACAAAGTTATTTTAAGTGTAGCGCTACACCCATAGGATCGGCTTATAAGTTGCCCAGGGTTCCTTTTCTCGACAGTTGCCCCACAGCCAGGCACACAGTCAAAGTCACTCTTTGGTTCAAGGGGTTAGGGGACTGAGTGGGATCCTCCAAAATGAACAACGTTAGGACACTAGACTTCCTTCTGTAGAACTGTAAGTAAAGACCTTGTAAAAGCAGCCAGTGGATTTGGTTTTATAACAGTAGCTAGAGACACAAAAGCTTCCTCTTGTGAGTCCCTTTACAAACAAATGAATGGACTGAGCTCTTCAGGACACCAGCCAATGTCCTCTTTGTTTTACACACACAGCTGACTCTCTAGCACCGGAGGTATGGCAGAAGCCCACAGTCTCTAGGATCTGTCTTACTAGTCTGTACTCACATTTTTCCTTGGAAAGTTGGTTGTCTTCTTCCAACACCCATGCAACACCTTCTATCTATGATGTCAAACTAGTCCCTTGGTCAGCTTTCTTCAGCTTCCAGCATCCAGGCCCCTTAGCTAGCCCGTGAACAGCAAGCACATTGCAGGGTTGTCTAAGACCTCATGAACTGCAAGCATGTTGCAGGGTTTCCTAAGGGGGCAACCAGCCCCTCTTAGGCTGTGATCATCTTCCAAGGAAAAAGACCTGGAAGCACTGTATTTATTCAGACTCCCTGAAGCCATCTGGATAAACCTTCCAGGGATTGGCCAGGGCTGTATGTGTAACGGCTCCGGTGAACGGAGTGAACCACAACTGCGGTAGAAAGAATTTCAATGCTATTCTTTTATGTGAGAACTCAGTTTTAGGCCCCAGACGTCACTCCACACAAACAGGAGTTTGGGGGTTCTCTACATCAGTGTTTTTCAACTCCAGTCCTCAAGGCACACCAACAGGTCAAGTTTTCAGGATTTCCCTCAGATGAAATGGCTGTGGTGATTACTAAGGCAGTGAAACTGATCATATCACCTGTGCAAAATAATGGAAAGCCTGAAAACATGACCTGTTGGTGTGCCTTGAGGACTGGAGTTGAAAAACACTGACCTGAGCTATAATTGCCACTATTATGCAATTATTAGTTGTCGCTACAACTCCTATTTACTACGAGTACCCTCAAAGTACCTGAACTATAATTGCCTCCCAGATGCAACTATTAGTTGTCGCTACAACTTGGCTCAGGTAATAATAGTTGCATATGAGAGGCAAATATAGCTCAGGTAACAATAGTTGCATATGAGAGGCAGTTATAGCTGACGTAATTTGAAAGTAAATGACCCTTTAAGATGTTCCTCAGCAATGAGCCATAAGCACAAGAGTATATCCCAAATAGTATGTTGTTAGGCAAAAGGCCTAATAAATAACAGCAATTGTATTAGATGGAACATAAGCAGCAGATCTTCCTATGGCACTACAAGTGACACAATAGATACTTAACCGTCTACAGGGCTTCAGTGTAGCAAGTAGGGAATCCGTAGTGTAGAGATCCAAGAAGGAAGATATCTTTAGGGTCTGCAGTGCAGATGCAGGAGAGGATGGTTTCTAGCCTGGGATTAATGGTACCTGTAGTTCCTTATGACAGGCATCCAGGATGGCATAGGTTGCATGCTGAGAATTCGTTAGCCAAGCCGGCTACAGCCAACAATAATAGAACAGGGCTTAACTGTAGCTTGAATGCCTTTATAGGCAATGGACAGCTGTAGTGCATAAGCACTTATAAAAGCAGACCGCCGATTCGCGGCACACTTCCGTGTTCCAAAGGGCCGATGACGTCATTGTGCGAGCGCGGTATGTGTTCCAGCATGGAACGCACTACGGCGCTGAAAGCGCCTGTCATTACCAGAAGTAACAGGCACGCAAAGCGCCTGTTACAGTATGAAGATTAATGCTGCCAATTTACCACCATGTGGCCCACCAATCTCTTGAAAGAAAAAAAAAGACATAAATCAAGGCCGATCCTAGGGTCACAGGTGCCTGGGTGCAGAAATATTTCTGGCGCCCCCCACAAGGGTGTCGTCATTTTACTAACGCCTCCCCTTTACAAATGTTTCTATGGCAATGACTCAACCACAGAGATGCTCCCCCACAAAGTCTTCATTAACCTGGGATCCTTACATGATCTCTTAACAATAAACAAAATACAGGAAGAGAAGCAGAGTACTTTATTGGGACCTGGAGGGGGACCTCTCTGATGGACACAGAGAGGGCTTCTGTTATAGAGTCTATTAGATGTTCGGCGCCATCACCTCTGCAGGCGCCTGGGTGCAATGCACCCTGTGCACCCTGCCTAGGATCGGCCCTGACAGAAATCAAACCTGCAGCAGGCGAAACACTTAACAAACTAGAATAATCAACACAACCACACTAGTCACTAGTCACAACCACACTAGCCAAACTAAATATGCCCAACAATGATCTGCAGCTCCACTAGATACAGTGAGTTAAAACTAAATCTACCTATACCTAGCAACTATCAAGGAGGGTGCTATATAAGTAATTTTTTTGTGAATCTGTTTCAAAGTTTTTTGAGATGTTGAAGGCTGACAACTATAAGCCACTGTCTTACAATAAGTAGCAGCATTGTCAACCTGTTGGGAAAACTCTTTCAGCTAAAAGTTGGGCCTCTCCTTCTAAAAGACCTGATAGGCAGCCCAATGGCCAGCGAAAGGAGCACACATGGCATGCAGACAACACTATTGCTAATTGTGAGGCAGCAGCTTAGCACTGTTATGATGCAAAAGGAAGTGCTGTTACTGACAGAATCTGCACTTTATAACATATTCCCAGATTCACCAGACAAAAACAGTTTGAAACAGATCCAGATCATTCATTAGGAAAGCTAGGCAGGAGCTTAGCCTAGGGCCAAATGGATGTCCAGGTGGATGTTCAACCTTTTTGCTCCTGCAGTAACAGGGGGGACTGCACACTTGGTCAAGGCAGTGCACCTGAGCGATGATGCTCTTGTAGGAAGTTTATGACGTGAATTTCGACACCTTCAAACAGATGGTGGTGGGGTACATATTGGTGGATTTATTTATTATTGAAGATTGCACATACAGACTATTGTTTCATGTTTAATTTACCTTAAAAAAAAAAATCTGTTGTTTTTATGTTTGCTATCTATTATTATTTATTTTTGTTTGAATATCCTTTGTCAAAGTTTTCAGCACACAATTAACCCAGCCCCAACATTACTTTAACAGGGTCTTTACGCCCAAGGGGCAGGAAGGACTGGCTGATCACATAATCACTGTATTCGCCTGTCAAAGTACTCACATGTGTGGGTTGTGTGGGTTAATTGTGTGCTGAAAACTTTGACAAAGGATATTCAAACAAAAAGAAAAAATAATAGATAGCAAACATAAAAACAACATGTAATTTTTTTATGGTAAATTAAACATGAAACAATAGTCTGTATGTGCAATCTTCAATAATAAATAAATCCACCAATATGTACCCCACCACCATCTGTTTGAAGGCGAGTCAAAATTCACTTCATAATCTCTCAACTTCCTACAAGTTTACTGAAGATTTACAGTATATATAAAATATAACGATGCATTGTATACTGTGTCAGAGATTCCTCCCAAACAGGGTATCTAATACAGGCCTAGCCTATATGGTCAATGTGCTGGGATCATGCAGAGAGTACACTCTCAGCACAGAATCCTCTGCTGCCCAAGGACGCAGATGTCTGGCATGTGGGCAGCAAAAAGTTTAGGTATTTATATATTCTGAGAAGTTACAAAGTAGTGTGATGTTACATATATTTCTATTAATATAAAAAAAAATATATATATATATATATATATATATACACACACTTTTTTACCAAAAGTGTTGAGACGCCTCCTGCCTTTAAACGCACATGAACTTCTTTAATGGCATCACAGTCTTATGCCGCGTACACACGGTCGTTTTTTGCGATGAAAAAAAAACGACGTTTTTTAAAACGTCATTTAAATTGATTGTGTGTGGGCAAAACGTCGTTTTTTGTCTTAAAAAAAACGACCAAAAAAAATTCCAACATGCTTAAATTTTTTGTGTCGTTTTTCAAAACGTCGTTTTTTGTTTCACAAAAAGTCACCGTGTGTAGCAAAAACGTCGTTTAAAACGACGTTTTTCAACCCGCGCATGCCCAGAAGCTAGTTATGAAGCGAGCTTCAATGGAAAAGTGTGGTGAACGTAACCTCGTTTTTTGTGAAAATAACGATGGTGTGTATGCAACATCGTCTTTAAAGTGACGTTTCAAAAACGTCGTTTTTTACTTCACAAAAAACGTCGTTTTTTTTTTCATCACAAAAAACGACCGTGTGTACGCGGCATTAGTCTGTAGGGTTTAATATTGACTTGGCCCACCCTTTGCTGCTATAACAGCTTCAACTCTTCTGGGAAGGCTGTCCACAAGGTTTAGGAGTGTGTCTATGGGAAGGTCCATTCTTCCAGAAGCACATTTTTGAGACCAGACAATGATGTTGGACAAGAAGGCCTGGCTCACAGTCTTTGCTCTAATTCATCACAAAGGTGTTCCATCGGATTAAGGTCAGTGCTGGCCAGTCAAGTTTCTCCACCCCAAACTCACTCATTCATGTCTTTATGGACCTTCCTTTTGTGCACTGATCCTAATCATTTAGTGGAGAGGGGGTTATGGTGTGTTTTTTAAGGGGTTGGGCTTGGCCTCTTAGTTCCAGTGAAAGGAACTCTTAAGGCCTCAGCATACCAAGACATTTTGGACAATTTCATGCTTCCAACCTAGTGGGAACAGTTTGGGTATGGATCCTTCGTATTCTAACATGATTTCACACCATTGCACAAAGCAAGGTTCATAAAGACATGGATGAGCAAATTATGGGTGGTGGAAATTGACTGGCCTGCACATGACCTCAACCCGATAGAACACCTTTGTGATAAATTAGAGCGGAGACTGCGAGGCCTTCTTGTCCACATCAGAAAGCAGTGCATCGCTAAACACATAAAATAACATTATTAAGTAATAAATAATAATAAATTGCAGTCCAAAGTAATCAGTCAAGGTGAAAAAAAGGATGAAGCCTCTTGAGTAATCAATAAAGTATTCAGGAGTATCTCCATATAACGCAGCAGGTATGTATCCTTCACCAGAAGTGCAAACCGCTCATCTGAACAAATGGACCTCTGAATGAACAGCAGGTCAAATGTGCTGACCCTTAAACAAGGGGAGTAATGGTGAAACGATGTCTCCACATGGAATCCTTTTCTCCCAAGAACGCCAGATGATGGATTGTCATCCGATACACTCTCAAATGGAATGGGGTCATTGAAAAGTATAAAGAAACAACATAGTGCTCTCCATATGATTACAATGCAAAAGCAAATTTATTAAAACAAGGGGGTACTCACAAACACAGCACTATATCCTAGTGCATAGAATGTAGGTGTACAATAATAAAAAAAACAGGTAGGTGGCTTTCCTGACATCAGATGGAAGCCCCCCGCACGCATATCGTCCAAAGGTGCAGGACTTCTTCAACGGATATGGGGCAATGAGTCAGGATTGAATTTATAGCAACTAGACCTGGTCAATTAAGACAAATCCCGCCCCCCCCCCCCCAGGTGTGAGAAACGCCCTTCACTAAGTAAACAGTCACACATATAGTAAGAAACAGCATAACCAAATATTTTTTTTAACCACTTCGTTACCGAGCCTGTTTTTCAGATTCGGTGCTTACGAGACTAAAACAGTTTTTTTTTGCTAGAAAATTATTTAAAACCCCCAAACATTATATATTTTTTCTAACACCCTAGAGAATAAAATGGCGGTCATTGCAATACTTTTTCTCACACCGTATTTGCGCAGCGGTCTTACAAGTGCACTTTTTTTGGAAAAAATTCACTTTCTTGAATTAAAAAATAAGACAACAATAAATTTGGCCCAATTTTTTTATATATTTTGAAAGATAATGTTACGCCGAGTAAAATGATACCCAACATGTCACGCTTAAAAATTGCGCCCGCTCGTGGCATGGCGTCAAACTTTTACCCTTAAAAATCTCGATAGGCGGTTTAAAAAATTCTACAGGTTGCATTTTTTGAGATGCAGAGGAGGTCTAGGGCTAGAATTATTGCTCTCGCTCTAACGATCGCGGCGATACCTCACTTGTGTGGTTTGAACACCGTTTTCATATGCGGGCGCTACTCGCGTATGCGTTTGCTTCTAGCACTTTAAAAAAAAAAATTTTTCGTTTTCGTTTTTATTTCTATTTATTTTATAATGTTTAACAAAAAAAAAAAAAAAAATTATCACTTTTATTCCTATTACAAGGAATGTAAACATCCCTTGTAAAGAAAAAAGCATGACATCCTCTTATATATGAGATCTGGGGTCAAAAAGACCTCAGATCTCATATTCAGGCTTAAATGCAAAAAAAAAAAAGAAAAAAAAAAAAAAAAAAAAGTCAAAATGTAAACAAATTAAATGTCTCTTTAAGAGGCTGGGCGGAAATGACGTTTTGACGTCACTTCCGCCCAGCAGAGGTATGGGGACGGCTGAGGGACATTTTTTCCCTCAGTCGCATCCCCGGACAGCCAGCAACAGGACCCGATCGCCTCCGCCGCTACCGACGGCTACGGTAAGCGGCGGAAGGCGCGGAGAGCGGCAAGGGGGGGGGCAGTAACGGCGATCTCGCGGCGAATCCGCCGCGATGACCGCCGTTATCGTTAACAGGACCGCCCCACGAAGAGATGGATATCTCGGTTGTGGCAGCAGCTGCTGCCGTTACCGAGATATCCATCTTCAAAAAGATGACGTCTTTGGACGTGGGGCCGGTCAGAAGTTTAAATAATCCAGTCTTCTCAAACTCTAAAACTAGCACCATTATAATGATGACAGAAATAAGAGAGAAAAGGCAACTCCACTGACATATATAAATAGACAGTGCGGTAACACTGTAGCTAAATAATATAATATACTTATTAGAAGTGTCTGCACTGAGTGCCGATCGATGGTTATGTCTATAGCAAGAAACTACAAAAAGCCAAGGACTGCAGCACCATCCATACACTACAAGATTGCAGAGAGACACCAGAAGCACAGTTACCATGGGTAGTGAACACAAACCAGACATGTGTACATTACATATTGAGCGGCAGCATAATACTTGCGTCACTGGGTAGTCAGTCATCAGGCAAGATAACCTCATTGTAAGTGACCGACAACCGATCGATGATGAAGTGTATAAAAGTACAACAACACGCCATGGTCACATCGTCATCCATACATCACCTGACAACAGAAAGTCACATGATACGCCGTTACCATACGGAGAAATAAACAACCCGACGTGTGTGCATACTCTGTGCCGCCCCTTCG
The DNA here is from genome assembly GCA_029574335.1 of Rana kukunoris. NCBI lineage: Eukaryota > Metazoa > Chordata > Amphibia > Anura > Ranidae > Rana > Rana kukunoris. The sequence continues at coordinate 629,663,568 of CM056049.1, read as the reverse complement.
TGGGCGGCGACAGAAAACTCCCATCACTAAGGCACCTGACAATAATCCAGCCTCCCCTTGTTTAAGGGTCAGCGCATTTCTAGAAGAATGGTCAAACCTTCCCATAGACACACTCCTAAACCTTGTGGAAAGCCTTCCCAGAAGAGTAGAAGCTGTTATTGCTGCAAAGGTTAGGCCAACTCAATATTGAACCCTACAGACTGAGGGCCAAATTCAGATACAAAAATGTATCTATCCGGCGGCGTAGCGTAAGCTGTTTACACTACGCCTCCGCAACTGTTATGGGCAAGTGCCTCATTCAGAAAGCACTTGCTCCATAACTTGCGGCGGCGTAGTGTAAAGTGTCCGGCGTAAGGGCGCCTAATTCAAATGAGTAATGTGGGGGCGTGATTCATGTAAATGAAACATGACCCCACGCTATTTACGTATTTTCTGACGTATCCCAGTGCGCATGCGTGAAACACGTCGCAACTAGTCAATGTAAACGACGTGTACATAAATGACGTCCAGCCCTATTCCCGAACGACTTACGAAAATGACGTACAATTCGACGATGTCCCCACGTCCATACTTAACATTGGCTGCGCCTTCTATAGCAGGGGTAACCTTACGCCGGAATGACGCTTACGCAAACAACGTAAACTACGACGGCCGACCGCAAGTACGTTCGGGAATCAGCGTTAACTCCCTAATTTACATATTCGACTTGTAAAACGACGGAAGAGCCACCTAGTGGCCAGCGTAAAACTGCAACTAATATACGACAGTGTAACAGACTTACGCCGCTCGTGTATTCTGAATACCAAAAAAAGATACGCCGGCTATTCTTAGTATTTACGCGGAGTATCTTATCTCTTGATACGCCAACGTAAATACTTTCTGAATCTGGCCCAAAGACTGTGATGCCTTTAAAGTTCATGTGCGTCTAAAAGCAGGTTTCCCAATACTTTTGGTAATATAGGATATATATATATATAGGGCCAGATTCAGGTAGGAGAGCGGATCTTTATTCTGGAGTAACGTTTGTCATTTTCGTTACTCCGCCGAAACTTTTGGAGCAAGTACTGTTATTCACATAGCACTTGCTCCTAAAGTTGCGGCGGCGTAGCGAAAATGAGCCGGCGGAATTCAAATTGGGCGGGTAGGGGGCGTGTATTATTTAAACTAGGCGCGATCCCGCGGCGAACGTACTGCGTATGCGTCGACTGTCAGTGCGCATGCTCCAAATTCTGTCAGTGAACGTCAATGACGTCAATCCCCATTCACGGACGTTTTACGCAAACGACGTTAAACTTTTTCAATTCGACGCGATGACGACGGCCATACTTAACATAGGATACTCCACCTAGGGGGCATGTTTTTCTTTACGCCGCGTATCGCTTACGGAAACGTCGGAAAGTCACTGCGTCGGGCCCCCGTACGATCGTGAACTGCCGTCTCTCGCTGGTTTACATATTCTTGGCGTAAATCAGCGGGAACGCCCCGAGCGCCCATTTTAAAATTGCAGTTCCGGTACGACGACAATTACGCCGCTCGTATCTGAACTCAATCCCGGCGTATCTTGTTTTCTGACTACAGAAAACAGATAAGCCGGCTCAAAGTGTGAGTTATGCTGGCGAATCACTGATACTCCAGCGTAACTCTACCTGAATCTGGCCCATAGGATATATATATATATATATATATATATATATATATATATATTTATTTATTATACACCGATCAACTGTAACATTATCAACACTGCCAGGTAAAGAGAATAACAGTGATGATTTTGTTCATTACAATAGCACCTGAAAGTGGGTGGGATACATTAGGCAGTGAACATTTTGCCTCTGAAGTTGATGTGTTGAAAGCAGAAAAATTGGGCAAGTGTAAGTATTTGAGTGACTTTGACACAGGCCAATTTGTAATTGCTAGAAGACACAGTGGCCCAGATTCACAGAGCGATTACGCCTGCGCAACAGGAGATGCGCGTGCGTAAGTCGAAATGTGCGCGTGCGTTTCGATGCACGGCATCCCCAAAACGAGATACGCAAGAAATCTACTTTTTTTGGTCCGGCGTAATTTCGTTAGACAGGTGCATACGTCCGCGCAAAACTGCGCTAGACAGACCATTGATTTGCTAGTCAAATATGCTAATGAGGGACTTACGGGGATCCACAAAAGAACGTTGGGGCAGCGCAGGCTACGCAGTGTGCGCAACAGCAAAATGTCCTGTCTAAAATTAGAGCATATAAAAGCTGGTCTAAAAAGAGAAAAAAAGTCTACTTGTTAGATAAAGCAACACTGTTAGTGAGGAGCTCAGCAGTCACACGTATTGCACAACAATCTGTATGCCAACATGCCAGGGGCATCGTCACACATAGCTATACTACTGACTTTAGATGAACAAAGAAGGAGGAGGGCACAGAGGATGGCACGGAGGATGGCACGGGAGAGGATATACCGCACCCGCATAGACCCGTTTGGCATGAGTGATTCTGAGGTGTATCGCATCTTCAGATTCACCCCTCATGTCATCCTGGAATTAACCACAACCCTGCAGGAGGACATCACCAGCCCAACACACCGCTCACATGCAGTGCAGCCACTGGTCAAGGTCATGGCAACACTCCATTTCCTTGCCAGTGGCTCTTTTCAGCGTACAAGTGGAGTGGTGGCTGGGATGTCACAATCCTCCATGAGCAGATGTGTGCACCAGGTTGTCCCTGCAATCCTCAGACGCATGGCCAACCAAATCATCAAACCCACCACTAAGGAGCTGCGGCTGAAGGCAATGACAGATTTCTACAGAATTGCCAGATTCCCACGCACTGTGGGGGCCATTGATTGCACACATGTGGCACTCCAGCCCCCCCAGGAGACAGAGCACATGTACCGCAATCGGAAGCATTGGCATTCCATCAACGTACAGGTGATAGTCGATGCCCAATACCTCATATGGCCCGTCCGTGCCAAACACCCAGGGTCCAGCTACATATACAATCAATGCCACATCCGAATGGAATTCGATTAGAACGTGTATGGGGACACCTGGCTGGTTGGTGAGTGACATGGGTGGCAGGCATGACTATCCCCTCCCATGATGCACACATCACAAGGGGCACATGCATGACTAACATCTTCCTGTCTTTTCCCTTACAGGAGACTCTGCATATCCACTGGGACCCCATCTCATGACTCCTATCCGGAACCCCCAAACCCCAGGAGAGGAAAGATACAATCAAGCACATGCCCAAACACGAGCAGTGGTGGAGCGCACCTTTGGCCTCCTGAAGTCACGTTTCCGATGCCTGGATAAGTCTGGGGGTACCCTCTTGTATTCCTCAAACTTTGTGTGCCAGATCACCGGTGCATGTTGCATGCTGCACAACTTCGCAGTAAGAAAGGGCCTGCAGATTGACCTACGTGATGACCTGACCCCTGAACCAGACAATCCCCCCCTAACCAAGGATCCCCCGTCTTCTGAGGGAAGAGCAGCCAGGAGACAGCTCACATTGGGCATCTTTGCACGTTAAACACACACATTAATCATGGCACAATGAGAATGCATGCATGCACACCACTGTGGTCCCTAGCACACACACCCCACATCCACATCAAATTGGATTGGCACCAGTCCACCATGCAGGACTTGTGAGCAGCAACGCCACGTCAAGGCTCCAATTATGTCACTGTACATTCATACACCATTCACACGGACCTGGGGATCACTTCTCCCTGGTCCTGGGGAACCCTTTTCCACCAAAATTGAGGGTGACACCCCTTTTCCGGCAGGAATGTCACCCCCACATTCAAACAGCATTCACAACCCAAAAAAAAAATGACCAGCAAAATCAAAAAATTTCCAGCAAAAAAAAAAAATCAAAAAAGGGAAAAAAAAATTATTGCCCCTTTACGTGAGCCACGCCTGGGGCACCCCCGGCCACGGCCCCGGCTCCTCAGGGGAGACTCATGGGGGAGGGGAAAAACCGGGGAAGGAGGAGCAGCCCCTGATCTCTGCCCACCTGGCGGCCTGCCCTCCAAAGCCACGGCTATTCTGTCCAGGGCAGCACCAAGTGTTGCCGTGTTGGCCTGGATAGCCTGGGTAAGGGCCCTCACATCCTGCCCAACGCCTGCTGATGTGGTCTGCAGGTCGTTTAGGCAGGTTGTGAAAGCCCGGGAGTGGGAGTCCAGGTTCCCCAGCATATCCTTGATGGAGGACAGGCTCTCCTCCATCCGCACCAATGTCTGGCTGACCTGTCCCAGATGGCGGGTCTGAAGGGCCTGGTCCCTTCTCAGAGTGGCGGGCAGGAGATTGGCCAACCCCCTGGTGTTCTGGGACGAAATCCTGCCTCCAGCTGATGCTTGTGGCCGGGGAGAAGGGGAGGCCCTTGGGAGGGGAGCCATGTTGGGGGAGGAGGGGGGCTCCCCCTTAGGGAGGGCTGCCTGCTGCCAGCCAGAGGGGAAGAGTCCTCAAAAACCAAAAGTCCAGTGCCTGACATGGACTCCTCCTCCTCATGATTCTCCTCCTCCTCTTGAACCTCCTCCGCGGACTCCGGCCTTGTTGGGGGGCCTCATTAGGCTGCTGTCCTGGGGATGGTGCGGTCAGGCCAGATGGCCCTGCACCCTCTTGCACATCTGTGGATGACACAAAACATTCACAGGTTGGAGGATCCACACACTTGCCACATATTCCCTTTCACCCCCTCCCCCACACATGCTACACACCTGATATTAAAAAAAATACTTACCTGGCACCACGGGCTCCGGACTTGAGTCAAAGCCGGGCAGGCCCTCAACTTCATGCCGATGAAAGGTCAGGGCCACCGCACGCTCCTCCGCTGTCAGCCTCATACGGCATGGTGGGCCCCCTCCTGTGCCCCTGGCATGGGCATGCATTTTGGACAGCTTCTGTTTGACCAGACGCCGGAGGTCATTAATTTTTTTGTCAATGCCAGACCGGGTCCGTGTCTCCCCCTCCCCCGCTGAATTGACCTGCTCAGTGATGAGGTCCAAAATCTCCCTCCTCCTGGCCGGGGTGGTGTTGGCACTGTCTGGGCCGTGGAGGAAACGCCCATAATCGCTAATGGCCCGGGCAAGAATTCTTTTTTCCCCCACAGTAAAATTGAGCTTTCGCTTTCTCTCTGTCATACTTCCAAAAAAACTCACTCCCAGTCAACAAAAATCACTCACAAAAACAAGCACAACCAATCAAGCAAGAACACACACAAAGAGAAAACTAACACCCAAAAAATCACACAAGCACTCAGCAAGAAACAGTCACAAAAACAAACAGCAAAAAATCAGCAAGAAAACAAACGAACAGAAATATATCAAACAAACAGTCTCTCAAACACTTATCAAAAAACACTTTCAAAGATCTACTAACAAACACTTGATCACACAGAACACTAATCTGACAACTACAAAACACAACGCAACGAACAACAGGACAAAAGCACTTGGTTAAATGGGAAGGGACAAAGGGATGTACTTTTGCAATGCAAGTGCGTTTGTCTCTGTCTATTTATGCTGTTTGCGTAGTTCACAAAGTTGCCTCTAGTCCATTTCCAATTTCACTGATTGCGCCGCTCCCGAGTTGTGAGCATGCGCACAGCGGAGCTGACCATGGTCTCCTTCAAGCGCGCATGCGCGAGCCGGCCGGCCCTTCATTTGCATGGGGTCACGGCTCATTTCAATGTAACACGCCCACGTCCTTCCCAATTTGTATTACTCCGCCTTACGCCTCTGAAATAACGTTACGCATGCCCAATTTTCTGCGCAAAAGCTACGAGAATAGGGTGATTACGCGGCAAAATTGCGCAAGTCTAACGTAAAGGCGGTGCGCTACGCCGGTCCAATAATGAGCAGATGTACGTGAATCTGGGCCAGTAACTCCAAAGCTGCAGCTCTTGTGGGATCTTCTCGGTCTGCAGTGGTCAGGTTATACCAAAAGTGGTTTAGGGAAGGAAAACTGGCAAATCGATGACAGGGCCATGGGTGGCCAATGCTCTTTGATGCACGTGGGGAACAATGCCTGGCCCATGTAGTCCAATCCAATAGAAGAGCTACTATAGCTCAGACTGCTGAAAAAGTTAATGCTAGAACACGTGCATCGCAGTTTTTATGTATGGGGCCGCATAGCTGACCCGTGTCCACAGCCAAAGGTGCCTACAATGGGCACGTGAGCATCAGAACTGGACCACGGAGCAATGGAAGAAGGTGGCCTGGTCTGAGGAAGGGTGGCCGTTTGTGTGTGTGTGTCACCTGGGGCATCAAGATGCAGTATGGCAGGGATCCTCAAACTACGGCCTTTCAGCTGTTGTAAAACTACACATCCCATGAAGCATTGTAACACACTGACATTCACAGACATGACTAGGCATGATGGGAATTGTAGTTCCTGAACAACTGGAGGGCCATAGTTTGAAGACCCATGCAGTATGGGAAGAAGGCAAGCCCGCAGAGGCAGTGTAATTCTTTGGACAATGTTCTGCTGGGAAACCTTGGCCCAGATTCATAAAGCAATTACGCCTGTCTAACTGGTGTTAGACAGGAGTAATTTCAAATTTTGCGCGCCGTATCACTAGTTTGAATCCTCAAACCATGATACGGCGGCTTCGGGCTTCGATCCGAGAGGCTTACATCTTCGTAAGCCCTCGGATCTACGCTGCGATATTTTTGCGGCCGCTGGGAGGAGTTTGCGTCGTTTTCATGCGTCGGGATATGCAAATGTGTTTTTACGGCGATCCACGAAGATACGAGCGGTCTTCGCAATCGCTTACGTCTGTTTTTTTTTTACGTACTGTTAGACCAGCTTTTTGCTGGTCTAACGGTGCGTAGCCCATGTTAAGTATGGCCGTCGTTCCCGCGTCGAATTTAAATTTTTTTTTTTTTTTTTTGCGTAACTCGTTCGGGAATAGAAATGTCCGTAAACGACGCTACTCAAACAACGAATGACGTAACGACGTGATTTTGCGCAATGCACGGCGGGAAATTTGCGAACGGAGCATGCGCAGTTCGATCGCCGCGGGAACGCGCCTATTTTAAATCCTTCACTACACTACGCCGCCGTCGTTTACTGGACAAAATCGACCTGGATTCCACGTAGAGCCAGGTAAAAAACGGCGGCGTAGTGTATTTCTGATACGCTACGAGAATCCAATTCTCTCTGAATCTGGGCCTTTGTGTCCTGGCATTTATGTGGTTGTTACTTTGGAGTTCATGCCTTGAGGGTCAGGGCTGTTTTGGCGGCAAAAGGAGGAACTACTCAATATTATGGGGTGATCATAATCTTATGGCTGACTGGTGTGTGTGTGTACTGTATGTATGTATGTGTATATATATATATATATATATATATATATATATATATAGATAGATAGATATACAGGCATACCCCACTTTTAAGTACACAATAGGGTTTATTTACTAATGCTGGAAATCGCAGTATCAGGCTCATTTCTGCATAGAAACCAATGAGCTTCCTTACTCCAGCTTGTTCAATTAAGCCTGGTAATAACACCTGGAAGCTCTTTGGTTTCTGTGCAGAAGTGAGCCTTATTTTGTGCTTTCCAGCTTTAGTAAATAAACACAATTGTGTACTTAAAAGTGGGGTATGCCTGTATACACACACAGTATATATACAGTATAGTATATATCACCCTTTTTATTCTTCTATACTGTTATGCTAATTTACACATTTCTGTAAGAAATCATTTGGGTTCACTCAGTGTTTCAAAACTGTTTTGCAGGAAATTGAAAGTTTTTATAAAATAAGAGCAATACGATGCATAATGATTTGTTGTGCACATTTTTTTACAGATCACAGATTTTTACTGTATATCCATTTTTTACGCTACAGATATTTATTCTTAAGGAATATAATACTTCACTTTAAAAGTTTCCAGCCTTTCAAATTACCACATAGAAATTGTTAGAACACAAACTTGCAGGTGAATGAGTAAATCTTAGTAAGAATGGCTTGGAGGCATTCAGAGTCCCTGCTGATTGGTAATCTCAAAAATCCCCAAACTGTTCAGCCAGCATGAAAATGCAACGTGCCTTCACCCGTTCTATATTAAAAGTCTACAATATCTATTTTATTAAAAACAGGATGAAGAGAATGTTCCAAAGAAAGGTGCCTGCTGTGTCAAGAATGTTATTGACATCAAGGGACATTTCTTGTGTTAGTTTTAGTACAGTCTTATATGGTTGCACTTATCTCAATGTGACACATTTAGTAAGACACATAGCTCCATACCATATACACCATGCAACGTCTCTAATAAGCAATACGTTTATGATTGTTCATTTGAGGATAATAACCCACATTACAGTTTTTGTTTTGTTAGCATGCACATACACTGTGTACATCCTTACTATTTTTTACCAAGGCCTTGCATTCTTCTAAGAAATTACATCTGGACCTTGCCTATTTTATACATATGTAGCGCTCCCCCCCCCCCTATTTGCGGGGCATTACGCTAAAGTTAGTGGGGAATGTTAAGTTACTCCCATTCACAAATTGCCTAAATTCGGATTGCTGCCAGTTTTGGATCTGCCTTGTAGGTCAGTCTGCATGCCAGGGGGGTGTTATTACCCCTGGGTGACAGTCGGTACTAGAAGGGGTTCTGACAGACCCACCTTCTCCCAGCAGCCAATCAGAGGAGCGGTTCTTTCTCTGGACATGCTAGCGGGAGGGTATATCTGGGGCAGTCGCCTGTGAGATTTGCGCTATGCGGGGCCCGAGTTCCAGGTGACATCCATGGGCCCCGCCATCGAGGCCTGCCTGGCAGAGGTTGCGTACCAAGTGGAACTTCATTCTGATGCGAAGAGGGGCCCCAGCGGCTTGCTGGGTCCCAGATCCTAAGCGGGAGCTGAACGGTGGGGGATCGGCTCGGGAGAATCCAGAGGCAGAGGTTGTCTGCGAGGCCTGGACGAACCACCGGGGATCCGGTCACCACGCCACATGACAGGTACACTTCAGCTGTCAGTCGGTGACCTTGAGATTGGACTTACTGGGAGGATTCATTGGTTCTAGCCTTTGACAAATCTAAGAAACAATTCACCGGGCCTGTGGCAGAGGCCCTGTTTTTCTCCCAGTGACTTTGTTTAAAAGTGGCCCTTCGGCTGCCAGGCTCAAGTAAATCGCCTGTCCGGGGCACTTTACTCGACTGTACTGAGAGCGGGTTTGCTCTCTCTTTGATATCCAAGGCCTGATACTACAGTTCTCTCCTTGCTCATCAACCTTTTCTCTATTGTGTGTCATGTTGATGTTGGCCATGTTGGGCCTTGGAATAAAGCATTGAAAACTCAAGTTGACGTCTGGACACTTGCTCTTTAACCACCTTCACTAATATTATCCCTAGACAGGAATCACTGGTAACCTAACATGCCGGTCCCAAACTAATCAGCGGCTCCTTTGGGGGTGAGTGCTACACATAACATACCAAAATACATGCAAAACAGTATTGCTATGCATCCATGTAAAAATTTCTCTTTAGAACTAAACAGGACTAAAAATAAGGCAAATCCCAACTCCAGCACAACTTTTCCCACCCCTTTGTCCCCAAGAATATCTAGCGGTCTAATGGCAGAAATAGGGCATCTTGAAAATGAGATTATTACATCAAAAGATTAGAAAAAAGACCTGTGCAGTGGAATTTATTTTCTCTGCTGGACGGCTAAAAGGAGGACAAACAGCACTATATTTATTTTTCATTATTTTAGTCAGTTACAGTGTCTTGCAAAAGTATTCCCCCCCCCCCCCCCCTTGGCTTTTTACCTATTTTGTTACATTACTTACATTATTTTTTTTTTTTATCTGAATTATACTGTATGTGATCGATCAGAACACAATAGTCTAAGTTGGTGAAGTAAAATTAGAAAAATATATACATAAAACTTTTTTTCAGAAATAACAAAATTATAATTGGCATGTGCGTATGTATTCACCCCCTTTGTTATGAAGACCATAAAAAGCTCTGGTGCAACCAATTACCTTCAGAAGTCACATAATTAGTGAAATGATGTCCACCTGTGTGCAATCCAAATGTCACATGATCTGTCATTACATATACACACCTTTTTGAACGGCCCCAGAGTCTGCAACACCGAAGAGAGAGGCACCACTAACCAAACACTGCCATGAAGATAAAAGAACTGTCCAAACAAGTAAGTGACAATGTTGTTGAGAAGTACAAGTCAGGATTAGGTTATAAAAAAATATCCAAATCGTTGTTGATCCCTAGGAGCACATCAAATCTATCACAACCAAATGGAAAGAACTTGGCACAACAGCAAACCTGTCAAGAGACGACACATCAAAACTCATGGACTGGGCAAGGAAGGAATTAATCAGAGAGGCAGCACAGAGATCTAAGGAAACCCTGGAGGAACTGCAGAGTTCAACAGCAGAGTTCCACAGCAGAGACTGGAGTATCTGTCCATAGGACGACAATAAGCTGTACACTCCATAGAGTTGGGCTTTATGGCAGAGTGGCCAGAAGAAAGCCATTACTTTCAGAAAAAAAACAAAATGGCACATTTTGAGTTTGTGAAAAGGCATATGGGAGACTCCCAAAATGTATGGAGGAAGGTGCTATGGTCGATGAGACTAAAATTTTACTTTTTTGCCATCAAAGAAAACGCTATGTCTGGTGCAAACCCATCACATCACCCAAAGAACACCATCCCCACAGTGAAACATGGTGGTGGTAGCATCATGCTGCTGGGATGTTTTTTAGAAGTCGGGTCTGGGAAACTGGTCACAGTTTAAGGAAAGATGGATGGTGCTAAATACAGGGATATTCTTAAGCAAAGCATGTACCACTCTGTGTGTGATTTGAGGCTAGGACAGAGATTCACCTTCAGCAGGACAATGACCCCAAACACACTGCTAAAGCAACACTTGAGTGGTTTAAGGGGACACATGTAAATGTGTTGGAATGGCCTAGTCAATGCCCAGACCTCAATTCCAATAGAAAATCTGTGGTCAGATTTAAAGGTTGCTGTTCACAAGCGCAAACCATCCAACCTGAAGGAGCTGTAGCAGTTTTGCAAGGAAGAATGGGCAAAAATCCCAGTGGTAAGATGTGGCAAGCTCATAGAGACTTATCCATAGCGACTTGGGACTGTAATACCAGCAAAAGATGGCTCTACAAATTATTGATTTTAGGGGGGTTAATAGTTATTTTGTCCCATTTGTTGTTTGCTTCACAATAGAAAAAAAAAACATCTTCAAAGTTGTGGGCATGTTCTGTAAATTACATGATGCAAATCCTCAAACAATCCATGTTAATTCTAGGTTGTGAGGCAACAAAACACAACCGTAGTTGACAACTCCGGCCACTAGGTGGCCTTTACGTTGTTTTCTCATTTGCCTATGCAAATGAGGCTACTACGCCGATTCCCGATCGCTTTTACGCCGCCCCTTCGTCGCGTACGTCGTTTTCGTTCGCATAAGGTTACCCCTGCGTCTATGAGGAGTAACCTTACGAAGTAGTGTCGGATGCCGTCAGGTGCCGTCGGATGCCATGTTAAGTATGGCGTCGGGTCAGCGTCGGCTTTTTCCGTCGCTTACGTCGTTTTACTAACTCGTTTGCGAAAAGGGCATTGCTTAGTGACGATCACGTCGTTTTGACGTCGGTTTCAACGACGCTTTCCAACGTGAGCTGGAGCATGCGCACTGGGCTTTTTTCCCGGCCGGCGCATGCGCAGTTCGTTCGACGCGGGGGCACACTTAATTTAAATACAAGCCGCCCCCTTTGAATTACGCGGCCTTATGCCTTGCGATTTACACTACGTTTCCGCAAACTACGGAGCAAGTGCATGAGGAATACGGCACTTGCTCTGTTACGTTGCGGCGGCGTAGTGTAAATGGCTTACGCTACGCCGCCGGATTTCTTAGAGAATCTGGCCCACAGTCTTCACAGATAGAGAACCTTGAACCTTGAGCACTCTGCAACTGTAGCTCCTGGCTGTAAAGCACTTGTCAGTTCAGCTGCCAACACCCTGAGGAGAAGACACCACACTCCAGTGAGGTCCAAGCTTCTGATCCAAGCTTCTCCAGCTTCTCAAGACATCTGGATTTCCTCCATACCCAGATTTTACCAGCTAGGCCTTGAATCAAGACCTTTGCCCCGTCACATGTTCACCCAGCAGGTATAAGATAATTCAACAGTCAAACACATCCCTTCCCTAGGTAGGAGATCCAGGAGAGAACACATTGGCCCGGATTCACAAAGCACTTACGCCGACATATCTCGAGATACACCGGGTAAGTGTAACTATGTGCCGTCGTATCTGTGCGCCGTGCCCACAGAACTAAGATACGCCTAAAAACGGACTTCATCCGACCGACGTAACTTGCCTACGCCGGCATATAGTGGGCGCATAGTTACGCTGGACGCATTTGGCACTCCCATTGATTTTCAATGCAGATATGCAAATGAGGGAGATACAATGATTCATGAACGTACTTGCACCCGGCGCATGTTTTAAGTTTTAAAGTTATTCCCCATATTGGAGGAACAACTCATGCAAAGGTATGGACCAGGGAACGAACGCCGTCTAATTTTACGTAGTTTACGTTGTACGTGAATAGGGCTGGGCGTAGGTTACGTTCACGTCGCAGGCAGTGATTCGACGTATCTTAGCCATTTGTTTCGACGTGATTGTGAGCATGCGCACTGGGATGCGTCCAAGGTACGACGCATGCTCAGTTCATTTTAAGTACTTGTCTGAAGCTCAGCCCATCATTTGCATGGGGTCACGCTTCATTTAAATGTATCACGCCCACTTCCAGCCCACTTCCACCTACTTTGACTTACGCTGACTTACGCCTACGACTATACGCTACGCCGGCGCATGCTTCCCTCTCTCTGTTCTTTGGCTGTCCAGGTTGCTGTCTCCCATCTACAGCACTTACCATCATATGCGGACACCCTTCATGCACCGGACGATGACTACATCCACACTCTTATATATGCCTGTTATCCACCTACATTTGTGAGTAGCCATTTGGCTTTGTCTCTTTTATTATTTTCCCATTAAAACCTTACTGCACTTAGATTGGGCGCATCCTTGTTTTCTTGTGTCTACCTATTCACAGAGTATGCTTCTGCTCTTCTGGGTCTGCTGCCGCTAAAGTGTTATTTTGGATCATTTTTGGACTCATGAACTCTTGCAATATACATATATATATATATATATATATATATATATATATATATATATATATATTCTGATGATTAATCAGTCACCTTAATTCTTACATTTAGATTACTTGCCAAGGTTGTTCTGTTACCTACCTCTCCTTGCGCCATCTGACAATATATATTCTTTACTGTCGTGTGCATCCCCATTATGGAGATTTACCCTCCCTATTTATTCTGTTTACCATTTGTATTAATGGAAAAGAAAATACCAAATTTTGGGTTGTCCTCCGAACAGTATTAGAGGGGTGATCTTCGAAAGGGAAGACCAGTTCTGGTGTTCAGGAATTCTCACACTTTCCTACCACTCTCTGTTTTGGTTATAGGACTGGAAGAAGCCGGAGAATCCTCTTGAGGTAGTCGCAATTGCAAAAAAAATGCATTGGAGTGGAGCCAGTAGTGTATTTAGGTTTTGTGCTGTCCTAGGCCTGACTAAACTTGTGTACCCCCTAATTTAAATATGATCCACCCCCTCCTTTCAAGGCCACACCCCTTGCTGTTTAAGACCCACCCTAGTGGGGACACTAGACTAGTTCTGAGGGCCTGGGGCAGGGAGGGGGCAATTGATACCCTTAATTTGCATAGATTTCCTCTCACTTCCTGTTTGGCTATGGGGCAGGAAATGAAGGGACATCTCTGCAATAGGACAGGAAATGTAAAAAATAAACTGACAGGGGCTATAACCCTCCCTTACTCTATCCAAAATGAAAAACCGGAAGCAGTGTGGCCGCTTTATAGGGGCGCTAGACTCAGCCCAGTCCGCCCTATAAGACTGACGCTATTAACAGTGTAGCACAAGCCGGCGTGGACATTTTTTCCATGCTGCCCCCTGAAAAGTGCTGCCCTAGGCCTGGACCTTGTTGGCCTAGTCCGGGATACAGCGTTAAGTTGACGCTACTCTTATATCAAGACATTGCTTGTATATCAAGTCAAAATTTCTTAAAAAATGTTCCTTGTCTTAAAAAATGCTTTCAAACCAAGGTTTAACTGTATATTAATGACTTTATAGGAATTTTTTACACTAGGTGACAATTGCCTTTCTGTGGGCGAATCAATCTCCTTTGAATTCTAAAACAGTCATCCACATAAGCAGAGGATTCCTTGAGAGACAGCTTGCAACCGCTTTTGCTCTATTGATGAGGGGAGACACTGCAGACTGAAGTGCCTAGAAGCTGACAGACGACTAACAGCCTTGTGAGACAGCTTGAACTTGTGTGCCCTTTCTTGAGAAATGACATTTATCAAAAGGTGGAATGTTTTTTTTTGCAATATGTATGATCTTTGTTCACAGAAGAGAGCTAAGGAAAAATTGAAGTAGACACATTGATTCTGTTCACATCTGTTTATTGCACATTTTATATCATTATTGGATTTGCTTTTGTATGTAAGCACAGGACATTGTAATTTTTATTTTTATCTATGTTTTCATGGACACTATGGCCCGGATTCACATACATCGGCGAATCTTTATGCTGCCGTAGGGTATCTTCTTTACGCTACGCCGGCGCAACGCAGAGAGGGAAGCATGGAATTCACAAAGCAAATGCTCCTAACGTTGCGCCGGTGTAGCGTATAGTCGTAGGCGTAAGGCAGCGTAAGTGGAAGTGGGCTGGAAGTGGGCGTGATACATTTTAATGAAGCGTGACCCCATGCAAATGATGGGCTGAGCTTCAGACAAGTACTTAAAAAAAACTGTGCATGCGTCGTACCTTGGACGTATCCCAGTGCGCATGCTCACAATCACGTTGAAACAACTGGCTAAGATACGTCGAATCACTGCCTACGACTTAAACATAACCTACGCCCAGCCCTATTCACGTACTACGTAAACGACGTAAAATTAGACGGTGTTCGTTCCCTGGTCCATATCTTTGTATGAGTTGCGCCTCCAATATGGGGAATAAATTTACGCCGGACGTAAACCTTACACAAATCGCTTAAAACATGCACCAGGCGCAAGTACTTTGTGAATCGGCGTATCTCCCTCATTTGCATATTTGCATTGTAAATCAATGGGAGTGCCAAATGCATCCAGCGTAACTATGCGCCCACTATACGCCAGCGTAGGCAAGTTACGTCGGTCAGATGAAGTCAGTTTTTAGGCGTATGTTAGTTCTGTGGGCACGGCGCACAGATACGACGGCACATATTTACACTTACGCTGCGTATCTCGAGATACGTTGGCATAAGTGCTTTGTGAATCCGGGCCTATGTTATTAGGATCACTGTAAATGTTTTTTACTGTGAAATATATGAGGTTTGTGTATTAAATAACAAGACTAATTAAATAACTCGCCTTTATTTATATCTATTACAAATGTAATGCCCGTCCCCTTCAATATATTCCCCATTTGCACTAATACATTGCTGCAGTCTTGTTTTCCACTGGTCGTTGAAATGGAGAAAATCTATTTCTGTCAGGTGTTTCAACACAGCCACCATTTTCTTCTTTACAGCATCAACTGGCTCAAAACGTGTCCCTTCAAGCACTGATTTATCTTTTGGGAAAAAATAAAAGTCGCTAAATGGGTCGAATATGGAGGATGTTCAAGTGTAGCAATGTGCTTGTCGGTCAGAAACTGCTTCACTGTAAGTGCAGTGTGAGCAGGCGCATTGTCCTGGTGAAGAATTAAAGCATTTTCCCACAGTTGCGTCTGTTTCTTGAAGTGCAATGTGGTCCGGGCGTTCATCTTCAACATTATCACGTCCCTCGCTGAATCTTTTATGACACTCAAACACATGCGCACGAGACAAGCCGTCATTCCTATAAGCTGTAGTAAGCATTTGAAAACATTCTGTTGGTATTTTGTGCAATTTTACCAAAAATTTCTAATTGATACGTTGTTCATCTTTTAATCTTAGCATTTTTTTCACACTACAGAAAACACAAGCAAACTAAATGGCGACTCACAATCAACTTAAGGCCATAGAGTGTTTCTACTTGTCATGCAGGTTCGAACATGTTCAAGGTCACCACGCAAGCAGTTATAACCGGTTTGGACTGCTTTGTTTACTAGGTGGGATCACAGTCTCATTATTTAATAAACACACCTCATATATCACTGTCCTGTACTTTTTATATGAGGTATTATAGATTTACATTTATTCTATGCAAGTAAGTATATAGTGAAAGTCAGTCAACATAGTGAAGGATGTAAATTGGCCAGAAATGACTCAGTCCACTCTTTCTTAAAAACCTGTTTTTATTTATTTTTCTTATTTCCTTATTAAAATTAAATAGAAAGATTAGCTTAGCAAAGCATATTTGAAGGTTTTTTTCTGCTGACATAAAAAACATGTCTAGCAATGTCTAAATTTTTTCCTGGTAATCCTGATAAATGTGTATTTCTATTACAAGAAATCATTAAAACAACCCATCTCCTATGAAAGTAAATATGTTTGTAAGCAAAACCAATAAGCCTGCTGTTCAAGGCTATTGCTCTAGGTTAATTGGTTTGTGAAGACTGATGAGTCCCTTGTCTCTGTACACAGCCTGAGAAATAGCTATCCTTGTAATTACTGTTACAGTCCATGGAAGAATTGTTGTGACTTGTATTTACTGACCTTACATAACCTTTCATGGAATCTCAAACATGCCCATCAACAGGCAAGTCAGCTGTAAAGCAGAAGTAAAGGAATGGATAGTATGGCAGCAGGTATGCTGAGAACTAGGGTTGTCCAGATACCGATACTAGTATCGGTATCGGGACCGATACCGAGTATTTGCGAGAGTACTTGTACTCGCGCAAATGCTCCCGATACCTAAATAGAATACTTTTTTTGTATTTATCAACATGTTCTGTGAAAATTCTTTGAGTTTTTTACTACTGCGTGACAAGAAAATAAAACATTTTTATTCATTTTTACTAATTTTTATTCTTTTATAATGTCTTGAGTTAGAGTTCTTCATAATTCTAAAGAAAATATCCTTAGTCTGTATTGTGGTTTGAAAACTGTCACATGACATTTAAAAAATGTATCGGTATTCGGTATCGGCGAGTACATGAAAAAAAGTATCGGTACTTGTACTCGGTCCTAAAAAAGTGGTATCGGGACAACCCTACTGAGAACCCAAACATGAAGCCTTGCAGAATTGGAGTTCTAGGTTAATTTTCCACCAGAGATTCCATCTTAACAAAGGTAGCATGTTCTTTCTGTGTTAGCGTGGTTTTCCTCTTTGTGCTCACAATCCAGCTTGCAAGGGCTGATGTAAAAGGTTCTGTATGCTTTTATAAAGCATAGCTCCCAACTGATCCTTACTTGGAGGGACTGTCCCTTTTATGGAACCAAATCCTCTGTCCCTCTTTAATTAGTCACGTGACCTCCACACGGTTTTCCCCCCTTCATAACCAGGTCATTTTTTGCGATACGGCACTGCGTTACTTCAACTGACAGTTGTGTGGTCATGAGACACTGTTTCCAAATAAAATTTATGTACCGTATTTATCGGCGTATACGCGCACTTTTTTCCCCTTAAAATAAAGGGAAAAATCGTGGGTGCGCGATATACGCCAATCCCCGCTTCCCGCGCTCAGTTTGAAGTAAGCCGCCTACATATACCGAGTGCAGTACACTCGGGTGCATTTGGCTAGGCTCGGCTTCGCTCGTGCTCACGCATAAACGTCACAGAGCGTGAGCTCCAGCGAAGCCGAGCCTTTCCGAATGTACCCGAGTGTACTGCACTCGGTATATGTCGGCGGAGGTGTTCAAACTGAGCACGGGAAGCGGGGATTCGACTCGAGACATAGCTGGAGAAGCCGCGAGGACACCACCGAGGCCGCAGAAGGACCCCGGACCGGACGATGGAAGCTGGGCAAGACACCAAAACTTTAAGTAATACAATGTTATAACATTTTTTTTTACAGGAATTTCAGGGCAACTTTAGTGGTGCGCGCTATACGTGGGAGCACGCAATACCCCGATAAAAACAGTAATTTTTTTTCACAAATAGAGCTTTTTTTGGTGGTATTTTATCACCTTTGCGGGTTTTTTTTGTGCTATAAATAGAAAAAGACTGACATTCTTTACTTTCTACTATAAAACATATCCAATAAAAAAAATTAAAGGGGTTGTAAAGACAACAATATTTTTCTCTTAAATTAAAGTCTGACAGTAGCTGATAAAGTAAAAAGTAATGTTTTGCATTATAACTAGTTTGATACCTGTTGAAATAGAGCTGTTTTATTTACCTCCGTCACTCCTGAATCGTTATTCTCACTGACTTCCTGGTTTGCGGTGCACATTCATTCTTGCTACATCACGGCCTAATGGGAACTACAGTTCTCATTAGGCTTAGCCTCCATGCCTGTGAGGAATAAGAGAGCATCTTCACGCAGGGCTGTAGTCATAGGGAGGGGGTGAGCACATTCTGCTTTCCACCATGCAAAACGGCTCAGATGCTGGTGGAAAGCAAGAAGAGGAAGGAGAGACAGGAAATGGCATTTTCAAACCTGAATTACTGTATTTTGCAGGTCAAAAGGAAAAATGAGGCAAGTGATATTTAAATGCTCTAGCTTACAGCAATCAGTTGATCTAATAAAAAACAAACCTTTAGCGTTCCTTTAGGAAATTCAATTTCCTCATAAATTTAGGCCAATATGTATTTTGCTACATGTTTTTGTTAGGAAAAATCCCAATAAGCATATATAGATTAGTTTACACGAACGTTATAGCGTCAACAAACTATGGGATATAATTATGGATTATTTTTTTTATACTGGAAATTTTGGTGGGATTGCAATATTGCGGTGGACAATCGGACACTAACTAACATTTTTGACACTTTGTGGGAATTAGTGACACTAATGCTAGCCGAAAAATCAGTCATTTGGACCGTTCATTTGTATTTCATCCAGTTAACGGGCACAAATAAAAAATCAGTTCTGACTTTTCAGAGCGAAAAAATTAAGGAACGGGTTGGAAAATTCTGCCAAACAAACGATAAATTGAAAGGATAATGTGTTTCTCATCTATTAAGTATTGAACTGTTTGCACTGGGCATATGTGACATTGAACAATTTATCGATCAAAATTCGGTCATGACATGATGGCACTATTGTTTGCTCTCACTGCCGAGTGTACACGAAATCAAGTATGAACAATTTTTCGTATAGTGTATGGCTAGCATATTAGAGTTATCAGTGGTAAAAATACATGGGCTGTGAAGGGGTTAAACATCTAGGGCAGGGATCTTCAATTAGCAGACCTCCAGCTGTTACAAAACTACAAGTCCCATCATACCTCTGCCTCTGGGTGTCATGATCTGGCGGTCAGAGTCTTGCTATGTGTCATGGGACTTGCAGTTCTACAACAGCTGGAGGTCCGCTAATTGCATATCCCTGATCTAGGGTGATCAAAGGGTTAACTGTGTGACTAGCCAGTGTTTTTATGTACACAATGTGCTTTTTTTTACTAGGGCATGAGATGGATTCTAGCCCCTCCTTTGCAGAGACACAGAATACATTTATGCCCCCTGTCAGACTGAGATATGCCTTGTTTACAGAGGCATATCGCATTTCTCTGTATAATGCTGACAATCAACAGGTGCCTGAGGACATCGAGTGCTCGGCACCCACAGATCGGTTTCTGCTGTGAAGGTAGAAATGCAGAATCACATGTGTATATATATGTGATCATGCATAGGAGAGTCGCACTGTAGCAGTAAAACTGCTATGGGATGGACGTTAAGTGATTAAGGCAGAACTACACTGTATCTGAGCACCACAAACCAAAAGCGCTCTTTATTTAAGCGCTGTAATTTTTACAGCAATACATTTTTACTGCCCTTAGCTCAGACATGCAGGCAGGAGGGTGTGCTTTGCTGAAGAAAGCCCCTTCTCCCCTCCTGAAGACCTATCCTACAGGTGTCTTATCAGCACCCTGCCCTTCCCGTATACCTCGATAGGAGGGCAGCCGCATTTAGAGGAACCCATACCTCCATGTAGCCACTGAATGGCTGCTTCTCCTCCTCTCCCTCCTGCAGACATTCAGTGGCTGCAGGAGAGAAATTGAGAGAACTGGTTCCTCCACATGCTGTTCCTGCCACCTCCCTATCATTGTCCTGCTGTCCCAGGCCCCTGTGTGCCTCCCTGGCCCCCCCTCGCCCTCCCCACAGTGCTGACTGGTTTCACCCTCACACCTCCCACCAGCTGCTGCAGTGGATCTGTCAGGATGTAGATAGATTTGGACCCCTGATATTTCACCAAAGCCCCACAATGGGGGTCATAAAAAATATGTAAAAAATATAATTCTAAAAAAAAAAAAAAAAAGTCCATCTAAATCTGCTAGTGCATTTAACCTCTACCCTCTCACAAGATTTTGGTCGTAAATTCCAACCATGTGTAGGCCCCATCGGACATTTTCTATCGGAATTTCCGACAGCAAAAATTTAGAGCTAGTTCTCAAATTTTCCGACGGCAAAGGTTCTTGTTGTAAATTCCGATCGTCTGTATGCAATTCCGACGCACAAAAATCCTACGCATGCTTATAATCATTGAACTTTATTTTCTCGGCTCGTCGTAGTATTGTACATGACAGTGTTCTTGATGTTCGGAATTTCCGACAACATTTGTGTGACCGTGTGTATGCAACACAAGTTTGAGCCAACATTCAGTCGGAGAAAAAATCCACGGTTTTGTTGTCAGAATTTACGATCGTGTGTAAGCGGTATTAGTGCCATTTATGACAATCATTTGACTTTGCTTCAACCACTTGCCAACCGACGTACATGTATAAGCATTCTGTCGGCAAGTGGTTGCATTCATGATCCTAATATTGTTTTATTTTCAGTTGGTGACTGGCTTTCTTGTAGAAGTAACTTTTAGGCCTCGTACACACGAGGGGATATGTCCGCTGAAAACGGTCCGATGGACCGTTTCAGCAGACATCTCCG
This sequence comes from Rana kukunoris, assembly GCA_029574335.1. Classification (NCBI taxonomy): domain Eukaryota; kingdom Metazoa; phylum Chordata; class Amphibia; order Anura; family Ranidae; genus Rana; species Rana kukunoris. The sequence continues at coordinate 629,642,475 of CM056049.1, read as the reverse complement.
CTCGTGTGTATGGGCTAGCAGACAGATTTGTCCACCCGACAGATTTCAAAGCAAGCTTTGAAATCTATCCGGTGGGAATCTGTCCTGCCCGACATGTCTGCTGGTTAGTACACTTACCAACAGATTTGTCGTGCACCACCGCCGCCGCCGCGCCGCCGCCGAATGTATTCGGCGCATGCGCGGAAGTGTTTTACTTCCTGGTGCGGTGACGTAGCGGTGACGTGGCGGCGTCAACGTCACCGCCGCGTCACCGCCACGTCACCGCGCCGTCCGGCGGCGGGGAATTTGATCCGATGGTGTGTACACGCCATCGGATCAAACTCCCGATCGGACATATCCGATGGAAATGGTCCGCGGACCGTTTTCATCGGATAAGTCCAATGGTGTGTACGAGGCCTTACAGCGCTCCAAATGCCCCCTCTCCTCCTGCAGTCACCTGCGGTGGTTCCCAGGCTCTCTTGTTCCTTTGTGGAGCCTAGAACTATGGCAAGCAGTCAAGACCATTGTCCACAGAGGAGATGGGGGAACATCCATACCTCCTTCTCCTCTGTGATAAATTATTTCAGAAGCGACAAGCATGATCAATGCCTGATTACTTCCTTTGGAAGGCAGGGAAAACATCATAGGTCTAATAGACCCCTGATGTCTCCATAAAGAGTACCTCTCACCAGCTTTAAAGCTTTCACAAGGTGGCTTGTCAGCCCCCTTGTCATGGCATAAAAGGTAAATTAAGAAAAAAAAGTGTAAAATCAAGTTAATAAAATAAGTTAAAAAAATTAAAAGCACCCCCATCCCCCTATGCATACAGACTAATTTAAACGTGCAGATAGGTCCAGCACACATATGTAAACGGGGATTGCATCACACGTGTGAGGTATCGCCACAAACGTAGGAGTGATAGAAATAATTCTAGGCCATAATTCACAATTAAATCTAAACTTGTAAGCTTAGTGGTCATAAACCCAGTCCTCAGGGCCCACTAACAGGCCAGGTTTGCGAGATAACTGAAATACATCACAGGTGATATCATTTGCTGCTCAGTGATTGCAGTATTCTAGTCTGCAACTCCCCAGGGTAATACATAAAACCTGGACTAGTGGGCCCTGAGGACAGGGTTGATGACCACTGCCATAGCTTGTTGCCATTTCACAGACATGCATAATTCTGAGTCTTGACTTGTTTGGTATCTATTTACTCATGTTTTATAGTTTAATAAAAATGTGTATTATATTGTGTTTGTGTGCACTAAAATGTATTTAAGTGTGTTTGTTTCTGAAAATTTCTGTTTGCTAAACGACTGTAAAAATATTCTGTGACATACAAAAATTGCAACCCCCACCATTTTATTTTCCAGGACCTCTGCTTTCAGAAAATATATAATGTGTGTGGATTTTAGGTTAATTTTAGAGCAAAAAGATGCAGATTTTAACACATGTGTAAAAAATTTAATAAAAATGCCCCAGTAGGCAAATGGTTGAGCTACATCAAGCTGATTTTGCATTCCCATTGATCTGTATTAGGAGAAAAGTGGTTCTAACATGAAAATAAAATCCATATGCACATGCCCTGTAGCACAAAGTAAAATAAAATAAAGCTGACCAAAAACACTTTTAATAGTTTCTCACTGTGTAGGTGCTGTATTTAGGAAAAAAACTTTTCCGAGATATATTTTGCTCATCATTAATGTGTTAAGAATTTTAGCATATTTTTTATTTTTTTTGCATGCATGACTACATAGATAACACAAATACGGATTCAATACATTTCAGGGATGGGGGCTAAGATTATAGTTTGCCTCAGGCAGCACAAAGGATAACGTTGTCCCTGCATATGCAGACAAATTATAAATTCAAATGTGTACCTTGGATGCAACATCACTATTTATTTGATTGAATCATCATCACGGGTATTTATACAGCTTGGAACTTTATATTTATAAAGGCTGTGGTTCACTGCTTTATGTATATTACTCACAAAACAAGAGAGCAAAAGTCTCGCTTAAGACAAGGCCATCTTTCTTGGCTCTGAGAATAAAATATTACCCTAAAACTATACATATAACATTTCTTAGACAGGCAATTTACAGACTGTGTAATAAATAAAGGCATATTCCATTTAAAAAATAAATAATAAATGCACTATTATCGGTAAAATAAAAATATGTTTTTATTACATTTTTTAATTCAGGCCTACAGAGCAATGCAAATGTGGTCAATGCATCAATGTTTGTTACATTTTCACTTTTAGCTCGGTTGCAAGGTTTTCTCCATTCTTTGTTCATTATGTGTTTATGCATTATTTATACTTACTGGATAGCGCTCTTCAAAAGTGACAACCCCAATACAGTGAGGAGGAAGAATGAGGATGCAGCTGAGTGGCTTGTTGTCCGGCTGTTTCTGCAAACGCATGTAGGTGCAAGCGGAAAGAACAAAGAGAACTAGGATTTAATTGGTATTGCTGAATCTTGGCTTCATAATTCACATAACTGAGCTAATAATATTTCCGCTATGCTCTCTTTCAGAGAGACAGGGTAAAATGGAAAGGCGGTTGTGTCTGTCTTCTTGTGAGAAGTGATCTCAAAGCGAGTGTGGAAAGACCTAGCTGATGGAGAGAGTGATAAGGCTAAAGCAGGTCATACACGGTCGAATTTCAAACTAATTTTCTTTTCAAAGTCAGATTTATTTTTTTTTTGTGATCCGATGATGCCACCATTGATTTTCGAAATTCGGCCGACAAAACCTTCAGGTTGCCGGGAATATTCGTTTATCTCCGGGAATATTCGTTTCTCTCCGGGAATATTCTTTTCTTGCACAAGCACATTTTTTTTTCTATTACATTTCTCTCAGGATTCTCCCATTATTGTTTAGAAAATCGTTTGTTTTTCAAAAAATTTCCAACATGTCGGATTTCTCAAATTTGTTTGCTGCACGAAAATCGGCTGTTGCTGCAGCCCACTAACGGTGCGAAATACGAACAAAAATTATTTTATACGATTTACGAAAGAAAATTCTTTCGAAATTCGAACCGTGTATGGCCGCCTTAAAGCATTATGGTTGGAACTGCACATGGGTGTGTGTACTACAGAGGTTATCGTTGGAGTTTGTTATAGACCTCCCAGTGTTAATGAGGAGGTGGAGACTTAGCTCCTGGCACAGATAAAAAGGGCTGCAAGGGCTGGGACAGTGATAATAATGGGGGATTTTAACTACCCCGAAAGAGACTGAAGTAATGGCACTGCAGAAACAGTTAAAGGGCAAAAATATATAAACCTATTACGACAATTTTATGGTCCAGTTCATAGAGGCCACGACTAAGGATGATGCTCTGTTGGACCTGGTAATCTCAAACCATGCAGAGCTTATTACTAATTTTAATATAATAGAACATCTGGGTAGCAATGACCATAACATGATTTCATTTAATGTTGGCTGTAAACAACCACGGCTGGGTACTAAAACCAACGTATATATACGTTGATGTGCCCAGCCGTGCCATTCTGCCGACGTAAATGTGCAGTAGGCGGTCCTTAAGTGGTTAAGGGTGTTTAAGTGCCCAGTGGTCAAGTGGTTAAAAACCCATACAAAAAAAAAGAAAAGAGTTTTAAAAAAAAAAAATGAAGGAACACTATAATTCATTTAAATGTTACAAAGAATATAGCAGAATTTGTAAAAAGGCCATACAAATTCAAAACAAATGACAGATTGGAAAACATAGTAGGAAAAATCCCCCAAAATTCTTCAAATACATTAATAGCAAAAAGGACAGGTCCGAGCATGTAGGCATTTTACAAAATAATCTGGAGTGGATGACTGGGGACAAAGAGAAGGAGAATTTAATAAATTTCATCTTCAGGTCTGTGTATTCAAAGGAGCATGGGGGGAGCTCATGTCCATCATGGGGGTGGGAGTGACAAAGCCCCAAATGATTAAGTATGGCTCATAATTTATTTGGTCCAGAAATATTTAGACAGAATAAAGGTGAATAAAGCACCTGGACCAGATGTCATCCATCCACGGATCCTAAAAGAATAGAGATCTGTCATTTCAAAGCCATTGTTTCAAATTTTTAGGGACTCTTTAATGACTGGAATAGTAACACTGGATTGGCATAAGGCCAATGTGGTGCCTATTTTTAAAAATGGATCAAAGTCTTTACCAAATAACTATAGACCTGTTAGTTTAATTTCTATAGTCGGGAAGATACTGAAGAATTTAATAAAAGACCACATACAGTAAATGAGTTCTTGCTGGAAAAAAAAATATTTTAAACAACAGAGAGCATGGATTCATAGACAGTAGTTATCAGACAAATCTGATTTATTTTTATAGGTAGGTAAGTAAAACCTTAGACAAAGGAGTGGGTGTGGTATATTTGGCCTTTGCCAAAGCACTTGACAAAGTTCCCAAGACACAGCTTATGTGTAAAGGAAAATCTATAGGTCTGGAAAGATCAGTTTGTAAATGGATAGAAAACTGTCAAAGATCATATTCAGAGAGTAGTAGTAATGATTCATACTCTAAATGGTCTAGGGTTGTTAGTGGTGTACCCCAAAGTTCAGTGTCGGGACCGTTACTTTTTAATATCTTTATAAACGATATTGGGTTTGGGATAAAAAGTACCATTTCATTCTTTGCAGATGACACTAAGCTAAGCAGTGGAATAACGTCTGTCTAATTGGGCAACTATTTGGCAAAGAAGGATTAGTGTTGATAAATGTAAAGTTATGCACTTGGGAGTTAGGAATAGGCATGCTTTATACCTACTAGGGGAGCACAACTGGGAGAATCAGTGGTGGAGAAGGATCATTAGTCTAATAATGTTCTAATAATGCCAGGCAGCAGTTTCCAAAGCTAACAAAATCATTTCTTGTATTAAAAGAGGTATAGACTCCACATAGAGAGATATATTTTGCTCCTAGACAAATCATTATTAAGACCTCATCTGGAATACGTAGTTCAGTTTTGGGCACCAGTTCTCAAAGAGGATATTGGGGAACTGGAGAAAGTGAAGAGAAGCACAAGCAAACTGATAAATTCATGGAGGAGCTCAGCTATGTGGAAAGATTAGAGGAAGAGGAGGTTAAGGGGGTTATGATCAACATGCATAAATATGCAAGTGGTTCATATAGTGAACTTGGTGGTGAGTTATTCACTTTAAGGTCAAGGACAGAGGACAAGGGAGCACTCTTTACATCTGGAGGAAAATAGATTTAATCTCCAAATACGGAAAGGTTGCTTCACAATAAGACAATTCAAATATTTCTTTACTTGATTCTCCCTGCAACACACTACAATATTGGAAATTCTACAAATTTCTTTAAAAAAATTGATGTTTCAATGATTGTTTTTTCACTTTTAAATTTTTTATTCAAAGATTTTTATTTTTACAACACTTCAAACATACAACAAACTTAACATTAGTGTATCAAAACGTATATTTATAAGTTTCAATGATTTAAAAAAGGTATTGGACTTTCACATTTCATTCCTAATTATCTTATTATATTCTCTGGACAGTCAATGCTTTTTAACAAGTCATAGCTGGGTAATCAGGCTCATAACATTGCTGTCTACATCTAATCTAATTGTCTAAGCCTGTTAGTATAACTGTAGGAGAGCACAGACCCACTTGATGTGTTGTCAGAACACAGAGAAAGTTAAACTTCTGTAGTTTTTACTTCACTCTAGCAGTTGGCAATACAGATTTGCAAAATGATAAGCTTTTTAGGTTGTCTGGAGCCATTTTTATTTCAGTTTCCATAACAATGCAAAGAAAAACACATACCACGTTTGAAATCAGCCCGATTTCAGGCGATACATGACACACTTATGCCGCATACACACGGTCGGAATTTCCGACAACAATGTGAGGAGGAAAATCCGACCGTGTGTATGCTCCATCGGACATTTGCTGTCGGAATTTCGACAACAACATTTTGAGAGCTGGTTCTCAATTTTTCCGACAACAAAAGTTCTTGTCGGAAATTCCGCACAAAATCCTACGCATGCTCGGAATCAATTCGACGCATGCTCGTAATCATTTAACTTAATTTTTCTCGGCTCGTTGTAGTGTTGTACGTCACCGCGTTTTTGACGTTTGGAATTTCCGACAACATTTGTGTGACCATGTATGCTAGACAAGTTTGAGCGAACATCTGTCGGAAAAAAATCCACGGTTTTGTTGTCGGATTGTCCGATCGTGTGTACGAGGCATTAAAGCGGAGTTCAACCCAAAAATTTTACTTCCGATTTTCAGAATCTATCCTTCCTCTGGTGTCACATTTGGCAGCTTTCAGGGGGAGAGTAGATACCTGTCTTATCTAGGTATTTACTCCCACTTCCGGCATAGATAGCCGCAGTAGTCGCGGCTATCTACGCCATGTCCGGCCCCTCCTCTGCCCCCCACTGTCGTCTGGAAGACACACAGGTCCCAGAAGACAGCAAGGACCAGTAAAGACGTGCAGCGCGACTCGCCAATGCACAGTAGGGAACCAGTCTGTTAAGCCGAAAAGGCTTCACTTCCTGACTCCCTTAACGAAGATGGCGGCACCTCCACCCGAGAACCGAGAGACAGATCGGCTTCGGGTGAGGACATCGCGGGTGCCCTGGACAGGTAAGTGCCAAAAAAATTGGCGAAACTCCGCTTTAACATACAATACTTCAGCACTTTGCTAGTAGTATAGCTCCAAAGTTACTATACATCTATAAAAACAGAACATTTATCCCAGACTCAGGCGGCGTACACACGACCGCGCTTCTCGGCAGAATCCAGCGAGAAGCTCGCTGGGAGACATATTCTGGCGAGAAGCTCGATCGTGTGTACACTTCCGACGAGCGTCCCGTCGGGAAGCTTGTCGAGCCAAAAAAGAGAGCACGCTCTCTTTTTCCTCATTGTTCAATGAGGACTTTGGCTCGACAAGCTTTTCCGACCGCTCATCGGGAACCTCGTCGGGCGGAACGATGAGTTTAGCTCGACGAGGTTCTCGGACGTGTGTACGGGGCCTCAGATTTATGTAATGTGACTTCAGCCAGCTCCCAGATCTAATGCCGTGTACACACGATCATTTTTCGGGTTGTTAAAAACGAAGTTTTTTAAAAATGTAATTTAACCGCTTAACGCCCCGCCGCACGACTATGTACGTCCACAGAATGGCATGTACAGGCAGATTGGCGTACATGTACGTCCCTGCCTTCTTGCGGGTCGGGGGTCCAATCGGGACCCCCTCCGCTGCGTGCGGCGGGCGTCTTAATTTCGGGAGCGATCCGGGACGAAGGGGTGGCTGTTTGTTTTTGTCCGCCCCCTGGTGATCGCTCCCAGCCAATCCCCTGAGCCTCCGCCGTGTCACTTCCTCTGCCTGTATAATGTATACACAGGTAGAGGTAGTGATGTGAGCTCTCCTCTCGGCGGTATTTTCAATCCGCCGAGAGGAGAGAAGACATCACAGTAAGTCGCACCAACACTACACTGACACCACACACATAGGCACACTTAACCCCTTCCGATCACCCCCCCAGCCCCCTGTCACAGTGTCACTGATTGCAGTGATCATATATTTACTGATCACTGCATTTAGTGTCAGTGTGACAGTTAGTGTGACAGGCAGTTAGTGTTAGGTCCAGGGTAGCCCGTACCCCCCCCCCTAATAAAGGTTTAACCCCTTGATCGCCACCCTAGTTAACCCTTTTACCCCCTATTGCCAGCGTCACTAAGCGATCGTTTTTTTTTTTTTTTTACTAAAATTTAGGCCATTTAAAAAGAAAAAAATATTGTTTTTTTTTCAAAAATGTCGCTCTATTTTTGTTTATAGCGCAAAAAATAAAAATCGCAGAGGCAATCAAATACCATCAAAAGAAAGCTCTATTTGTGGTAAGAAAAGAACGCAAATTTTGTTTGGGAGCCACGTCGCACGACCACGCAATTGTCTGTTAAAGCAACGCAGTGCCGAATTGTAAAAACGCCTTTGGGCATTTAGCAGCATATTGGTCCGGGGCTTAAGTGGTTAAAATGATCGTGTGTGGTCTTCAGAACATTTTTCGGGTTCTGAAAAATGGAAAAATTTATTTTCGAACATGATGTAACGGAATGCACCGTGACAGACTGAGATATTCCTATGTCTAGGGTCACCTTATGTCCACTAGGGCCATAGGGTGACAAAGAATCATAATTCATATATTACAGATGGGACATTATTAATACTTCATTTTAGGACTGAGATATCACAAGGAGTTCATGATGACATGACTAGGTCAACCAGACAGTGAGTTCATACCTTTGTATAATAACCTATTGAAATATCTTAAGGTGTTGGCTATTCACTGTAAAGACATTCCGTTGAAGGTGTTGATTGCACCCACTCTCACAAGACTCTGCCATTGTGTGATAAAGCTGTCTAGATAACTTATTCAACTAGATATCTGTGTATTATTCAAGGTTAATTGAACACTATTGATGATGCGGTGCCGTCATGTCTAGCTACCAATTAAAGAATTATCCTCAGTAAGTGAATAGGGGGGTGAGGACTACATTGTCCTGTGATGAACTGTATTATGCTTGAAACTGTATAAGAAGCTGAGAAAATACCAATAAATTGTCATATCTTTGAAGCAAGTGCAGAGCTTGAGTCCCGTCTTGTTTATGGGAATGGATATGGATCGTGTATGCAAGATTGTCGAAGTGTGTCAGATAAGCTTGTCGTGGTTGGATGGAAGATCGTAAGCGGTGGTGACCGTTACATTTGGTGGCACAGCAGTGGGATGATTCCATCTTCAGAAAGACGGCTACAAGGACACATGACAATGGAGACGCTGTATGAACGGATGAAGCTCTCTTCCCTCATGGACTTACTGGAGAGCCGGGGCAGACCGGCCAGCAACCGCAAGAAAAGGGACATTATCGCAGAACTTGTCGAAATGAATAGAGCTAAGAGGCCCAGCGTAACAGACAGGACACACGAGGAAGAATTTTTTGATCGTGCTGTTAAACATGGACTGGCACAATATGGTCCTAATCCTCCACCGGAGATCATAGACCGGGTTATAGCAGCTGTAGATGCCACCTTGCGACAGCGAAGAAGTGCTGCAGCAGCTGAAGAGAGAGGAGAGGTGCAGATACCAGAGGAATTCCAAAGGAGGTTACAAGAGATACAGCATAGAGGACCAGTATCAGAGGAGGTCCTGTTGGGATGGTCGGATGTGATTCGGTGCCAACTCTGGAAGGAAGCGTTAGCTCTGGAGCAGCAACACCAAGGAAAGGTCCTGCCCTCCATCTATGCAAGGTACTGGCCGCAGTATGACGTACGAATGCTGTTGTTGGGGGAACCACCGAAGCAGGAGTGGATAGCAGAGTTAAGCAGGCTGATCCGGGCAGAGATGCAGCTGGATGAGAGCTACAGAGCCCTCCAGTGGTATGTAGCCCAAGAGTGCCCGTGGTCAGCGGATGACAGCCCCACAGAAGGCTTTGACTATGATGGCCTGGGATTGTTGTATTGGAGGATGTCCAGTGATCCCCACTTTGGGGATGATCGGGAGTGGCGCTTGGAGGACATAATGGAGCACAGAGTGGAAAAATTAAATATCTCGGGAGGCCACTGGTCACAGGAAGATTTAGAATTTCTGGCCATACAAGAATGGGAGCTGGAGGTTGCCTACAGACAGCTGCTAGACTCGGCTCAGCAGCAGGGTGGGGCTCCCATTGCCTGGGACTATGAGGAAAGGTCAGATAACTGTGAAATCCTGGCTGATGAATCGGCAGTGGAAAATATGGATATTTTCATCCCTAAAGCTGAAGCGGATGGTGTGGAGTTCCAGAGAGACGGGGCAGTTGGCCCCTCCCTCCAGCAACAAGCTGAGGTGGTAAAGCTTTTACCCCCAGCTGAATCACTGGCAACAGAGCAGGGTGCCCCAGGCCTCTGCTCCCAACTAGCAGAAGAGGGGGACCCTGTGGTAGTGTATGGGACTGTGGTCTCCACTCACAGCAACCCAGCGGAAGAGCTGGCAACAGAGCAGAGTGCCCCAGGCCTCTGCTCCTCACTAACAGAAGAGGGGGTCCCTGTGGTAGTGGATGGGACTGTGGTCTCCACTCACAGCAACCCAGCGGAAGAGCTGGCAACAGAGCAGAGTGCCCCAGGCCTCTTCTCCTCACTAACAGAAGAGGGGGTTCCTGGGGTAGTGGATGGGACTTCAGTCTCCACTGGCACAACCCCAGAAAATGGTACATGACTGGGACAGGAGGATGTCGGCTTTGCTTTGCAAGCACCGGGGGTTTTCACCAAGCACCAGTGGATGGGACTTCAGTCTCCACTGGTATACCCTAGGAAGGGGGGGCAGTTGGCCCAGACCCCCAACAGCATGATGGACTGAGCCCAGCCACCCTGCCTTCTCCCCAGCGGCAGGCGTGTTCTCTGAGAGAGGCAGAGGTTGGCGGGGTGAGTAATGCTCAGTTTGGAGCCATTTATTTGGGGTACAGTATGGATACCAGCATTGGAGGACTGGAACTACTGACGGACTTCAGAGTCAACCCGTTTGGTGTTCCCACCTGTGTCTGTCTCCCACCGAAAGGGGAGAGATGTAACGTAATGCACCGTGACAGACTGAGATATTCCTATGTCTAGGGTCACCTTATGTCCACTAGGGCCATAGGGTGACAAAGAATCATAATTCATATATTACAGATGGGACATTATTAATACTTCATTTTAGGACTGAGATATCACAAGGAGTTCATGATGACATGACCAGGTCAACCAGACAGTGAGTCATACCTTTGTATAATAGGCTATTGAAATATCTTAAGGTGTTGGCTATTCACTGTAAAGACATTCCGTTGAAGGTGTTGATTGCACCCACTCTCACGATACTCTGCCATTGTGTAATAAAGCTGTCTAGATAACTTATTCAACTAGATGTCTGTGTATTATTCAAGGTTAATTGAACACTATTGATGATGCGGTGCCGTCATGTCTAGCTACCAATTAAAGAAGAATTATCCTCAGTGAGTGAATAGGGGGGTGGGGACTACATTGTCCTGTGATGAACTGTATTATGCTTCAAACTGTATAAGAAGCTGAGAAAATACCAATAAATTGTCATATCTTTGAAGCAAGTGCAGAGCTTGAGTCTCGTCTTGTTTATGGGAATGGATATGGATCGTGTATGCAAGATTGTCGCAGTGTGTCAGATAAGCTTGTCGTGGTTGGATGGAAGATCGTAAGCGGTGGGGACCGTTACACATGCTCTATTTTTTCACGACGTTTGAAACAGTGTTGTTTTTCGGGTTGTAAAAAATGATCGCGTGTGGGCTTTAACAACGTTAAAACCCCCGCATGCTCAGAAGCAAGTTATGAGACGGGAGCACTCGTTCTGGTAAAACTACCATTCGTAATGGAGTAAGAACATTCAGCAAGCCGTAACAGACAGAAAAGAGTGAATCGTCTTTTACTAACACAAAATCAGCTATAGCAGCCCAAAGGGTGGCATCATCCGAATGGAACTTCCCCTTTATAGTGCCGCCGTACGTGTTGTACAACACCGCACTTTGCTAGAGCATTTTTTTAAAACGATCGTGTGTAGGCAAGGCCGTTTTAATGATGAAGTTGAAAAAAACTTTTTTTCTAGAGCCTGAAAACAATGGGCCAGATTCACAGAGCAATTACGCCGGTGTAACAGGAGATGCGCGGCGTAAGTCTAAATTTGCGCATGCGTTTCGATACTCCGCATCCCCAAAACAAGATACGCAAGAAATCTACTTTTTTTTGTCCAGCGTAATTTCGATAGACAGGCGCATCCGTCCGCGCAAAACTGCGCTAGACACACCATTGATTTGCTATTCAAATATGCTAATGAGGGACGTTGGTGCAGAGCAGGCTACGCGCTGTGCGCAACAGCTGCACGGCCTGTCTGAAATTAGACCATATAAAAGGTGGTCTAAAATTAGACAATTCGTCTACATGTCAGAGAAAGCAACACCGTTAGTGAGGAGCTGAGCAGTCACACGTGTTGCACAACAATCTGTATGCCAACATGCCAGGGATATCCTCGCTCATAGCTATACTACTGACTTTAGAGGAGCAAAGATGGAGGAGGGCACGGAGGAGGGCACGGGAGAGGATATACCGCACCCGCATAGACCTCTTTGGCATGAGTGATTCTGAGGTGCATCTTCAGATTCACCCCTCATGCCATCCTGGAATTAACCATAACCTTGCAGGAGGACATCACCAGCCCAACACACCGCTCACATGCAGTGCAGCCACTGGTCAAGGTCATGGCAACACTCCATTTCCTTGCCAGTGGCTCTTTTCAAAGAACAAGTGGAGTGGTGGCTGGGATGTCACAATCCTCCATGAGCAGATGTGTGCACCAGGTTATCCCTGCAATCCTCAGAGGCATGGCCAACCAAATCATCAAACCCACCACTGAGGACCTTCGGCTGAAAGCAGTGACAGATTTCTACAGAAATTCCAGATTCCCACGCACCGTGGGGGCCATTGATTGCACACATGTGGCACTCCAGCCCCCCCCCATGAGACAGAGCACATATACCGCAATCGGAAGCATTGGCATTCCATCACCGTACAAACACCCCGGATCCAGCCATGACAGCTACATATACAATCAGAGCCCCATCCGAATTGAATTCGAACAGAACGTGTATGGGGACACCTGGCTGGTTGGTGAGTGACATGGGTGGCAGGCATGACTGACCCCCCCCCATGATGCACACATCACAAGGGGCACATGCATGACTAACATCCTCCTGTGTTTTTCCTTACAGGTGACTCTGCATATGCACTGGGACCCCATCTCATGACTCCTGTCCGGAACCCCCAAACCCCAGGAGAGGAAAGATACAATGAAGCCCATGCCCAAACACGTGCAGTGGTGGAGCGCACCTTTGGCCTCCTGAAGTCACGTTTCCGATACCTGGATAAGTCTGGGGGGACCCTGTTGTATTCCCCCAAATTCGTGTGCCAGATCATCGGTGCCTGTTGCATGCTGCACAACTTCACAGTGAGAAAGGGCCTGCAGATTGACCTACGTGATGACCTGACCCCTGAACCAGACAATCCCCCCCTAACCGAGGTTACCCCATCTTCTGAGGGAAGAGCAGCCAGGAGACAGCTCACATTAGGCATCTTTGCACGTTAAACACACACATTAATCATGGCACAATGAGAATGCATGCATGCACACCACTGTGGTCCCTAGCACAGACACATCACATCCTCATATAATTGGATTAGCACAAGCCCACCATGCTGGACTTGTGAGCAGCAACGCCACGCCACGGCTCCAATTATATCACTGTACATTCATACACCATTCACACGGACCTGGGGATCACTTCTCCCTGGTCCTGGGGAACCCTTCTCCACCAAAACTGAGGGTGATACCCCTTTGCCGGCAGGAATATAGGAATATCACCCCCACATTCCACAAACATTCACATAAAAAAAAATGTCCTGCAAAAAAAAAAATTTTCAGCAAAAAAAAAAAAGGGGGGAAAAACAAATTAATGCCGTTTTTGCCAAATTAAGAGCCACGCCTGGGGCGCCCACGGGCACAGCCCCGGCTCCTCAGGGGAGACTCATGGGGAGGGGGGGTAATCCGGGGAAGGAGGAGCAGCCCCTGGTCTCTGCCCACCTGGCGGCCTGCCCTCCAAGGCCACGGCAATTCTGTTCAGGCCAGCACCTAGTGTTGCCGTGTTGGCCTGGATAGCCTGGGTGAGGGCCCTCACATCCTGCCCAACGTCTGCTGTTGTAGTCTGCAGTACATTTAGGCAGTTTGTAAGAGCCAGGGAGTGGCAGTCCAGGTCCCCAAGCGTATCCTTTATGGAGGACAGGCTCTCCTCCATCCGCCCCAAAGTCTGGCTGACCTGTCCCAGATGGCGGGTTTGAAGGGCCTGGTCCCTTCTCAGATTGGCGGGCAGAAGCTCAGCCACCCCCCTGGTCTTCTGGGATGACTTCCTGCCTCCAGCTGAGGCTTGTGGCCGGGGAGAAGGGGAGGCCCTTGGGAGAGGAGCCCTGTTGGGGGAGGAGTGGGAGGGGCTAGCCCTTATGGAGGGCTGGCTGCTGCCAGCCAGAGAGGAAGACTCCTCCAAAAACAGCAATCCACTGGCTGACATGACATCCTCCTCCTCCTCAAACTCCTCCTCCTCAACCTCCTCCTCTTCAACCTCCTCCGAGGACTCCGGCCTTGTCGGGGGGTCCTCATCAGGCTGTTGTCCCTGGGATGGTGCGGTCAGCCCAGATGTTTTTGTGTCATCTGTGGATGACACAAAACATTCACAGGTTGGAGGATCCACACACTTGCCACATATTCCCTTTCACCCCCTCCCCCACACATGCTTCACACCTGATAGGGCAAAAAAACCTTACCTGGCATCACGCCTTCATGACTTGAGTCATAGCCGGGCAGGCCCTCCACCTGTTGTCTATGAAAGGTCTGGGCCACCGCACGCTCCTCCGCTGTCAGCCTAACAGGGCATGGTGGGCCCCCTCCTGTGCCCCTGGCATGGGCTACCATTTTGGCCAGCTTCTTTCTGACCAGACGCCGGAGGTCATTGATCTTCTTTTCAATCCCCGGCCGTGTCCGGGTCTCCCTCCACCCCCCCCCGATGCATTCACCACGTCAGTAATGTTATGCAAGATATCACGCCTCCTGGCCGGGGTGGTGTTGGCACTCTCCGGGCCGTGGAGGAAACGGCCATATTGGGAAATGGCCCGGGCAAGAATTTGTTTCTCCCCCAAAGTAAAATTTTACTTCCTCTTCCTCTCAGTCATACTCATACAAAAACTCTCTCCCAAACAATCACCAAAAATCACTCACAAAAACAAGCATGAAAAATCACTCACAAAAACAAGCAGGAAAAATCAAGCAAGAAAACAAACAAACAAAAATCTATCAACCAAAAAGTCTCACAAGCAGTCACCAAAAAACACTTTCAAATATCTTCTACAAAACACTAGATCAAACAGTCCACAAATATAACAAAGACAAACCGCAACGTAACAACAGAACAAAAGCACCTTGCTGTATAGGGAGGGATACAAAGGGATGTACTTTTGCAAAGGAAGTGCGTTTGTGTCTGTCTATTTATGCTGACTGCGTAGTTCACTAATTTGCCCTAGTCCACTTCCAATTTCACTGATTGCGCCGTTCCCGAGTTGTGAGCATGCGCACAAAGGTGCTGACCATGGTCTGCTTCAAACGCGTATGCGCGAGCCGGCCCTTCATTTGCATGGGGTCACGGCTCATTTCAATGTAACACGCCCACGTCCTTCCCAATTTGAATTACTCCGCCTTGCGCCTCTGAAATAACGTTGCGCAGGCGCAAATTTCTGCGCAAAACCGACGAGAGTAGGGTGATTGCGCCGCTACATTGCGCCAGTCTAACGTAAAGGCGGTGCGCTACGCCAGTCCAATAATGCGCAGATGTACGTGAATCTGGCCCAATGTTTTTTACAACCCGAAAAATTATCGCGTGTATGCGGCATAATAGTATTTGATGGATTCAAAAATTTTTATCAACAGACCCCAAGTTAAGTGCATAAGTAATCAACCTCCTTCTAGGGAATCTCAAAACCAAACCTCACAATAACAGTATCAACTTTACATGTATAACATATTGCTACTACTAGGAGACATATAGCATATTATTATTTATTATTATTATTATTATTATTATACAGGATTTATATAGCGCCAAAAGTTTACGCAGCACTTTACATTAGGGAAGACAGTACATTCACAATACAAATCAATACAGGAGGGATCAGAGGGCCCTGCTCGTAAGAGCTTACAATCTAGAAGGGAGGGTCAAGTGGAACAAAGGATAGTTAGCTGTGGGGGATGGTCAGATGGACTCAGATGAAAAGTGCATTTGCTAGGTGTGGGAAGGGTAGGCTTCTCTGAAGAGGAGGGTTTTCAGGGATCCTCTAAAAGCTAATAGAGAGGGAGAAAGACGGATAGATTGGGGTAAGGAGTTCCATAGGCTTGGAGAGGCTCTGGAAAAGTCCTGGAGACGAGCATGGGAACAGATGATGAGAAAGCTAGAGAGTAGGAGGTCTTGGGAAGAACTGAGAGAACGATTAGGTTGGTATTTAGAGACTAGGTCAGTGATGTAGCTGGGGGCAGAGTTGTGGATGGCTTTGTAGGTAATTGTTAGTAGTTTGAATTTAATTTGTTGGGTGAGCGGAAGCCAGTGGAGGGATTGGCAGAGAGGAGCAGCAGAGACAGAGCGGTTGGTAAGGTGGATGAGTCTGGCAGCAGCGTTCATGATGGACTGAAGGGGGGTTAGAGTATGCAGCGGTAGGCCAGTGAGAAGGGAGTTGCAATAATCAAGGCGAGAGATGACCAGGGAGTGAATCAATCGTTTTGTGGTGTCATTGGTTAGAAAGGGGCGTATTTTGGAGATGTTGCGAAGGTTGAGGCGGCAATTTTTGGACAGTGATTGAACGTGAGGTTTAAAGGACAGTTGAGAGTCCAGGACTACACCTAGGACTTTGGCATGTGGGGATGGGCTGATAGTTGTGCCATCAATTTTGACAGAGAGATCAGGGGAAGAGACACGTGGGGGAGGGAAAATGATAAGTTCCGTTTTGGATAGATTGAGTTTGAGGAAGTGGTGCGACATCCAAAGTGATATATCTAATAGTAAATTAGTGATACGGGAGGAGAATGAAGGAGTGAGTTGAGGGGTAGAGAAATAGATTTGAGTGTCATCAGCGTAGAGATGATATTGGAAGCCATGGGAGGCTATCAGCTGACCCAGGGAGGAGGTGTAGATTGAAAATAGGAGAGGTCCAAGAACAGAACCTTGGGGGACCCCAATGGAGAATGGAAGAGGAGAGGAGGAAGTAGAATTGTAAGTAACGCTGAAGGTACGGTTGGATAAGTAAGTAGAGAACCAGCGAAGAGTACAGTCACGGAGACCAAAGGTGTGGAGTTTTTTGAGGAGGAGGGGGTGATCAACTGTATCAAAGACAGTAGAGAAGTCCAGGAGTAGGAGCACAGAATAGTGTCCCTTAGTTTTGGCCATTAGTATATCATTTGTAAGTTTTAGGAGAGCAGTTTCTGTGGAATGTTGAGGACGAAATCCTGACTGAAGGGGATCAAGAAGGTTATTATCAGCAAGGTGGACGCTCAGTCGGTTGTAGACTAGACGTTCAAGGAGTTTGGATAAAAAAGAGAAGGAGATGGGGCGTAGGTTGTCAATATCAATTTATTCAGACACTGTAGAAACACTGTTTGTCTACCTGCCCCACACTTTCTCAAATTTGTTGGGTATACCCCTACTAGTATATGTGGCTCTATACAAAGGTAGGGCTTTATTGATAAGTGCCTTCCAGGTCTGAGAAACAGGAGATGTAGGTTTTTTTTCCCCCAAGAAAGAAATTTGGAGCTGTTTTTTAACCTCTTACTACCATCAGTCCATGTAATATTATAGTTCCATTTCACATTGCCCGGGCTAAAGGAACAATAATATATACTTCCAATTTGACAGATAGCAACGAAAATTGTGCAGGGCTGCTAGTTGTCAAACCTAACTAACTGACAGTGTAGGTCTCCACTAAAGATGTTAAAACAATCAGAGTGGTTGACTATTATAGAAAAATAAGGATCTTCACCAGAACACCTTGGTATAGTGATAATCTTTTCATTTATTCATAGAAAGCAATAGGCATCATAGAATGACTCTTTGGGACCTTGCAGGATTCCTTTCTCCAGGCAGCTCACTCTATGATGTCAAGAATTGTCAGTCTGTCATGCGTGTTTGTTTATGCCAGGGTTCTCCAAACTACGGACCTCCAGCTGTTGCAGAACTAGATTATTCCATGAGGCATTTTAAAACCCTGACATTCACCCCTGCTTTATGCCAATGAAGGGCATGACTTTCCCTATACCAAGTTGTAATGGTGAAGATCCTGATATTTTTCTATAATGGTCAATCACTGATTGGTTCCCCATCTTTAGTGTGGACCTACACAGTCAGTGATGGTCAGGTTTGACATCTAGCAGTCCTAAACAGTGTTTGCTGCTACCCTTTCTAAATCGAGGTGTAGATTATTGTTCCTTTAGCATGGGCAATGTGAAAGGGAGCTGTGATATAGTGATCAAATTTTAGGCTGTAGGCTTAAGTCACAAAAAGAAGATTCTGTGCCTGCAGTCTGAAGATGTCAGTTTGCATGTGTTTAATACTGTAATTGTCAGATTAAATTTACAGTATTAAAGTCTGAAAAAAACAAGCAGTGGTTTTAATAAAACAATGGGGTTGATTTACTAATGAATCTGCGCTGCGCCGGTACATGCCTTAATTAGTGCGCTGGATGAATCCCTAATTAGGCGCATGAACCGGCGGCAGCAGCAGCGCGATGTGATTGATAACTAAAGCCGCCGCCGAACTCCCTGTATAAGTCTATGGGGGGAAATCTTAATAGTGAATTTTAAAGGCTAATCTGCAAGTTTTGTCCTAAAAAGTTTTTGGGGACCTCAGTCCTGCCCCAGGGGACATGTACCAATGCTTTTTTTATTTTTTAAAACGGCCGTTTTTTCGGGAGCAGTGATTTTAATAATGCTAAAAGTGCAATAATAAAAGTGTAATTTTCCTTTAAATTTCGTACCATGGGGTCTCTAATGTCAGCATGTGAAAAAGCGCATGTTTCCCGTGGTTAGAACTGTCTCTGCACAAAATGTCATTTTTCAAAGGAAAAAAGCCATTTAAAACTGACTCGCGGCTATAATGAATTGTCGGCTCCCGGCAATTGCAGGAGAATTCATTCATTAAAAAAAGGAAAAAAAAAGCGTGGGGGTCCCCCCAAATTCAATAACCAGACCCTTTAGGTCTGGTATGGATATTAAGGGGAACCCCGCCGTCAATTTTAAAAAAAAAATGACGTGGGGTTCCCCCCAAATATCCATAACCAGACCCTTCGGGTCTGGTGTGGAATTTAAGGGGAACTCCACTCCAAATTTAAAAAAAAATGGCGTGGAGTCCCCCCTAAAATCCACACCAGACCCCTTATCCGAGCACGTTGACCTGGCCGGCCGCAGAAAAGAGGGGGGACAGAGCGCGGCCCCCCCCCCTCTCCTGAACCGCACCAGGCCACATGCCCTCAACATTGGGAGGGTGTTTTGGGGTGCCCCCCAAAACACCTTGTCCCCATGTTGATGAGGACAAGGGTCTCTTCCCCACAACCCTTGCCCGGTGGTTGTGGGGGTCTGCGGGCAGGAGGCTTATCAAAATCTGGAAGACCCCTTTAACAAAGGGGCCCCCCAGATCCCGGCCCCCCCCCCTGTGTGAAATGGTAATGGGGTACCTTGTACCTCTACCATTTCACGAGTAAAAAAAATGTAAAGGGTTAAAAACGACAAGAGCCGGTTTTGGACAAGTCCTTTATTATCTTCTTTTCTTCGGGTTTCTTCTTCCTCCTCCTTCTTCTTCCTCTGCTTCTGTCTTGGGTCTTCTATGCCCGCATCTTGCCCGGCGTGTTCTTCCATCTTCTGTTCCTCCCGCTGTTCTTCTCGTCCGCATCTTCTCCTTCTTCGCCGGAGGCGCCGCTTCCAATTGAAATCCCCGCTGTCTGCCGGACCACGCCCCCCCTCTGACGCCACGGGCAAGCTCTTAGGAGTGTGGTGCCTGTGCGTCAGAGGGGGGCGTGGTCACAAGTGAGAGGGCGGGCAATTCAATTTGAAGCTCGTGCGCGGCTTTTTCTTTGCCAGAGTCGCCGCTTCCAATTGAATTGCCCGCTTTCTGGAACATGTGACCACGCCCCCCTCTGACGCACAGGCACCACACGGGGACTTTCCTAAGAGCTTGCCCGTGGCGTCAGAGGGGGGGCGTGGTCCGGCAGACAGCGGGGATTTCAATTGGAAGCGGCGCCTCCGGCGAAGAAGAACAAGAAGAAGATGCGGACGAGAAGGACAGCGGAAGAAGATGGAAGAACACGCCGGGCAAGATGCGGGAATAGAAGACCCAAGACAGAAGCAGAGGAAGAAGAAGATGGAGGAAGAAACCCGAAGGAAAGAAGAAAGAAGATAATAAAGGACTTGTCCAAAACCGGCTCTTGTCGTTTTTAACCCTTTACATTTTTTTTACTCGTGAAATGGTAGAGGTACAAGGTACCCCATTACCATTTCACACAGGGGGGGGCCGGGATCTGGGGGGCCCCTTTGTTAAAGGGGTCTTCCAGATTTCGATAAGCCTCCTGCCCGCAGACCCCCACAACCACCGGGCAAGGGTTGTGGGGAAGAGACCCTTGTCCTCATCAACATGGGGACAAGGTGTTTTGGGGGGCACCCCAAAACACCCTCCCAATGTTGAGGGCATGTGGCCTGGTGCGGTTCAGGAGAGGGGGGGGGCCGCGCTCTGTCCCCCCCTCTTTTCTGCGGCCGGCCAGGTCAACGTGCTCGGATAAGGGGTCTGGTGTGGATTTTAGGGGGGACTCCACGCCATTTTTTTTTTAAATTTGGGGTGGAGTTCCCCTTAAATTCCACACCAGACCCGAAGGGTCTGGTTATGGATATTTGGGGGGAACCCCACGTCATTTTTTTTTTAAATTGATGGCGGGGTTCCCCTTAATATCCATACCAGACCTAAAGGGTCTGGTTATTGAATTTGGGGGGACCCCCACGCTTTTTTTATTGGTGTTTTTAATGAATGAATTCTCCTGCAATTTCCAGGAGCTGACAATTCATTATAGCCGCGAGTCAGTTTTAAATGGCTTTTTTCCTTCAGAATGTCATTTTTCACATGCTGACATTACACCCAGGGCCGCCATCAGGGGGGTACAGGCAGTACACCTGCAGGGCCGCCATTAGGGGGGTACAGGGATTACACCGCCCGGGGGTCCCCAGGGGCCCCCAGGGGCCCGGATGGGAACCACCCTAAAACAAAAAAAAAACTTTTTTTTTAGTTTTATTTTTTTAAGGGCTCCGAAGGTCCCCAGGGGCCCGGAGGCCACTAAGGGCCCCAGATGGCAAGCCCTTTTTTTTAAATAAAATATATATATTTAAAAAAATATATATATTTTTTTAATATATTTGTTTTTTGATTTTTTTTTTATGAAAGGGCCCAGAGGTCCCCAGGGCCCTGGAAGGCAACCCCCTTGTTTTTTTATTTTTTTTTTTTCGAAAAATGTTATATTTAAAAAATATATATATATGTATTTTCTCTCTTTTTTATTTTTATTTTATAAAGAGCACAGAGGTCCCCAGGGCCCCGGATGGCTACCCCCCTTTTTTAGATATATTTTTCTTTATTTCTTATTTCTGTCAAAATTTTTGTAAAGGGCCCCCCCGCTCCTCAATTTGCGGCACCACCACCCCCCCCCCCCGCTTCTCAATTTCATGCGGCAGCACCCCCCCCCCCGGTTCTCTGCTCCAGGGGGCCCATGCCTGAAGCTGTGTAAGGGGCCCCAAAATTCCTGATGGCGGCCCTGTACACCTGTAAGGGGCCCGGGGGTCCGGAGGTGCCCAGATGCCTGGAGGCCCCCCAGCGCCCCAGATGGTAACCCCCCTCTTTTTTTTTTTGTATATATATTTGGTAGTTGGTTTTTGTAGGATTTTTTATTAAAGGGCCAATTTTTGGAATTTAATATTTTTTAGCAGTCTGGAGGTCCCCAGGGGCCCGGGTGGCAACCCCCCATATTTTTTGTTATTAAAGGGCCAATGTTTTGTTTTAGGGGTCTGGAGGTCCCCAGTGGCCCGGAGATCCCCAGGGCTCCAGATGACAACCCCCCACCTTTAAAAAAAAAAAAAATATATATATTTGTTGGTTATTTTTTTAACATATATATATATAATATAATTATGAAAGCTCCCAGAGGGCCCCAGATGACAACCTTTTTGCTTCTAAAAATGTTATAAACATTTTCCCCAGGTTTGTTCTTTTTTACTTTAATTTCTTTTTTAAAGTGTATTTTGTGCGTGAAGTCGAGAGAGAGGAGCTGGACTTGCAATCGCCATCCTTCTCCATGCCCCCGGTGGCAATGGTGGGTGTGAGGGGGGCCTCCCACTCACCCCACCTGCTACACTTGGGAGCCCGATGGGACAGAGGGACTCCCCCTATGAGGGAGTGTAGCCCACCCAGCCAGCCCTGTAGGTCCTTCGCCTCCCTTTATTTTAGGAGACCTCATGGCCAAAGTGCGTGCAAGTGTGGTGTTTTTTGTGGGGGGGGGGGTGGGCGTACTAAGCACAGGCGTACCTTGCATAGCACACCCATCGGGAGCCGGGCTGACACCACCAAACTCAATTCACATGTAGCCGAGACCGGGATCCGAACCCTTGGCTGCAGAGGTGAACGGCTTGTCAGCGCAGTGCCATTCACGTTGAGCCACCGCAGCTCCCACCCCATGTTATTTTTTTTTTTAGATTTGTGGTAGTTATTTTTTATTAAAGGGCCCAGAGCTCCCAAGTCAACCCCCTTTTTTATTATTTTATATATATAGATATATATATATAGATATTGTAATTTATTTTTCATTAAAGAGCCCAGAAGTTTATTTTTATTAAAGGGCCCAGTGGTCCCCAGGGCCCCCGGATGGCTACCACCCTTTTTAATATATATTTTTCTATATGTATTTTTTAGTAAAGGAACCCCCCGCTTATCAAATTGCGGCAGCCCCCCCCCCCTTCTTAATATCAGGCGGCACCCCCCCCCCCCATTCTCTGCTCCAGGGGGCCCATGCCTGAAGCTGTGTAAGGGGCCCCATAATTCCTGATGGCGGCCCTAATTGCCCCCCCCCCCCATGGTACGAAATTTCAAGGAATTTTTCACTTTTATTGTTGCACTTTAACCACTTCCATACCGCGCCTATTCTGGCACTTCTCTCCTTCATGTAACAATTATATTTTCTTCCTTGAAACTTACTCAGGACCCCCAAACATTATATATATTTTATTAACAAACACCCTAGGGAATAAAGTGGCGGCCATTTTTTCGGACACATTTCCAACAGTATTTGTGCCAGAAATTTGCAAACGTTTTTTTTTTTTTTTGGCTTTCAAAAAAAAAACTGTTTCATGAATGACAAAATAAGAAAGCAGTAAAGCTAGCCCAATTTTTAGGGATAAGGTAAAAGATGATGTTACACCGAGTAAATAGATACCTAACTTGTCACGCTTTCATATTGCGCACACTCATGGAATGGCGCTAAACTTCGTTATTAAAAATCTCCATAGGCAACGCTTGACTTTTTTTCTCAGGTTACCACTTTTGAGTTACAGAGGAGGTCTAGTGCTAAAATGATTGCTCTCGCTCTAACGCACGCTATGATAGCTCACATGTGGGGTTTGAAGGATGTTTACATATGTGGGTGGGACTTGCATGCGTGTTCGCTTCTGAGTGCGAGCTACTAGGGACACGAGCATTTAAATTCCTTTTTTATTTTATTTTTTAACTTAATATATTCATTTTTGCACTTGTTTGTCCCTTTTTTTGTATTATTTTTCACTTTTCTTCCTATTACAAGGAATGTAAACATCCCTTGTAATAGGACTAGTGTGTGACAGGTCCTCTTTATAGAGAAAGGCGGGGTCAATTAGACCCCACATCTGTCCTCCAGGCTGGAAAGCATGGAATTGGTAAAAAAAAAAACATCTCATGCTTTCAGCTGCGATCATGTTCGTTCAGCACAGTAGTGTAGTGTGTAGCAGGTTCACCTAGCAGCAAAAGGGTTGCTGGTTCGAATCCCGCCCGTGACACCATCTGCCTGGAGTTTGCATGTTCTCCCTGTGCGGGTTTCCTCCCGCAATCTAAAAACATGCTGTAAATTGGATCCTGTCTAAATAAGCCCTAATATGCAGTAGGATATTTAGGTTTTGTGCTTCCCTAGGCCTGACCAAATTTTGGCACCCCCCTAATAGAAAAATGACCCACCCTTCCTGTCAAGGCCACACCCTGTTTTTTTATGACCCACCCAGGAATTTTCAGGGGACACACACAAGTTCTGTGGGGGGGGGGGGCACAGGAGACCCTTAATTTGCCTAGTTTTTCGATCACTTCCTGTTTGGCTATGGGGCAGGAAGTGAAGGCCAATCTCCCCAAACGGACAGGGATAATACAAAATAAACTGACAGAGCTTCTAACCCCCCCCCCCCCCCCAACTCTATCCAAAATGAAAGAAATCCAAAAAATAAAAGTGATGATTATTGTTCCAGTTTAACCCCAAATTTCAGATCATTTTATTGAGAGGCTTAAGAAAATATAACCATGCCAATAGGCCAGGATCCAGCGTTGCTAATATGTATGAATGTGTGTTAGGGACCCCCACAAACACCACCCAATGTTAAATCAACTATTTTCTTGTTTGTTTTGGGGATGCCTGCACCCCTGATAGGGTAAAGACACCTCACAAATGTTGTCACTTTCTACTTAATTCATTCACTTCCTGCCACACAGCCAAACAGGAAGTGAGGGAAACACCTGAGTAATGTTTTGTTGGGGACACACAGATCAATATAAATAGTTTCCCATTTTGGAAATGGCATTTTGCTGTGTACACCCCAAATTAGTAGGAATCTTGGACTTTGGGGTCCATTTACTAAAGGCAAATCCACTTTGCACTACAAGTGGACAAGCAAGGAAGAAAACTCAAAACTTGGCGGGATTGGAAGTAAAAACCATCAGTGCTTCCCTTCTGATTTTCATTGCCTACGCTTCTACTGCAGAGCGGCTTTGCCTTTACTAAACCCCAAAATAACTAATCATTTGGGGTGTACACTGCAGTGCAATTTGCTTAATGGTGACACTAGTTAGATTGACCTGTGTCCCAAAGAAAAGACCATTGGTAGGGTTTTAACCTCACTTCCTGTTCAGCTGTGTGACAGGAAGTGAAGCCAATTTTAGGAAAAGGGACACAAAGCCCAACCTAAAAACACTAGCAGGGGTTCTAACACTCAATTGGCTTCCCTCAAACAACCCACAATTAGAATAGGATTGTCTTGTGCTAGTTTCAAGCACAGCGCTGTAAATCAGCACTTCAAGCCTGTCCACCAATACACCACCCCCCCCTCCAACAGGCCATGTTTGCAGCTTTTCCTACATCTTGCACATGTGCTTTAAAATGTCAGTCTGGACATCAGTTCTAGGAAACAATACTTACCGCTTTGTCCTTCCTTTTCTGGTGACTAAACATTTCATGCATACACACCAGGAAAGAGCTTAGAGACAAATCACACTTGATGGTTTAGGCCCAAACTAGTTCAGCTGCAGCGGTTGAAATCCATAGCAGGAAAAAAAATATCACAAAACAAACTTCAAAATTTGAAAGTAATTTTATTGGTCCACAAAACAAGGAAAGCAAAACAAAAAATTACAAATAAACACACCAAAAATATATAAAAACACCTAAAAACAAAAAAGACCAACGTTTATTTCACAGTCATTGGAAAATAAATCATGCTTTTGAAATAACAGGATAGACCCACAGGATTAAAACATTAGTCATTAACATCTTGAGAAACATTTAGCAAAATTATGTAGCAGAGAAAACATCAAAAAATACAAAACTTGCTCCAAAACATCTCTGTTTCACTCCGCCATTACTTCCAGCCAGCAAATCTGCCCCCTCTGAGGGGCAGCTGACACGTGCAGTATCCACGCTTTTTATAACATGTGTGCTAATGAACCAATTGGAAACACATGAAGAAATGTCAGCCTCTAGTTTGTGTGCACTTGTAACTGCTTACACCTGTTAAGGATGTCCTTAAATTACTAAGCCAAAAAAAAAGCTTTCTGAGCATGCTCAGAAAGATGCAAGTCATTTTCAGGATGAAACTTACAACTTCTTTTTCTAACTGTTCGAGCATGCCCAGTTCACTCGAAATGCAGTACCAGAATCAAATCTGCAATGGCGGATGAAAGCATTAGAGGTGTTTAATTTTTTTTTGGTCCCCATGAAGTGATGCTTTACAAGCTGAACGGAGGTCTTATAGAATTTTTACGTAACAAACCTAAATAGTAATAATTTAAAAGCCCCTGTCCCTAGTAGCTCGCAGTCAGAAGCGAACAAGCAGCATTTTTATTGTTTCCGGTTACCAGTTTAGATTTACAGATGAGGTCTAGTGCTATAAATATTCCTCTTGCTGTTACACACGCTATGATACCTCACATGTGTGGTTTGAAGAATGTTTCCATATGTGGGCGGGCCTTAAATGTGTAAGCCCCGCCCACATATTGAACCCCCGTTCAAACCCCACATGTGAGGTATCATAGCGTACGTTAGAGCGAGAGCAATACTTTTAGCACTAGACCTCCTCTGTAAATCTAAACTGGTAACCTGAAACACATAAAAAAGCGTTGCCTATGGGTATTTTCAAGTACTGAAGTTTGGCGCCATTCCATGAGTGTGTGCAATATTAAAGTGTAACATGTTGGGTATCTATTTACTCGGTGTAACATCATCTTTCACATTATGGCCATAAATTGGGCTAACTTTAGTGTATTCTTAATTTGTAACCACTTGAGCCCCAGAGCATATTACTGGTCACTGACGGGGCCATTTTTTGCATTTCAACACTGCGTCATTTTGACTGACAATTGCGTGGTTGTGCGACGTGGCCCCCAAAAAAATTTGGCGTCCTCATCCTCCCCCCCCCCCCCCCCCCCCCCTAAAAATTTTTTTTTTTTGTTGGTGGTATTTGATCACCTCTGCGTTTTTTCTTATTTTTGCTTGACCCA
Source organism: Rana kukunoris (assembly GCA_029574335.1). Lineage (NCBI taxonomy): Eukaryota > Metazoa > Chordata > Amphibia > Anura > Ranidae > Rana > Rana kukunoris. The sequence continues at coordinate 629,615,799 of CM056049.1, read as the reverse complement.
AAAATATAGCGGCAATTTGGTAACTAAAAAAACTTTTTTACTGTTTGCTATAATAAATCTCCCCCAAAATATATTCAAAAAATGTTTGCCCTCAGTTTAGGCCGATAAGTATTCTTGGACATATTTTTGGTTGCAAAAAATCACAATAAGCGTTTGATTGGTTTGGGCAAAAGTTCTAAGTAGGGGTTGGTCTTATGGGTTTTTTTGGAATAATTTTTTGTTTTACTAGTAATGGTGGCTATCATTGTTTTTTCTGGCTAATGCGACATTGTGGCGGACACATTTTTGTGAGATTTGGCATTTTTGTAGCGAGCAATGGTATAGAAATGCATTGCTTACTATAAAAATGACACTGGCAGGGAAGGGGTTAACACTAGGGGCGCGGAAGGGGTTGAATATGTTACCTGGGTGTGTTCTAACTGTAAAGGGGGTGGGACTGTGTAGGGGAAATGACAGATCGCTGTTCATACATTGTAGGGACAGACGAGCAGGCATTCCCCCCCCCCCCTGACAGGACCGGGATAAAGGGGAACTCCACCCCAAATTATAAAAAAAAAACGGCGTGGGGGTCCCCCTTCAGGTGCACAACAGGCTCTTAGATTTGATCTGGAACATAAGGGGTTAAACCCACGCCAAAAAAGGCGTGGGGTTCCCCCTCAGATCCAGACCAAACCCTTCTCCCAGGCACGCAGTCTGGCCGGACAGGAATGGGGGTGGGGACGAGCGAGCGCCCCCCCCCCTCCTGAGCCGTACCAGACCACATGCCCTCGACATGGGGGAGTGTGTGCTGTGGGGGAGGGGGGCACTGCCCCCCCCACCCCAAAGCACTCTTGTCCCCATGTCGATAGGGACAAGAGCCTCTTCCCGACAACCCTGGCCGTTGGTTGTCGGGGTATGCGGGCGGGGGGCTTATCAGAATCTGAGAGCCCCCTATATTAAGGGGGCCCCCAGATTCTGGCCACCCACCCTATGTGAATGAGTATGGGGTACATCGTACCCCTACCCATTCACCGGGTGGAAAAGTGTAAACACAAAAAAAAACACACAGAAAAAAATAATTTATTAGTCAGCTCCGGGGTCTTCTGCCGGGACCCCCCACCACCAGCCCATTGGGCCCCGGGCTTCGCCGTCTTCTGCCGGGGGGGGACACCCACCGATGCTCTCCGCCATGTCCAGCCAGGCCCCCACCCCAAAATAAGCTCTTTCACATCCGGGGGGGGCCGGCCGAAAAAAGCAGAGAACAACGGGGGCGGAGCCCCTCGGTCTTCCAGACGTTTTCTGCCGGGGGGCTCCAGCCCCGCACCGGTCTTCGCCGCCGCCTTCCGCCGGGGGGGGGACACCCACCGATGCTCTCGGGCCATGTTCGGCCAGGCCCCCTACCCCAAATCAAGCTCTTTTACATCCGGGGGGGGCGGCGGAAATGGCGGAGAACAACGGGGGCGAAACCCCTCCTCGGTCTTCGCCTTCCGCCGGGGGGGTACACCTACCCCCCCCCCGGTCTTCGCCGCCGCCTTCCGCCGGGGAGAGAGACACCCACCGATGCTCTCCGCCATGTTCGGCCAGGCCCCCTACCCCAAATCAAGCTCTTTTACATCCGGGGGGGGCGGCGGAAATGGCGGAGAACAACGGGGGCGTCGCCACTCCTCGGTCTTCTAGCCGTCTTCTGCCGGGGGGGGGAAACACCCACCCATGCTCTCCGCCATGCTCGACTGTGCCCCCACTCCAAAATGAAGCTCTTTTACATCCGGGGGGGCCGGCCGAAAACAGCGGAGAACAACGGGGGTGTCGCCCCACCTCGGGCTCCTCCGCTTCTGCCTGGCTCCTCCGAGGCCAGGGCTTCTTTCGCCGTCTTCCGCCGGAGGGCGCCACTCTCCGGGCTTCTCGTCGTTGTCTTCCGCCGCGGGGGCCAGGCCTTCTTCTTTGCCGCCCCCTTCGAATTTTTCGGCCTGGACGGGGGTCGCACATCCCATCCAGGACTTGGACGTGGCGGGCTTCTCGTCGCTCTCTTCTGCCGCTGCCCCCCTTCACCACGAAGCTCCGTGCTTGTTTGATGAGGGCAGCGGGCTTCCGTCGTCTTCTCCGGGGCGAGGGTCGTACATCCCACCCCGGATTTCGTCGCCGGCTTCTGCCTGGCTCTAGAGAGGAGCCAGGGCTTCTCGTCGCAGTCTTCCGCCGCGGGGTGACACTCGCGGGCTTCTTCTTCCCTTCGATGTTGACACGGCGAGGTCCGGCGCTGAAATGCCTTCTGAGCGGCGGGCAAGGACTTATATTGGCATTGGGCGTGGGCGTGGTTATGCCAACACGTGACCTTAACCCATGTGACAGTGATGTCACATCACATCACTGTCACATGGGTTAAGGTCACGTGTTGGCATAACCACGCCCACGCCCAATGCCAATATAAGTCCTTGCCCGCCGCTCAGAAGGCATTTCAGCGCCGGACCTCGCCGTGTCAACATCGAATGGAAGAAGAAGCCCGCGAGTGTCACCCCGCGGCGGAAGACTGCGACGAGAAGCCCTGGCTCCTCTCTAGAGCCAGGCAGAAGCCGGCGACGAAATCCGGGGTGGGATGTACGACCCTCGCCCCGGAGAAGACGACGGAAGCCCGCTGCCCTCATCAAACAAGCACGGAGCTTCGTGGTGAAGGGGGCAGCGGCAGAAGAGAGCGACGAGAAGCCCGCCACGTCCAAGTCCTGGATGGGATGTGCGACCCCCGTCCAGGCCGAAAAATTCGAAGGGGCGGCGGCAGAAGACCCTCAAAGTTAAAACCACGTTCACCAGGTGAATGGGTAGGGGTACGATGTACCCCATACTCATTCACATAGGGTGGGGGCCCGAAATCTGGGGGCCACCTTATTAAACGGGGCTCCCAGATTCTGATTGGCTCCCGCCCGCATACCCCGACAACCAATGGCTAGGGTTGTCGGGAAGAGGCTCTTGTCCCGATCGACATGGGGACAAGAGTGCTTTGGGGTGGGGGGGCAGCGCCCCCCTACCCCAAAGCACACACTCCCCCATGTCGAGGGCATGTGGTCTGGTACGGCTCAGGAGGGGGGGGCGCTCGCTCGTCCCCACCCCCATTCCTGTCCGGCCAGACTGCATGCCTGGGATGAGGGCTTGGTACGGATCTGGGGGGGAACCCCATGCCGATTTTGGCGTGGGTTAACCCCTCACGTTCCGGACCAAGCCGGAGAGCCTATTGTACCCCTGGGGGGGAAGCCGCGCCGGTTTCACATTTGAAATTTGGCGCGGAGTTCCCCTTCAGTGTCAGCGCAGCCCGAGAACAGCTCGGAGCTTGCCGTGCGCCGCTCCAGGCAGTGCAAACACTGCTACGCCGCCTGGTATTTACCAAGGATTTCCCGGCGTACTGAAGAGGCGCGCGGTAAGCTCCGATTTTTCCCTCTGCGCATGCCCAGTATGCAAGTGAACCTTCCGAGGTTCTAGCGTACTTTGCAAGGGCACGGGGATCGGGTCCCAAAAGTCACTTTCCCTTTCAAATCGGCCCGCCACACAAGTTTAAACACATGTCACTACACTTCCCCTGCATCACCCCCCTCCCCTCCCCTCATAAACTCCCGCCCGAATCCCCGATGTTTACATTACTAAATGCCGCACGCCAGCTCTGTACTGGCGTGCTGTGCGCCCTCTCCTGGGCGCATTAGGCACTTTAGTAAATGAGGAAACACGCTGCACTGGCAGCGTGTTTCTTTTGTAAATCTCAAAAACAGGTTTACTCCTGCTTGTGCACCATGAGTCTTGGCGCACAGGCTTGGTAAATCAGCCCCAATGTGTGCAAATGTAAAAATTATTTAAATGTGCAAATTAGTAACAAAGTTATTGTCAAATTAACCACTTGACCTCCAGAAAATGTACCCCCTTCATTAACAGGCCATTCTTTTAGCGTTACAGCACTGCGTTACTTTAACTGACAATTGAACGATCATGCGACACTATACCAAAATAAAAATGTTGTCCTTTTTTCCCCCCCATTTCCTCTTTTGGTGGTATCTGATCACCTCTGTATTTTTTTTTTTTTTTTGCGCTATAAACAAAAAAACACAGACAATTAAAAAAAAAATGTTTACATTTTAAGATGGCCTGGCTGAGCAAAATCACCTACCTGTAGGGCCGCGTACACACGAGGAGATTTATCCGATGAAAACGGTCTGACAGACCGTTTTCATCGAACATGTCTGCTGGGCTATTTTGGTTTGATCAGTGTACACACGATCAAACCAAAATCCCCACGGACAGACAGCGCGGTGACGTGGCGGTGGCGTTGACGCCACCACGTCACCGAACCAGGAAGTAAAATACTTCCACGCATGCGTCTAATCAATTCGACGCATGCAGGGGATTTTTGTCCGCTGGTTAGGCGTACTAACCAGCGGACATATCCGACAGACGGCTTTCCAGCAGACAAGTTTTAAAGCATGCTTTAAAACTTTTGTCTGCTGGAAACCTGTCTGCTAGCCCGTACACACGATCGAATCTGTGCGCTGAAACTGGTCTGCGGACCAGTTTCAGCAGATATATTAGATCGTGTGTATGCGGCCTAGGTGATTTTGTGCAAACGGTGTAGGGGGTGCTGCTGCAATCAGCAATTGGCCCAGAGGCACAGATCGTTCAGTGGAAAGCCGGAGCAGCAAAATGATCTGTCAGGGAGCAAACAAGAGATCTTGTGTTTCAGCTCAGCTGAAACATGGATTTCTCTTTTCCTTCAGTGCATCCACATCCCCCCCCCGCCACAGTTGAAAAGCACCTCCCAGGGACACACTTAACCCTTTGATCGCCCCTGGTGTTAACTCCTTCATTACCAGTGTCATGTATACAGTGATCAGTGCATTTTTTTTAGCACTGATCGTTGTATTGGTGTCACTGGTCCCCAAAAAAGTGTCACTTATGCCCTGTACACACGATCGCTTTATCCAATGAAAACGGTCTGATGGATTTTTTCATCAGATATCCGATGAAGCTGACTTTTATCAGTCTTGCCTGCACACCATTTTTCTTATTGGGAATGTTTTATAGCAGAAAATAAAAAAATATTGTTTTTTATTAAAAAATTTAGTTTATAGGTCAGGCAGTGGTCGTCTTGGAGGTGCGTTTGGGGTCATTATCATGTTGAAATACTGCCCTCCGGTCCAGTCTCCGAAGGGGGGGGATCATGCTCTGCTTCAGTAGGTCACAGTACATGGTGGCATTCATGGTTCCTTCAATGAACTGTAGCTCCCCAGTGCCATCAGCACTCATGCAGCCCCAGACCATGACACTCCCACCACCATACATGACTGTAGGCAAGACACACTTCTTCGTCTTTGTACTCCTCACCTGGTTGCCGCCACACATGCTTGACACCATCTGAACAGAACAGCCCGGATTCACGTAGAGCGGTGTATACTTATGCCGGCGTAGCGCATTGTCTTTACGCTACGCCGGCACAACGTAGAGAAGCAAGCATGCTATTCACGAAAAATATGCACTCCACGTTGCACCGGCGTAGAGTATAGTTGTCGGCGTAAGCCAACGTAAGTCAAAGTAGGTGAAAGTGGGCTGGAAGTGGGCGTGATATATTTAAATGAAGCTTGACCCCATGCAAATGATGGCCACAGCTTCAAAAACGAACTGCGCATGCGTCGTTCTTGGCCGCAACCAAGTGCGCATGCTCACAGTTACGTCGAAATAGCTGCCTAAGATACATCGAACACTGCATACGACGTGAACGTAACTTATGCACAGCCCTACTACGTAAACGGCGTACGCAACGTAAAATTCGACGGCGTCATTCCCTGGCCCATATCTTTGCATTACCTGCGCCTGCTATATGAGGGGTAACTTTACGCCGGACTTAAGCCTTACGCAAATTGCGTATATGAAGCGCCCAGGCGCATCTACGTTCGTGAATCGGCGTATCTTACTCGTTTGCATATTCAAAATGGGAACGGCGAAAGCGTCCATCATAACTATGCGCCCACGATACGGCGGCGTAGGCAAGTTACGCCAGGCGGCTGAAGCCTTGTTTTGCGACGTATCTAGCTTCGTGAATCGGCGTAACAATACGACGGCGCACATTTGTACTTATGACGGCGTATCTTTAGATACGCCGGCCTAAAACTTTTGTGAATCCGGGCCAATAAGTTTATTTTGGTCTCATCAGAGGTATGAAGGTATGTTGTGGTACATGTCAAGTACCATCCATATGAATGTTAGGACCTAAGTTCCAGAGCATTACACTGCCAGAACTGGCTTGCCTTCTTCCCATAGTGCATTCTGGCTTCATCTCTTCCCCAGGTAAGAAAGAATGATTCATCAGTCCAGGCCATCTTCTTCCATTGCTCCAGTTCTAATACTCGCGTTCCCACTGTAGGCGATTTTGGCTGTTGACAAAGGTCAGCATAGGTCTAACCATTACAATTTGGCCCTTGTCAAAGTCACTTAAATCCTTATGCTTGCCTGTTTTTTTTTGCTTTCTACACATCAACTTTAGGGACAACATGTTCAATTACTGCCTAACATATCCCAATCACTATCAGGTGCCATTGTAATGAGATAATCAATGTTATTCACTTTATCTGTCAGTGAACTTAATTTTATGGCTGATCGGTGTAATCACCTGTCCAGACCTGTTGTGATCACAGGGTCTGACAAAAGGGAAATCTTCAAACACCAGTTTCCTCTGTGGTCCTGAGATGATGTGTGTCTGAAAAATGAGAGTCGCAAAGAAGCTGGTACTAGAAGTTGTGAAACGGTATGTAAAAATAAACCCTGTTATGAAACACACACTTTTTAGCATTCACATCAATGTGGCACTATGGCACACTTTCTGTCCCTTCACTGAAAGGGCTAGCTACTCACATTTGCCCATCAGGCCTCCCAGTCTTCCCTCGCTCATCACAGTAGTAATTTATCTATTTCTTAACAGAAGGGATCAGTAGAAGCGTTATAATCAGAAAGTTGCAAAGATTTCCTTTTTTTTTTTTTTTTTTGCTGTACTGTTCCTTTAGCCAAACCACTGTGCTCTGGGAACTCTTTGTCATGCATTGAATTATTATTATGTTAAAGTGGTATACATTGATATTCATCCATGAAGGGAAACACGGTTCCTGATATTATGAAAAATATATATTTGTTTCAAGGTCAATTATACAGTAAGTAACTAGGCCTGGATGCTGGTTTTGTACGGTATAGTACATGGTTTTCATAATCTTGTTTTAAAAATGTCTGAATAAATATTGTAGATTTTAGACCCCTTTCACACTGGGGCATTTTTCAGGAGCTACAATGCTAAAAATAGCGACTGCAAAGCGCCCTGAAACAGCCGCTGTTGTCTCTCCAGTGTGAAAGCCCACAGTGGTGTGCTAGCAGGACAATAAAAAAGTCCTGCTAGCAGCATCTTTGTATCGGTATACCGCTTCTCCACCACTCCTGCCCATTGAAATCAATGGGCAACGTGGCTTTATCGCCGACAAAGCGCCTCTGCTGAGGCTCTTTGCTGTGGTTTTAACCCTTTCTCAGTCGCTAGTGGGGGGTAAAAGTGCCCCGCTAGTGGCCGAACAGCAGCGCAAAATTTACGGTAAAGTGCCGATAAAAATAGTGGAGCTTTACCGCTGACGCACCCACCGCTCCAGTGCAAAAGGGGCCTTACAGTAGGTGACTGCGATATTGTGTCAATCTCGCTCCCTTTCTCGGCGAGATTGACCACCTGCGAGCCCCATCGCGGGAGCCAGCGCCGAGCTGGTTTGCCGCGATGGAGACAAAGCCGTCATAGAAGCGACGGGGATCCAACTTGGATTCCCGCCAATTCTACACGTGGGCGGCGTTTAGTTTGAATCCTGAAGGGGAACTCCCCGCCGGATTTTAAATAAAAATCCGGCATGGGTTCCCCCCTCAGGAGCATACCGGGCCCTTAGGTCTGGTATGGGTTGTAAGGAGACCCCCCCCCTATGCCGAAAAAACGGCGTGGGGGTCCCCCCACAATCCATACCAGACCCGTATCCAAAGCACGCCAGCGGCCGGTCAGGAAGGGAGTGGGGGCGAGCGAGTGCCCCCCACTCCTGAGCCGTACCAGGCAGCATGCCCTCAACATGGGGGGGTCAGGTGCTCTGGGGCAGGGGGGCGCACTGCAGCCCCCCCACCTCAGAGCACCCTGTCCCCATGTTGATGAGGACAGGGCCCCTTCCCGACAACCCTAGCTGTTGGTTGTCGGGGTATGCGGGCGGGGGGCTTATCGGAATCTGGGAGCCCCCTTTAATAAGGGGGCCCCCAGATACCAGCCCCCCACCCTAAGTGAATGAGTATGGGGTACTGCAAGAAAAGTGTACACACAAATAAACCACACAGGGTATTAAAATATTTTATTAGTTGGCCGCCGGGGGGGTATGTGTGGTCGCTTTTATAAAAGCGCCCCCCCGGCGGGCTTCTTCCGACATCTTCGGCGGGGGGAGTGGGTCTTCTCCGCTCTCCGGGGGGTCTTCTCCGCTCTCCGGGGGGTCTTCTCCGCTCTCCAGGGTCTTCTCCCGCTCTCCGATAGGTATCACGTGGGTAGGTACCATGTGGGTAGGTACCACGTGGTACCTACCGTAGCATGATGGGACTGCGACGTCACAAGATAGGCCTATATAAGTCGCTGGGAGCCGCGCGCCCGGCATAACAGCGGGAGGAAGCGTCGAGTCAACATCTGGAGAAGAGAAGAGAGGAAGACGTGACAGAAGCGGCGGCCAGTCCTGAAGAAGAAGAAGGCACCGGAGAGCGCCGAATCAAGAGCGGAGAGCGGGAGAAGGCCCCGGAGAACGGAGAAGACCCCCTGGAGAGCGGAGAAGACCCCGGAGAGCGGAGAAGACCCCCGGAGAGCGGGAGAAGACCCCAGAGTGTCGGAAGAAGCCCGCCGGGGGGGGGGGGGGGGGGCGCTTTTATAAATCGGGAAGGGGCTCCTGAGGACGGAACCCATGCCGGATTTTTATTTAAAATCCGGCGGGGAGTTTCCCTTCAGGATTCATAACAAACGCCGCCCACGTGTAGAATTGGCGGGAATCCACGTCGGATCCCCGTCGCTTCTATGACGCACTCGCTGGAATGTGCTTTTACTATTCCAGTGAGTGCGAGATGTCGACACCCTGTCGCCGAGAATCAGCGCGATGCTGTCGTGCTAAAAACACATTCTCGGCGGCAGGTACTGTATGTATTCTGCTATGTTATATAATGTGAGTGTGAGCTTAGAGAGCTCCCAACTGTTTGCAGGGTTACTAGTAACAGGTAATACATTATCAATTGTTGATCCAGTTTAGATGTGATATACAGTGCCTTGCGAAAGTATTCGGCCCCCTTGAACTTTGCGACCTTTTGCCACATTTCAGGCTTCAAACATAAAGATATAAAACTGTAATTTTTTGTGAAGAATCAACAACAAGTGGGACACCATCATGAAGTGGAACGAAATTTATTATGTAATTCAAACTTTGTTAACAAATAAAAAACTGAGAAATTGGGCGTGCAAAATTATTCAGCCCCCTTAAGTTAATACTTTGTAGTGCCACCTTTTGCTGCGATTACAGCTGTAAGTCGCTTGGGGTATGTCTCTATCAATTTTTTCACATCGAGAGACTGAAATTTTTGCCCATTTCTCTTAGCAAAACAGCTCGAGCTCAGTGAGGTTGGATGGAGAGCGTTTGTGAACAGCAGTTTTCAGTTCTTTCCACAGATTCTTGATTGGATTCAGGTCTGGACTTTGACTTGGCCATTCTAACACCTGGATATGTTTATTTGTGAACCATTCCATTGTAGATTTTGCTTTATAGAAAAGATGTACCAGGATATATCCTAAGATAGAGGCTGGTCCTAGCGCTCAGTGGACAGGTCTTCTAATTTAATAGGTTATATAAACATGTATGCAGAAAAAAGCAGCTATTATAATGAAAGAAGTGTGTAAAAAAATATGTCTCTATGAGGCATTAACAGCGCTATGTGATTTTATATCTATTGAACTCAAACAGTTCAAAATCTGCTTTTTGTGAGGTGCTGCTATCCACCAGGGTCTCCTATCCTTAAGTCAGCAGCTAGCCCCAAATACTAAGAACAAATATACAAACTGCTTATACACATAAAATATAAAACAATGTAAATGCAAAAAAAAAGGAAATAATGCACTATAAGTTATACATATGTGACACAACAATTCACAGGTATGTCAAAAGGGTGCTTCTTTTTTTAAAAAAACGCACAGTCTGTATAACTATAATGTTCTTAGTGTGGAAATTCTTGAAAAATGGTTGGAAAAAAACCCCAACACAGATCCAGGTTTTCCTTCACTTGTAGTCCCCCCTCACGGTTTGGTACTCACCAGATAGACATGGTGTTAATTGCCTTCAGATTTTGAGATCTCTCTCCTGTGAAGTGTGGCTCAGCCCAGCAGCAATGTTTTCTCCTCCAAATAAGTATGGATGGGGTTGGATGCATATGTGCAGCATGAGCAGTCATGTAAACAAAAACGTAGGGGGAAAGGACATAGTGTAATACCGTTTTTATTGTAAAAAAATCGTATTTTTTAAAAGTTATGCTTACAAATATAAAAACAAAGATGTGCGCATCGGTTGCAATGTTACTGCTCACTCAGCTGGTTCTGGCGTCTCCGCTCCGTCTCCAGCTGATGTGTCCCGGGTGTAACAGAGGGCCCTCTGAAGACGTGAACTAATCACGAAACGCGTCAGGGCGTGGCTACACGACTCATCGCACAGACGAAGCAAGTTACACCCGGGACACATCAGCTGGAGACGGAGCGGAGACGCCAGAACCAGCTGAGTGAGCAGTAACATTGCAACCGATGCGCACATCTTTGTTTTTATATTTGTAAGCATAACATTTAAAAAATAAGATTTTTTTACAATAAAAACGGTATTACACTATGTCCTTTCCCCCTACGTTTTTGTTTACATGACTGCTCATGCTGCACATATGCATCCAACCCCATCCATACTTATTTGGAGGAGAAAACATTGCTGCTGGGCTGAGCCACACTTCACAGGAGAGAGATCTCAAAATCTGAAGGCAATTAACACCATGTCTATCTGGTGAGTACCAAACCGTGAGGGGGGACTACAAGTGAAGGAAAACCTGGATCTGTGTTGGGGTTTTTTTCCAACCATTTTTCAAGAATTTCCACACTAAGAACATTATAGTTATACAGACTGTGCGTTTTTTTTAAAAAGAAGCACCCTTTTGACATACCTGTGAATTGTTGTGTCACATATGTATAACTTATAGTGCATTATTTCCTTTTTTTTTGCATTTACATTGTTTTATATTTTATGTGTATAAGCAGTTTGTATATTTGTTCTTAGTATTTGGGGCTAGCTGCTGACTTAAGGATAGGAGGCCCTGGTGGATAGCAGCACCTCACAAAAAGCAGATTTTGAACTGTTTGAGTTCAATAGATATAAAATCACATAGCGCTGTTAATGCCTCATAGAGACATATTTTTTTACACAGATTTTGCTTTATGTTTTGGATCATTGTCTTGTTAGAAGATAAATCTCCGTCCCAGTCTCAGGTCTTTTGCAGACTCCATCAGGTTTTCTTCCAGAATGGTCCTGTATTTGGCTCCATCCATCTTCCCATCAATTTTAACCATCTTCCCTGTCCCTGCTGAAGAAAAGCATGCCCAAACCATGATGCTGCCACCACCATGTTTCACAGTGGGGATGGTGTGTTCAGGGTGATGAGCTGTGTTGCTTTTATGCCAAACATAACGTTTTGTATTGTTGCCAAAAAGTTTGATTTTGGTTTCATCTGACCAGAGCACCTTCTTCCACATGTTTGGTGTGTCTCCCAGGTGGCTTGTGGCAAACTCTAAACAACACTTTTTATGGATATCTTTGAGAAATGTCTTTCTTCTTGCCACTCTTCCATAAAGGCCAGATTTGTGCAGTATACGACTGATTGTTGTCCTATGGACAGAGTCTCCCACCTCAGCTGTAGATCTCTGCAGTTCATCCAGAGTGATCATGGGCCTCTTAGCTGCATCTCTGATCAGTCTTCTCCTTGTATGAGCTGAAAGTTTAGAAGGACGGCCAGGTCTTCGTAGCTTTTCAGTGCTCTGATACTCCTTCCATTTCAATATTATCTCTTGCACAGTGCTCCTGTGGATGTTTAAAGCTTGGAAAATCTTTTTGTATCCAAATCCGGCTTTAAACTTCTCCACAACAGTATCTGGGTCCTGCCTGGTGTGTTCCTTGTTCTTCATGATGCTCTCTGCGCTTTAAACGGACCTCTGAGACTATCACAGTGCAGGTGCATTTATATGGAGACTTGATTACACACAGGTGGATTATATTTATCATCATTAGTCATTTAGGTCAACATTGGATCATTCAGAGATCCTCACTGAACTTCTGGATAGAGTTTGCTGCACTGAAAGTAAAGGGGCTGAATAATTTTGCACACCCAATTTTTCATTTTTTTTTATTTGTTAAAAAAGTTTGAAATATCCAATAAATTTCGTTCCACTTCATGATTGTGTCCCACTTGTTGTTGGTTCTTCACAAAAAATTACAGTTTTATATCTTTATGTTTGAAGCCTGAAATGTGGCAAAAGGTCTTAAAGTTCAAGGGGGCAGAATACTTTCGCAAGGCACTTTAATTCCTGTCAGTTTACTCGACAACATTAATGCTGAGAAAAAAAATACTTTTTGCAAGCATTTGTTTTTCAGGTTTTACAAACATCCTTGTTTAGTCTGTGTTGCTAAGCTGAATTTAAGCTGTGTATAATTATTTTGATTCAAGAACAGAGACCACGGAGTACAGTTATGGAACACTGAACAGAAAAGCTGCTAGGAAGAGACGTTACCCCGTTTGTGAAGTAAAGTCTATTTTGTATTGATTCCCTGTATCTAGGTAAGCACAATTCAGTAGAAGACCTATTGGGTAAGACCATTGACCATTTCAGACATACAAGTGTACAGAAATTAACATGTAGTGTATTCGTTAAAGCAGCAGTTATGGCATTAAAATTTGCCAGATTTGTTTTCACCCAAATAAGTATTAATTTACATACGCAAAATAAAGCATTACTTTATTTTAAAAGTACACTTCAATCAGGAAAAAAAATCAACAGTTATGCCTCGTACACACTATGAGAGATTTTTGTCGGGAATCACGGCCGTGTGCTCCATTGCAGTTTTTCCAACGGGAAAACTGCCGGACAAAAAAAGAGAGCAGGATCTTTTTTTTTTCCCGTCAGGAAAAATTCCTGGCGGGAAAACCGTTTGTCTGTATGCTTTTCCGACGGGCAAAAAACTGTGCATGCTCAGAATCAAGTAAAACTAGCGTTCGTAATGGAGATATCACATTCGTCACACTGTAACGGACTGAAAAGCACGAAGACTGAAAAGCGCAAATCGTCTCTCACCAAACTTTTGCTAACACAAGGGTCAGCAAAAGCTTTGGAATGGAACTTCCTCTTTATAGTGCCATCGTACATGTTGTACATCACCGCGCTTTGGGCGGGCGGCTTTTGTCTGAGCGTGTGTATGCAAGGCAGGCTGAGGGGAATTCTGTCGGGAAAGCTGTCATTTTTTTTATCTGACGGAAAAACCAGTCGTGTGTTCTAGGCATTATACTTGCAATGAATATGGCAGATACTATAACAACAGCTAAAAACATCATTCTGTATTCTAATAGAGTGGATGGAGGATCCAAGTATATTGTGTGTAGTGCCTACTATACAGACTGTACAGTATATCAGGCCAACATCTAGATCAGCCTTCCTCAACCTTTACAACCCAGTGGAACCCTTGAAAAAAAATGACTATATCTACAATTCATGATACATTAGTGTAATGGTCAGTGGGAAGAATGCTCCTTACAGATAGGTAAAATGGATCAGTGGTGTCAATGGGAACCTACCTGAGAGGCAGAATTTGCTCATTGCTCAAGGAACCCCTCGCAACTTCTGGAGGAACACTGGTTGGAAAGCCCTGATCTAGAACAATATTGTTTATTCCATATGTTTTCTTCAAATACTAAACATGTTAAAGGGATTGTAAAGTGTAAGCGGTGGTAACCGTTCCACCGCTTACATAAAGGTTTGTCTTTTATTTTCTAAATAGGTTCCTTTAAGCTAGTGCATTGTTGGTTCGCTTACCTTTTCCTTCGATTTCCCTTCTAAATGTTTTTTTTCTTTGTTTGAATTTCTCATTTCCTGTTTTTCCTCAGTAAGTTTCCACCATCATCCGAGCGGTGGAAAGTCATTTAGAACAGCTTACTGAGGAGTAGGGATGAGCCGAACACCCCCGCGTTTGGTTCGCACCAGAACCGTCGAACAGTCCGATCGTTCGCACGAACATTTAGAACCCCATTGAAGTCTATGGGACTTGAACGTTCGAATTCAAAAATTATAATTTTAAAGACAAATTTTCAAGTTATTGTTGGAAAACGTCTTTCAGAACCCGGGTCTTGCCCCAGGGAACATGTATCAATGGAAAAAAGTCTTAAAAACGGTCGTTTTTTCAGGAGCAGGAAAAAAAAAAAATTCCATTGATAGTAGTATCAATGGAAAAAAAAGTTTTAAAAATGGTCGTTTCGTTTCACTCGAATTTGGCGCGAACGATCGTTTTTGTTCGAAATTCGACGAACGATCGAACGGACGATATTCGAGTCGAACATAGGTTCGTTTCGAACACGAAGCTCATCCCTACTGAGGAGAAACAGGAAGTGAGAAATTCAGACAAAGAAAACAAAGAAAAAAAAATTAAAAGGGAAATGGAAGGAAAAGGTAAGTGAACCAACAATGCACTAGCTTAAAGTAACCTATTTAGAAAATAAAAAACAAACCTTTACAACCCTTTTTTTAAGTTTTTTTACTTTTGTAACTGTTAAAAAATTTGTCCGACCAAGAGTTCTAGATTAGTAACCCACACAAACTACTGCTGAGTTGGTTCTAGTATAAGACTGGAAACTATGACATTAACCACATGCAAGATGGTGGCTACAGCACAGATGGGCAGTTCTGGGAAGCCGTTATGACATTCTCCTGTGATCACGCCCAGCATGAAGGCGCGCGCTCTGTGATCGCAGTGTTCTCCAGACACTGCTGATCACAGATTCAGGTAAAGAGCCAATCAGTAGCTCTTTACCCTGTAATCAGCGTCCAATCACAGCTGAGCACAATGTAAACAGAATCCGGTTATCTGCACTCCTTTCCACATGCTGACAGCATGAGGAGAGAAGAGAGCCAATATCCAGCTTGTGTAAAAGGGACATGTACACTGAAAATAAGGGCACTAGATATCAGTGTCCTGATTATCAGTGCAGTCCAAACAGTCCAAACAGTGCCCACCAGTGCTTCCAATCGGTCCCCCCCAGTGTTGCCAATCCGTGCCTCCTCATCAGTGTCACCTATCAGTGCTGCCCATCAGTGATGCCTAGTATTGACACCTATCAGTACCCTCAGTTCCGCCTATCAGTGCCCATCAGTGCCACCCATCAGTGCCCCCAGTGAGGCTTCATCAGTATGGCCTCATCAGTGTCCATCAGTGCAGCCTCATCAGTGCACATCAGTAAAGGAGAAAAATTACCTGTTTTGCAAAAGGTTTTCTTGTTTTGTTTTGATTTCGGCCTTTATCCGTTTATTAAACACAAAATAAAAAATAAACAGTGGTAATTTAATACCATCAAAAGAAAGCTCTATTTGTGTGAAAAAATAAAAAAAAATGTTTGGGTTCATCATAGCATGACTTCGCAATTGTCATTCAAAGTGTGACGGCGCTTAAATCTGAAAATTGGCCTGGGCAGGAAGGAGATAAAAGTGTCCAGTAGGAAAGTGGTTAAAGAAGTAGCAGAGACAAAACACAACATTCAGTAATAAATAAGCCATAGAATAACTCTTTAGCTGTAGGTACACACATTACTTAGTGCCATGCTAGAAACACAAGGATGTTTGTATATGTTTCTGACCATTCTACAGAGATTTCTAAGCACAGAACTGAATAGGCCTGTTTAGAGATTCTGATCAGGTCCATCTGAAAGTCCATCTGAAAAACTGACAGGTGGACCTGAATGGAAATTGATAGATTTGAAAGAGTAGTAATTAAATATGTCCGCGCTCAGGACGTAAATCGGCTGCTGCCTGGCCCCACAAAGCCCCTGAGACCAGGGTCTAGGTATTTGTGTAATATAAAGAAAAAAGGGGGGTGATTGGCGCTGCCGCCCACTGGGATAGTGGTGTGGTTCTCAAAGTTCTAGATGCAATTAAGCAATAGGATTAAAAAATATACTGCTTGCACTGATAAATCCTCCTCGCAAGTTAGGTGATGCTTAAATCAAATGGATGCTTCACAGTGTAAAGCCGTGTACACACGATCGGTTTGTCGGATGAAAAAAGACAGATGGACTGTTTTCATCGGACAAACCGATCGTGTGGGCCCCATCGGTATTTTTTCCATCGGTGTAAAAAAATAGAACATGTTTTACATTTTTCCTATGGATAAAAAAACGATAGGAAATTCCGATCGTCTGTGTGGAACTTCATCGGAAAAAAATATGCATGCTCAGAATCAAGTCGATGCATGCTCGGAAGCATTGAACTTCATTTTTTTTGGCTCATCATAGTGCTTTACGTCACCGTGTTTTTGCACGGTCAGAATTTAGTCTGATAGTGTGTATGCAAGACTGATGAAAGTCAGCTTCATCGGATATCCAACGAAAAAATCCATCGGATTGGAGTCCATCAGAAATCCAATCATGTGTACACGGCTTAAGTGAATGTAAACAACACATGAAAGCTAGATAAACCAAAACTGGATAAATAAAAAGAAACGGAAAAAAAAAGATAAAACAAAACTGCCCCTGAAGTGAGAACCACCCTGTAAATCGTTCTTCCCAGGTATGTAGGTGTGGGTGATCTCAGGGAGTTTAGGTGCCTATTTTAATGAGTGGAGGTGAATATCTTGATGTTATAATAACTAGGGCTGTTACTGATCAAAATTTTTGTGTTCGATTAATCGTTTTTTTTTTTTTTAATCGATTAATCGACTAATTTTGAGATTCCCAGTGCATCTCCCAACCACTGGAAAAATGGATAGCAGGATACAAAAAACACACAAAGGCAGCGCTCAATGGGAATAGCATTAAAACTTTTATAGTCTTCAAGTAGGTAACCCTGAACCGCTCAGGGTCCAGGGATCCTATAGGCTCGCAGGTTATGCTGTCCCAGTTCCAGTAGGAGAGCGGTGAAGCGCACGCCATCCCCAGCGTACCGAGGACGGCGAGTGGGATAAACTATGGTTGTTTTTTTTTTTTGTTGTTTTTTAAGTACCTTACTTTGCATGCATTTGAGGCGGACTGTACCATGTTTTAATGATAAAAAAACTGTTTTAAAAAAATAATCGGAATTACACTACGGTAGTACGCTTTCCATTCTTGTGAGGTTACCTGGCACTGGGACACAGAGCCTGGGAGGCATAACCTGCAAGCCTATAGTGCTGGACTGGGATCCCTGAACCTTGAGCGGAGCGGGAGGAGTCACGTGAGGAGAGAAAGAATCCACTCACTTTCTGCCTGACACCCCTGCAGGGGTACCTAGATGTGGTAAATGGGGAACTAAAGGGGAGCACCAAAAGTCACCCTGATTTGTTGAAGTACCACCAGGTTTCCAGGATACTCACAAAAGTCACATTAATGGAGAAAGAAATGGATTAATTTAACTGTTGTCTGCTGATCACATCAAATATTGGAGTTTTTATTTCATCTATCAAGCAAAGACACTGTGTATCTATTTATACCTGCTTTTCTTTCTTGTATGCACTGGGCAGGATACAGCCCATAAAGAACACCTTTCAGCTAAATTAAAGCGGAGACTGCGAACAAGGCCCTCTCTCTAAGGCCTCGTACACACGAGGCAATCTATTTGTTCAAATCGGTCGGACCGACCGATTTGAACAAATCTGTCTGATAGGATTTTGGTTTGCTCGCGTGTACACACGAGCAAACCAAAATCCCCGCCAGCAGACGGCGCGCTGACGTGTCGATGACGTTGACGCCGCCACGTCACCGCACCAGGAAGTAAAACACTTCCGCGCATGCGCCGAATCCATTCGGCGGCGGTGCGAGATGACTTGTCTGCTGGTAAGTGTACTAACCAGCAGACATGTCGGGCGGACAAATTCCCACCCGATAGATTTCAAAGCATGCTTTGAAATCTGTCGGATGGCCAAATCCGTCGGCTCGCCCGTACACACGATCGAATCTGTCTGCTGGGACGGTCTAGCAGACCGTTTCCAGCAGACAGATTTGATCGTGTGTACGAGGCCTAACATCAGTGCCTGACCTCACAAATGTACTTCTGGAAGAATGGTCAAACCTTCCCATAGACACACTCCTAAACCTTGTGGACGGCCTTCCCAGAAGAGTTGAAGCTGTTATAGCTGCAAAGGGTGGGCCAACTCAATATTGAACCTTAAAGGGTCACTAAAGGATTTTTTTTTAGCTAAATAGCTTCCTTTACCTTACTGCAGTCCTGGTTTCATGTCCTCATTGTTCGTTTTTTGCTTTGATGTTGCTGTAATTCCTCTCTGTTCTGGACACTCCCTGGTTGTCTGTTTCCTTATAACCACGGTACTGGGAGCTTTCTCACTTTGGTCACTAATCAGGGAGGTGTGATTACTGTGTGTCTAAACCAATCCAGTTTCGTTTTACAAACCATCACTGCCCTCTATTGGCTCTCTGGCTCTGTACGTCAGAGAGACAGGAAACAACAGTGAAAACTAAACTAAACTGTAGGTACATTATATGATTGATTTGTATCTATTTTTAATCATTTTTAAAAGGAATCAGTTAACTATTATGTCTCTATACCCTGTAAACAGTCATTTTAGCCCAAAAATGTTTTTCCTTTACAACTCCTTTAGGCCGGAATCACACTTATCTCTCAGCTCTCTTATCTCTGCAGGGAGATAACAGAAGTGTTCAGCATATTCATTGCGTTTTAGCTGCGAATTTGGAGACCTGGGAGAAGTTACAGGGGAGAGGAGAGTGGGGGAGAAGTGTATTGAGCTGAATGAGAAAAATTCCTGAAGAGAAATGAACACATCTGCAAATCAGCTGCGTACCCATAGAAGATAATGGGCCTGAATTCGCACCTGAGCCGCACCACAAGACATAAAATCCGCACACGTTTTTTCTGCAATGCGCAGTGCGAATGCATCGCACATATATGAACCAGCCTCATGGAAAACAATGTATTTAGAAATGTTCTGCGTATTTGATGCGGTTTAAGCCGCAACCAATTCGCATAGGTGTGAATCCGGCCTCAAGGACAAAGACCCCATACACACGAGGAGACATGTCGGATAAAAGCGGTTTTCATCGGACATGTCTCCTGCAGGATTTTGGTCCGGCGGTGTGTACACACCATCGGATGAAAATCCCCTCGGACAGAGAACGCGGTGACGTGGCGGTGACGTTGACGCCGCCACATCACCAAACCCGGAAATAAAATGCTTCCACGCATGCGTCGAATCCATTTGACGCATGCGGGGGATTTCTGGACATGTCCGACAGACAGGTTTCCAGCGGACAAGTTTTAAAGCATGCTTTAAAACTTTTGTCCACTGGAAACCTGTCCGCTAGGCCGTACACACGATCAAATCTGTCCACTGGAACTGGTCCACGGACCAGTTTCAGCAGACTTGTTGGATCGTGTGTACGCGGCCTAAGACTGGGATGCCATTAAAATTCATGAGCGTGTAAAGGCAGGTGTCCCAATACTTTTGGTTCCTTTGTAAAAAGGACAGTTGAGAGATATCGCACATCTCACCCCATCTCTTATTGGATTGTACTTGAACCAAAAGGTGGTAACACTAGGGATGTTGGACAGTGGCTCAGTATAGCACATACTAAAAATGAAAGTACTGAAGTTCAAAACACAAAGATGTACAGTACCAAGTGGATATAATCCATATTATCTACACCTCCTTGCTCCTCCATAACATAAGACTTCCTTTCTAGCAAAACAGGAAGTCATAAGATGATGGTCAACTCCCTCTAGGAGATCCTTAGAAAATAAAAAGTGTGAAATACTGGTTTTAAGTGGAGTCTCTGAATAAGTTTAGAGTTACCTTTAATATTTAATGAATGTATAAAAGAATGAGCAATATCTTGAGTGAACACCTGCATATGCTTATTGGTATACATTTCATGCTGCCAGGTTTGGCATTATTATTTATCAAATCCTTTTGTCAGAGGTCCAGACAGCCTTTGGAACTGGAGACAGATGGTTTCTTTATTCCATAGTTACCCAGCTTGATGATGTTTATAACGAAATCATATTTTCTACCAAAAACTTCAACAGATATAATGTGCAGAGGCTCTTTTTACATCAGGATAAGAAAGTGAAACGCGTACCTTCAACGTATTATAGTTTCTGAAACAATATCATCTAAAACTGCAGTCTATTTGACTCCGTGACTGATGGTATTACTTTTTTGTTTTACATCCTGACAGGCACAAAACGCACAGTATTTCCGCTTGAGCTCTCTTGCATATTTAAAAAGAGCACCAGAATGCATAATAAAATCAACAGCTCTCTGACATACTGGCCATGAATTTCAAGTGATTTTCAACATACCATCTAACAAGCTTCATGGGTCACATAAAACAAAAGCTTTTTGCTCAGATTTTGCATTGATTAAGTCACAAGTGGACAACCTTTGACACTCCAGCTGTTGCTGAGTTACAATTAGGCTTCCCATGATGCTTAGCCAGATGCAGTGGGTGATGTAACTAGAATTTAACAAACCAAATGAGAAAAAAAGTAAAGGCTTGAACCATTTTACATTAAAATAGGATACTCGATTGTCCCCAGGAACCTAAAGTGTAAGTGAACCCTGAACTTAAAAATGTCGAAGGGTAGAACACACCTCCTTGTCCGTTAACAATTATATCATTTTTCATTGGAGAACAATTTTTCTGCTGTTTTGGCCTGGTAATGATGTGGCCAGTAGCAGTGTTGCCTCTACCTTCTGTTTCTAGGGTGACATTGCTGTTTTGGTATGTGTCTATGATCGCACGTTGTTGTCACCCTAGGATGTGTCCCCCCGATGCAATACAAAGCTGATGTAGCTATGCACAGAGTGACGGTACATTAAAGTAGATCAGGGGCCTACACACTACAGCCCATGGGCTACATGCAACCAGGTCAGCGAAGCTGGCCCCCCTACAATCAGCACAAATAAAAACTACATTTTGCTTCTCTAGTGCTAAGTGCTGTTTTGTGCCGTAAAAATTGACATTTGTGCTGCTTAAAGGGGTGGTTCAATCGATTTTCCTTTTTATTTTTATTTTTTTTGTTTTATGCTCCTCTTACCTTTTTAAATTAGCAGCCCGTGTGTCCTAATCTATCAGCCCCCAGGATGAGATTATACTGCCAAACGATATGTTATATCTCTGTCTGCAGGCAGTTTTCATTTTTATTAATGGCACGCTGGGCACGTTGAAGCCCAGCTGTAATGATTTCCGGGATACGGCGGTAAATGCTGGCGTCCCAGCATGCACCGCTGTATCCCGCGCATGTCCTTTGCTGTGCTGTGTTGACGGCGAGCGGCGCCGTCAACACTTCACAGTTACCATGGCAACGGCCGGCGTCAATATGACCCGCCCCGTTGACCAAGAAGACATTAGAATAGATCGTCACATGACCCGCTTGCCGAGTCACATGACCAGCTTGCCGAGTCACGTGACCGCGAAAATATCGCGGGATTTCATGAGAGATCGTCTCCTGGGAACGTCTGAACTAATTCCCAGGAGACTGAGCGCGTCGGGGGAAAGAAAGAAACGCCTATTCACCCGCGGGGACAATTGATTGACAGGCAACAATCTTGATAAAATAACGGTAAGCCTTTATAAAAAATAAAAAAAAACACAGATTTTTAATGATCAATGGGAGGCACTATTAGTCATACACAGTGAAATATTAGGGTGAACCTCCACTTTAAGATATTAGCAATTGTTTTTTTTCCAGACTATGACACCACCTGTCCCCCCTACAACAGCCAAATGACACAAAACTGGGCTGGTTGGTTAGTGCCACGTTTGTGCTGGTTTATGGTGTTTACACTTCCATTTTATCTTTTATCGTTTTTGTGTTATTAATGATCAAAGGTTGCCAAAGGTTACTCAGCCCCCCTACAACACCAAAAAGACACAAAACTGGTCTCCGTTAGTGCTATGTTTGTGCTGGTTTATGGTGCTAAATTTTTATTTGTGCTGTTAAGGTTTTTTAGTTATAAGAGGTTTTTTTTTTTATCAAAATTTGCCTCCCTACAATCAGCACAAATAAAAACTCAAGTGTGTTTCTTTAGTGCTACGTTTGTACTGTCAAAATATACATTTGTGCTGCTTTTATTTTTACGATATTAGCAATTGTTTTTTCCAGACTATGACATCATCTAGCCCCCCTACACAACAGCCAAATGACATAAAACCGAGCTGGTTGGTTAGTGCAACTTGTGCTGGTTTGTGCTGTTTAACCACTTAAGACCCGGACCAATACGCTGGTAAATGACCCAAGGTGTTTTTGCGATTCGGCACTGCGTCGCTTTAACAGACAATTGCGCGGTCGTGCGACGTGGCTCCCAAACAAAATTTGCGTCCTTTTCTTCCCACAAATAGAGCTTTCTTTTGGTGGTATTTGATCACCTCTGCGATTTTTATTTTTTGCGCTATATACAAAAATAGAGCGACATTTTTGAAAAAAAAAAACACTATTTTTACTTTTTGTTAAAAAAAAATCAAATAAACTAAATTTTAGTCAAACATTTAGGCCAAAATTTATTTAGCCACATGTCTTTAGTAAAAAAAAAAATCGCAATAAAAAAAAAATAGCTACCTAGCGGGAACAGCGACACTAATACAGCGATCAGAAAAATGATCGCTTAGTGACGCTGGCAATAGGGAGTGAAAGGGTTAACTAGGGCGGTGATCAGGGGTTAAAACTTTATTGGGGGGTGGGGGGCTATCCTGAACCTAACACTAACTGTTTTTTACAGTGCCTGTCACACTGACACTAAATGCAGTGATTAAATCACTGCATTCAGTAACACTGTGACAGGGGGGTGGGGGGGGCGATCACAAGGGGTTACTATGCCTATGTGAGTGTGTGTCAGTGTTGTGTTGGTGCACACTTACTTGTGATGTCTTCTCTCATCAGCAGCGCTGGGAAACAGCGCTGCGATGAGAGAATACATAATTTCCTCCTTCCTGTGTAAACACAGGAGGAGGAAGTGACAGGCTGGGAGCGCGCTCCCATTGGCTGGGAGCGATCGCGGGGGGGGCGGAAAACACGGACATCCGCCCGCAGATCCCGGATCGCTCCCAGAGGTAGGGAGACCCCCGCACGCCGCGGAGGGGGTCCCGATGGGACCCCCGAACCGCACTCAGGCGGGGACGTAAATTTACGCCCTTGTGCCTGTACGAGCCATGTTGTGGCCGTATATGTGCGTGCGGGGGTCTTTAAGTGGTTAAATTTCCGTTCTATCTTTTATGATTATTAATGATTTAATAAAGGTCACCAAAGGTCTCTCAACCAAAGGTCTCTCAGTTTATTTTTAAGATTTAATAACATGGGGGTGGGGTGTGATGGGGATGCAAAGTGGGTGGGGTGTGATGAAATAAAAACAAGCTGTTATAACTAAAAAAACATAACAGCACAAATAAAAATATTAGCAGCGCAAACGTAGCACTAACCAACGGAACCAGTTTTGAGGGGCTGGGTGACATTTGGTGACCTTTAGCGATGCACCAAATGACCCCCTGTTCAGTTTGCACCAGAACTTTTGAACATCGTGAAAATTCGAAACCGAATACTGAACCCCATTGAAGTCTATGGGACTGAACATGAAAAATCTAAAGTGACCATTTTGAAAGCATATATGCAAGTAATTGGGCATAAAATGATTATGGAGGTCTGGGTACTGCCCTGGGAGACATGTATCAATGTTTTTTTGTTTTTTTTTATGTCATTTTTAAATGAGCAGTGATTTATTGATGCTTAAAGTGAAAGCAGAAAAATGAAAAATTCCTTTTAATATAGTGCATGGGGGGGTCCCCTTAGTCCACCTGTAAAGTGGCACATCTTTACTGCGTATAGAAGCTGCTGCAGCAATAATTGCAATTATAAAGTCCAAAAAATTACATTTTCCCTGTAAACCTTCTTTATTTTGTAAGTAATGGCTTGGGGAGCCAGTCTGTATGATGACGCCACAATGTAGTGCTCTGGGAACAAGATTGGGGATTTTTTTGATAAACTCTGGTGTCTCTACCACAGACTTTGGATAGAAGTAACAGGTGGGGAAAAATTGGTCTTTGGGTGTCGGTGGTGCCATCACACCATAACTCTATAGAAGTACTCTTGATGAAAGCAAGAATTGGCCTTGCCGTCAAAAATTGCAATGATTTGCACCTGTCAAACGGGTGCGGAAAAATTGGTCTTCGGGTGTTAAATATGCCCATGAAACCTACACCAAAACATTCTTCCAGATTAAATCAACACCCACAACTAGAAGTCCTGCAGAGATTCCACATCCTAAAAACACTTAATCAGCGACATCGACATCAGGGGCTTCATAGCTGCTGGCAATCCAGGACTGATTCATTTTGATAGAAAACAGACGGCCTGAGGAGTCTGTGGACAAACGCGTTCTATGATCAGTTAAAAACATCCAGCAGCACTGAATGCCCATTCGGAAAGCACACAGGGCAGCTCAGCAGCTCAAAAGAATACAGGGCAAGTCCTGGCCAATGGTCTATTCTCATGACCCAGTAAGCTAGTGGATCATCGACTGGAAAGCTCTCCATCTCTGTTTTTACCCCTAGATAATTGTCCACCATGTGATTCAGAAGGTGCCGATAAGATGTGAAATCTGACAGCCCTAGGCCGCGAGGACTAAAAAAATTTAGAAATGCATCACTTAAGAGGCCGCCTTCTCCACCACTCCTCTTGACCAACAGAAGTCTCAAAACTATTGTTTTCCCTGATACTGTAACCTACCAGTCAGGAAAAGCACTCGATAAACTCCTCTTTAAAGGGTCACGAAAGGAAAAAAAAAAGTTGGGCTGAAATGACTGTTTACAGGGTATAGAGACATAATAGTTAACTGATTCCTTTTAAAAATGATTACAAATAGATAAAAATCAATCATTTAATCAACCTACAGTTCTAGTTTAGTTTTTGCTGTTGTTTTCTGTCTCTCTGATGTACAGAGCCAGAGAGCTAATAAAGGGCAGTGATGGTTTGTCTAAAACCCCCAGCCCAATCTAGTTTCAGTTTACACACCGTAATCACACCTCTTTGATTAGTGACCACAGTGAGAAAGCTCCCAGCACTGTGGTTATAAGGCAGTGTTTCTCAATTCCAGTCCTCAGGCCCCCCCAACAGGTCAGGTTTTCAGGATTTCCATTATTTTGCACAGGTGATTTAATCAGTTTCACTGCCTTAGTAATCACCACAGCCTTTTCATCTGAGGGAAATCCTGAAAACATGACCTGTTGGGGGGGCGTGAGGACTGGAATTGAAAAACACTGTTATAAGGAAACAGACAACCAGGAAGTGTCCAGAACAGAGCAGTATTACAGCAACATCAAAGCAAAAAACGAACAATGAGGACATGAAAACAGCACTGCAGTAAGGTAAAGGAAGCTATTTAGCTAACAAAAAAAATCCTTTAGTGACCCTTTAAGGTGTCCTCAAGAGATTTCATCTTCTGCACTTTCTGTAGGGACTGAATGAGTTATGAGACTTTCCCATTATAATGGTAGTCAAGGGGGGTTGGCAACCAATAGAGATCCTTTTCCTTTACGCCAAGTATTCTTGGGTCCTTTTGAAGGCTTTAAAGCATGAGGGAGCCCATGCACCGCAAATTTGCGGAGGCATGAGAAGCAGACTCCTCTGGGTCACTAAGGATTACAGTATCTGGAACTACCTCCTTCCAGCCACGTACTATTCCCAAGGGTTCTAGGGATGGAAAACCATCTCTTACTTTTGACATTTTGTCTTCCTCTGCTTCAATGCCTCCGAAATTGCAAGAATCCTCCTCCTCCTCTCTCTTCTCTTGTGTGTTCTGTGGCATAGGAACAATGGTGTCTGCATAAAGTTGGCCTTGAAAGGAAATCCTCCTCTTCATCCTGCTGCTCTGCCTCGAGTGGCTTGTCCATAATGCCACGCATAGTCTGCTCCAGCAGGAACACAACAGGGATTTTGTCCCTGAGGCATGCATTGTCATGGCTCACCATCCTTGTGGCCTCCTCAAATGGTGACAGTACAGTGCATGCATCCTTTATGAGCAGCCATTAGCGTGGGGGGAAAAAAGCTGAGTCGGCCTGAGCCTGTCTTTGTGCCATACTCACACAGGTACTGTTTAACAGACCTGTGTTGCATGTGCAGCCGCTGCAGCATTTTCAAAATCAAGTTCCACCTGGTGGGCATGTAACAAATCAGGCAGTTTACAGGCAGGTGGAATTCCCGCTGAATGTCAGCCAACCTTGGATTGGCTGTGTATGATCGCCTGAAATGGCTACAGATTTTTCTGGCCTGCTTTAGTAGATCTTCTAACCTTGGAAACCTATTTAGGAAACACTGCACCACCAAATTGAGGACATGTGCCAGGCATGGCACATTGTCAACTTTCCCTGTTGACAGGGCGGACAGGAGGTTTGTGCTATTGTACCACTATTCATGGCTCCAGCTGGCATGGTGTGAACCACCTCTGGACCTGTCCCTGCAGAGCTGCAAAAATCTCTGCTCTTGTGAGGTTCCTGTATCCTAGACACAACAGCTGAAGCACTGTATGGCACCTTTTAGCCTGACTTATTGAATAGCCCTTTGAACGCTACAATTCAGCAGAGGAGGGCATGGAGGAGAAGGGGGTAGAGCTGACAAATCTTGCATTATCACTAGCTGTATGGACGTGGGGGCACAACAAGCTGCAGAACTGAGCCTGGTGCTGCATGCTTGCAGAGTTACCCAGTATGCTAAGAACAAAATATATCGTCCCTGCTCATGCTTGCCGGACTATGTATCAGCAGTAATGTGGACTTTGTGGCTGACTGGCTTGCCCAACGATGCCACAACATTGCCTTCCACATGATGGTAGAAAGCAGGAATGGCCTTGCATGAAAAGAACTAGCGACTGAAAACCTGCCATTGTGGTACAGCACATTCTGCAAACTCACGGAAGGGGGCAGAATCCACCAGGTGGAAAGGCAGAAGTTGTAGAGCCAGAAGCTTTGACAAGCTTGCATTTGGACGCTGGTCATGTGGGTGGCAGGAACTGTATTTTTTGCGCTGCAGTAGAGGGGGCAGAGAAATTTGCCGGCTATAGTCTACAACTAGTGGTGTGCTGCTGGCAGATGTGCTGTAAGGACCTTGGACACCCTGTGCTATACCATAATCCCTGTCAGTGGAGGCTGCTGAAAGGTAATGAGGTATAGCAGGGACAGACTGAGGTGAGCAGGGAGGAGGGACAGATTTGTTCCCCTTTTGTGTGGCTTTTAAGTGCTCCTGCCAATGGGCTGACTGGTGGGAGGTTAAATGCCTTGTTAAGGGGGGCGTGGCCGGACCTAGCAGGAAGATGGACGCTTAAATCCTCAGCTCCAGCCACCCCGGGGTGAATTAACGTACTTAAGCCGAGACATCTCTCCCTCACTAACCCCTTAACATGGGAACTGCCTCCAGGACCAACTCGACCTCCAGATCCCGCTCCCCGAGGGAGCCGGCCGCCTCACAGGGGCAAAATATTCCGGACATGTTCCGCTCCGCCAGAGGCAACATGGCTCCCTCCCGCCAGGCCATCGTACTAGGCCCTGCTCTATCTCCTCCAACACCCAACAATGCTGCGGACGTAATCCTGACGGCACAACCACCGCCTCATCCACAACTGCTGGGGATGGCCGCGGGGAGTACAGGGACCCCCCCGCTCCCGCATCTTAACATCCTGGACCTGAAGGCAGTGGCAACTGACATCAAGGAAGCGCTCGCAGCCGCCATTGCGGACCTGAAGCTTGAACTCTGCTCCCTCACGGACAGGGTTACTAACACTGAAAAAACCCTGGAGGATCATAACCAAGTCCTAGTCAGATCCACCTGCAAAATAGACGATCACACCCTCCAACTGAGGGATGTGAACAGACACCTAGAGGACCTTGATAACCGGGGCCGACGCCGGAACCTACGCGTGAGGGGCCTACCGGAATCGGTGGAAGGGGAAAATGTTCAACGTGAGGTAACCGCCATCTTCAATGATATCATGGGCACACCACCGCAAACGGTTGTGGGGATGGAAAAGAATCCACCGTGCTTTGCGCCCCAGGGGGAGGGATGCCGACCCCCCCAGAGATGTGATATGCTGTCTTTTAGACTTTCAGCTTAAAGAGGACATCCTCAGGCGGGCAAGGACCCAGAGACCGTCGTATAATGGGTCTCCCATCCAAATCTATCAGGATCTCTCGGGAATCACCCTCCAGAACCGTCGGGACCTCAGGCCGCTACTGGATGCTCTACGTGACCGGGAGATCCGATACAAGTGGAAGTTTCCTTTTTGCCTGGAAGCCTCTCACCAGGGCCGCACCGCCAAGCTGAAGGTCCCTGAGGACCTCCCTCACTTCTGCGAATCCCTAGGCCTGCCACTGATCTCAGTCCCTGATTGGTACGCGCCGTACCGTAAGTCCGTGGGTAGATGGCCACCCAAATCCCAAGAGGTCCCGATGGACACACAAGCTTCGCGCCGCCGCAGGAGAAGGTCCCCGTCCGACCAAGGACGCTCGTCAGAGGCGCGTGACTCTCGCGGAAACCGCGGCTCACCATTTGCCCACGGCCCCAGGAGAGCTAGGAGGACTACTAGTCCCGCGGGCAGACCACACAATGGGAGAAGTTCCTCCAGGTCATACAGACTAAGTATATTGTGCCTTGGAACATGTTCTGTTTGTTTTACTTTTTACTTATTTTTTTTTTACTTCATGGAATCCGCCTATGCTACCTTTGCCCGGGATTGCGGAGAGATGCTACTGCCTGTGATCCTGTTGGAGACTGCAATGTTTGGTCGGCGCCAGGCTCATTGCCTCATCCCACACTGCAGGATGTCACAACTAGTGGATACGTAACCGGTACCTCCGCCTACTGTTGGGATGGCCCCACCCGGAACTACATCTCCCACACTGCACAGCGCGAACCTCCGCTAGAAATCGACTTTCACCGTGGCGTGTGACGCGGCACGCTCCTTTTCTGACGTCGGACACCACCTACATGCTCGGGAAGGAGATTCTTCTTACCCAACCATTGCTGATGCTCCACAACCGTGATCCTGCTGAAGACCCACACTCGTTCGCTCGGACCCACACTCCCTCTGCTCTCCATCACTGCCGCCTGCTCACGATGAGGCCCGGACATCGCTCCACTGACATCCCACTTGGTGAAGACGGTACTGCCGGGCCGATGGTCTGCGCTAAGCTAAGACTGCCTAATAGTCCATCCACCAGTCTACGTTCCCACCTATGAGCCAGGTGGAACCTCATCGCGACCCACCGCTCAGAGACTGACCCGTTTCATCTAATGTGGTATGTGTTTACTCAAAGTTTTGTTCTGCACAGGTCTCAAGTCTGAACTGAATGTTACAGGACAATCCATACTAGGCCAAGGCCCCTGCTACTGTCCTAACTTGATGGCCTGGTTGCATTGTTTATGTGGATACTGGTTATAACCCGGATAGGTTGCCTCACTTGGGCTTCACTACCCCCTTAATGATGTAGCCCCTTCTAGTGTCACCGTCTCTGTTTGCCGCACCAAGTTTTAGGGGCCCGGGTTGCTGCCCTCGCCTGTACTAGCCCCGGAGACCCCCTCGGCCTACACGCCCCTTTGCTCCTCCTGCCTCCCTGGTCTTGGCTGCACTCTGCTGCTTTAGGTCCCCTGAGGCAGTGGGACCACCGTCACCACTGGGGGGTCTCCCCCGCCAGCCCAGGTCATACAGATGCCGTACCACCATGATTCCCTGATTTATACTGCCGGGATTATACTCCCGTGACACAGAGACTCTCTATTCCCGACAGTTTTTATACAAGTTAGGGAGGGAGGTAGCTTTCTCATTCTGGTTGTAGCTAATCTTAATGTTTACCCTGGGGTGGTCCCCTGTTGATTTACCTACCTGGTTTTAGTATTGGACTTTTCATGTCAAGACCGGTACTACCGCACTGGCGCTAGGCCCCCTGCCCTGACTCCGGTCAACCCCCATACGGTATTGGACCGTTACCTCGCACCCCTTCTGGGGGCGGGGTGACCTTTCACACGCCGTACATCACCGATCTGATCTAGTGACACTAGGCGACTGGACAACGTCCTCTCGTCTAATCGGTTATCTCTGACTTGATTTTTTATTTTATTTTATTTTCTCCCTTCCCCTTTCCTAGCTCCCCCTCCCCCCCCGCCACATGGGGCCCTCCCCAAATCACAGACCTTGGCACACCAAGGCTCAAGGCCCTTCCCAGCAGCGCCTCAAACTCTACTCCCTAAATGCAAGGGGCTTAAATACCCCTGAAAAACGCTCCAGTCTCTTACACTTGCTTTGGAAAGACAAACCACACGTCGTGATGATCCAAGAGACTCACTTCCGGTCCGACAATGTCCCTAAACTGTACGATCGAAACTTCCCGACGGTCTTTCATGCGCCAAACGAAGACGCTAAGTCCAAAGGGGTGTCCGTCCTGTTTTCCAGGACTTGCCCCTTCCAAATAACGGACGTTCAGAAAGATCCTCAAGGCAGGTTTCTCTTCCTTAAGGGCACACTGCACAAAGTGGTATACACATTTGCCAATATATACGCCCCCAATACAAAACAAGTCTCCTTTTTTGTGAGGTTCTGTTCCAACTGACCGCCTTTCAGGCCGGAGTGTGGTGCTGGGAGGGGACTTTAACGTACCACTGACACCTTACCTGGACACATCCAATGGCTCCTCATGTCTGACGTACAGGGCCTTGAGAACTATTAAAACCCAACTAACTACACTGACCCTACACGACGCTTGGCGCACCCTCCACCCATCCACGAAAGACTTTACATATTTCTCCCCTCTACACGCCAAGTACTCACGGATAGATCACTTCTTCCTCGCGCAAAATAGCCTTACCTCTCTGGTAGATGCCACCATCGAACCCATGTGGTTTTCAGATCACCACCCGATCACCATGACGCTACTTTATCCCTCGCTCCGTCCCAAATCGCAAATCTGGAGGCTAGACGACTCGCTCCTTCTAGACGACGCAAACGTAAGTCACATCTCCGATACTCTTGCTAACTATTTCGCCGAAAACGCGACAGACACCCATTCCCCTACTCTAATTTGGGCCGCCCACAAATGTGTGGTGAGGGGGGAGTTCATGTCCCTGGCGGCGAAACGCGCGAAACTCCGGCGAGCCCGACAAACTGAACTGATGGACAGGGTCAAAACCCTGGAACGCGCACACAAACTCTCCCTAGCGAAGAGCACGCATGACGAACTGTTAGTGGCTCGGAGGGAACTCCTGGAGGAACTCCAGACACAACTAAATCGAAAATACGCACTCACAAACAAACTCTTCTATGAGTTCGGGAACAAGTCGGGCAAGCTTCTGGCAGCGGCCCTTCAGAAAAAAAAAGCGTCGCACACTATCCACACGATAACGTCCCCGTCGGGAGACAAATTGGCTAAATCGGACAAAATCGCAGACCAATTTGTGCGCTATTTTTCTAGCCTCTATAATTTGCCCAAACCTGCAGACGCCCCTACGACTACGGACAGGACCTCCCTCATTGACTCGTTTCTTACAGAATACTGCCCCACTATTGACGCATCCAGAGACTTATCATGCCTGGACTCTCCGATCACGTCTGAGGAAACTCTTCTCGCCCTGAAACAGCTTAAGGCGGGCAAAAGCCCCGGCCCGGACGGTCTTCCGACCGGATACTACAGAACGTTCGCCCACTCTTTGCTACCACGCTTCATGGCGGCCTACAACACCCTCCCCGACTCGACGGCACAAACTAAAGACTTGCTGGAAGCCCATATTACCCTAATCCCCAAACCTGGTAAAGATGTCACCATTGTTTCAAACTACCGCCCCATATCCCTCCTGAATGTCGACCTGAAGCTCTATGCAAAGATACTGGCCAACAGGCTCCTGCCCCTTCTCCCTGAACTTATATCCTCGGACCAGGTTGGTTTTGTCCCAGGACGGGAGGCCAGGGACAACACCACCAAGGCCCTCAACATCCACCATTGGCTCTCATCGTCCCGCAGGCCAGGTTTTCTTCTATCCTTGGATGCGGAGAAGGCGTTTGACAGGGTGGCATGGGACTATATGTCGGCGGTCCTGCACAAATTGGGATTGCCGTCTAGAACCATTCAACTGATCATGGCATTGTACTTCGTTCCTACCGCCAGACTTAGGGTGAACGGTCACCTGTCGAGCGCCTTCTCCGTATCCAACGGTACTAGACAGGGCTGCCCCCTGTCCCCCATTCTATTTGTCCTGTCACTGGAACCCTTCCTGCGTCAACTGTCCTCGAACCCTGCAATCAGGGGCATCAAGATTCCCGGGAACCACTGTAAGCTGGCCGCCTACGCAGATGACGTTTTGCTGTTTCTCTCAGACCCTCTGACTACGTTACCTAACCTCCTAGCTGACTTCCGACTTTTTAACTCCCTGTCCAACCTCCAAATAAATTTTGAAAAATCGACGGCCCTGAATGTCTCCATGCCTGACTCGACAATATCTCTTTGCAAGCAAAACTTCCCTTTCAAGTGGGCCACTAACTCCATTACCTACTTGGGCATAGAGATACCACCTGACCTGAAGATTTATACAGTCTCAACTTCGTCCCTGCTCTCCAGGCCATCAAACATGACTTGGAGAGCTGGGACAGGGGTCGGCTCTCATGGTTTGGTAGGGCCGCGACCCTCAAAATGAATGTCCTCCCTCGACTCCTATACCTCCTACAGGCCATCCCGATTGATCTGCCACCATCATTCTTCGCCCTCTACAAAAAATGCTGTAGAACCTTCCTGTGGGCGGGCCGTCCACCCAGGTTGAGCTGGGCTAAACTTATCCTCCCAAACTGAAGGGTGGCCTAGGGTTGCCAGACATAACACGTTATCATACGGCCTGCCACCTTGTTCGACTGATTGACTGGCATCATCATGCTCACGACAAAGGTTGGGTTAACTTGGAAAATGCTTTCCTAGACTTCCCCATTTCACACCTCCCGTGGATACCACCGCATGCGGTTCCAAAATCTTGCCTGACCCACCCTCTCATTGGCCCCACCCTCCTCAAGTTTAAAGCGGCCTGCCGTTCACTCGCGCTCTAACCCCCTTTCCGGGCCCCATGACTCCACTACTCTGCAATCCTGCTTTCGAACCGGGCATCCTTACAACGCCACAGACACCCAAATCTGAAACACTGAAAACACACGCGCGGCACGATTCTTCCGCAATGGCGCCCTCCTCCCTTATCCGGAGATGGTAGCTGCCCTCCCACACTTGAAAATATCCATTTTCAAATTCATACAACTGAAACACTTCTTCGACAGTGCACGGTCACCCTCTTCCTGGTGTAGGGACCTTACACCTTTGGAGCAACTTTGTGCAGCCGAGGACCCTCCGCGACACCTGATCTCCTCCCTGTACTCACAGCTGATCTCGACGGCAACCCCAGTTACCAATACCCGCACTGCCTGGCAGACCGACTTATCCCTCGACCTGACAGATGCAGATTGGGAACTAATCTGGGAACACACACACAAGGGGTCAATCAATGTCTCAGCTCAAGAGAACAGATACAAACTAGGTACACGTTGGTACAAGACACCTGACAAGCTGCATAAAATCTTCCCTTCAGTCCCACCAGATTGCTGGAGGTGTGGTGGGGGTCCAGGCTCCCTCCTCCACATCTGGTGGGAATGTCCCACTCTACAACCGTTCTGGAAGGAGATACATGAACAAATTGTACGTATCACCACCCACCAAATTGAATTCTCACCAGCACAGTACCTGCTGCACCACTCGGTTCTACCACATTCGCAATATCGTCGATCTCTTCCCTTGCACCTTATAAACGCAGCCACCCAATGCATTCCCTTACGATGGAAGTCTAAGACCCCCGCCTACGATTAGTGACTGGCACACCAGAGTCACAAAGATTGAAGAACTAGAACGACTCATCCACCAATCCAAAGATACACATGACAAATACAGATTTACATGGGCCTGTTGGACTCACTACAGAGAATCACTTGACCACCCACGCCCCCCCCCCACCCAATCCATGCCCACTGTCGCAATGAACCACGCCCTTAGTACTGGCCCACCAACACCCCCATAAATCGTGCTACTCCCCCCTTTATATACCGCTCCCCCTCAATTTTTTTTTTTTCTCTCTCTCTCTCTCCTCTACTTTCCCCCCCCCCCCCCGCTCTGAGTTTTCGGAGTTGTGTCCCTTACCCCTACCCGTCCACAGTCTGACCCCAATGGGGTGGACGGGTCCGGATGGGACCTTCATCCTACTACTACCAATGACGATGAAATCCTCTCACTCCACAGTCACGGTCACGGGGGGGGGTCACTTCCAGATGGACAGGAGGTTCCATCCCCACACCCTGTTGTATCTTCTCTCTGGTACGGCCCCCCCTCAGACCACCCTGCCTACTATGTTGGACCCCAGGATTAACAATCGATACGCCACTTTAAGCGGTTTGCATGCCTTACTGATGAAGACTGTTGCTATATATGCCTGTTATGTAGTTTTTATCATATGGATGCTGTTGCACACATTTTGATTACTGTTACCCTGTACACGTACCTCCCATTGTGATGTGCTCTATGCTATATTGTATTGTATTTGATTCTCTTATACTCAATAAAAATTGTTTGAACAAAAAAAAAATGCCTTGTTAAGCATGTGGTACCCAAATGGTTGGTGTTTTTGCCATGCTTGATGTGCTTGAGACAAAGCTTGCAAATAGCAACATTGCAATCGGCTGTGCATGTACTTAAAAGGCCCAGACAGCTGAGCTGTGGGAAGTGGGCCGGGAGATAACATCTCCACTCTGATGGAATAGGGTGGCTGCTCTCTACTCTTCCTTGATGACTGCCTTGTTGGGGTTGTGCCTCACCCTCACTTTTCTCCTGTGCTCTATCTAGCACCTAAGTTGAGTCAGTGACCTCATTATCATCCTCTCCTCCATCCTCATTACCACTGGAGACAACTTGGCAATACGCTGCAGCTGGGGGAACTTGAATTCCAATGTGTGTGCCAGTGTTCTCCCCCCTCTGTAGGCTCATGTTCCTGCCTTCCTCAACCCAAAACCAACTAAATGATCTGAATTGAGTAATGGCTGTGCATCGTGAAGGTGCAAGTGGCTGACATTGTGTTCAAATAATTTAGCTGACTCCTCCATGCCTGATGCTGGAGCTGTGGCAGGACTAGCTGTGGACAAGGAGGCAGGTTTAGCCACTCTGGCAGCTGCAGGGGACTGTGCACTAGTCTCTACTTGGGTGATGGAGAATTAGGACGGTTTTGTAAGCCAGTCCACCACCTCCACTATGGCTGGATAGCACTGGAAACATCACTAAACAAAGAAAATTATGCCCTGCCTGAGAACTGACCACATCCACCTTTGCCTGTGGACACATATGCTGCTTGCGCCCTTACAGTGCCATGGAAAAGTCTGCCTCTCCTTGCCTCCCAGACATGATGCGGGGGTACTTATTAACAAAATGTAATGAAGATGTGTAAATGTGTACGTGGATACACTTTAATCAATGGAAAGTGGGGTTTGGTGCACTTTAATCGGAGTATTAACACTCCACGAATAAACTATAATATACTGCGTCAAAGTTGTAGTAGCGCACAACACTATTTGGCGTTAAACTTGCAGTAACGCAATGAAATATATGGCGTTAGACTTGCAATAAAGCAATGAAATATACAACGTTACACTTGCAGTAATCCACAAAACTATATAGGGTTATGCCGCGTACACACTGTCATTTTTTGTCTTGTAAAAAAACAATGTTTTTTCTCATGAAACCTCATTTTAAAAAACGACGTTGCCTACACACCATCGTTTTCTGAAAATGCTCTTGCAAAGCGCAGTTACGTACAACACGTACAACGGCACTCTGTTTCATTCAAGCTCACGTCATAACTTGCTTCTGAGCATGCGCAGGTTTAAAAACGTTGTTTTGAACGTCGTTTTGCCCACACACGATCATTTTTTATGACACAAAAATCGACATTCTGAAAAACTACATGAAAAATTGAAGCATGTTCAAATTTTTTATTATTTTTTGTCGTTTTTCAGAAGACATAAAACAACATTTTGCCCACACACGATCATTTTAAATGACGTTTTTTAAAACGTTGTTTTATTTCATCACAAAAAACGACCGTGTGTACGCGGCATTAAACTTGCAGTAACACACTGAACTGTGCGGTGTTAAACGTGCAGTAACACAATTGAGATATACTGTGTTAAGCGTGCACTAATGCACAGACATGTACTGCGTTAAATGGCACGTAACGCACTGAAATATATGGTTTTAAACTTGCAGTAATGCAATAAAATATACTGTGTAAACTGTCACTACACTCACACTGACTGAACTATGCCTACATTCACACTAGAGTAAATATGAATGGTGGTCACACTACACTCACACTGACTGAACTATCCATAGATTCACACTAAACTGATATTCTACACTGACAATAGAATCCGAATAGTACACTGTAAAACACTAAGGGCCAGATTCACGTACATCTGCGCATTATTGGACCGGCGTAGCGCACCGCCTTTACGTTAGACTGGCGCAATGTAGCGGCGCAATCACCCTATTCTCGTCGGTTTTGCGCAGAAATTTGCGCCTGCGCAACGTTATTTCAGAGGCGCAAGGCAGAGTAATTCAAATTGGGAAGGACATGGGCGTGTTACATTGAAATGAGCCGTGACCTCATGCAAATGAAGGGCCGGCCAGCCGGCCGGTTCTGTTTGCGTATGATTTGGGAATGTGGGGGTGACATTCCTGCCGGAAAAGGGGTGTCACCCTCATTTGTGGTGGAGAAGTTATCCCCAGGTCCGTGTGAATGGTGTATGAATGTACAGTGACATAATTGGAGCCGTGGCATGGCGTTGCTGCTCACAAGTCCTGCATGGTGGGCTTGTGCCAATCCAATGTGATGAGGATGTGATGTGTCTGTGCTAGGGACCACAGTGGTGTGCATGCATGCATTCTCATTGTGCCATGATTAATGTGTGTGTTTAACGTGCAAAGATGCCTAATGTATGTGAGCTGGCTCCTGGCTGATCTTCCCTCAGAAGACGGGGTAGCCTTGGTTAGGGGGGTTCCGTATAGGAGTCATGAGATGGGGTCCCAGTGCATATGCAGAGATACCCTGAAGGGAGAAGACAGGAGGATGTTAGTAGTGCATGCCACCCATGTCACTCACCAACCAGGCAGCTGTCCCCATACATGTTCTGTTCGAAATCTGTGGGGATGGGGCTAGGATTGTATATGTAGCTGTCATGGGTGTCATGGGTGGTGTCATGTGTTGGGCTGGTGTTGGGCTCCTGTGGTTAATTCCAGGATGGCATGAGGGGTGAATCTGAAGATGTGAGACACCTCAGAATCACTCATGCCAAAGATATCTATGCGTGTGTGATATATCAAGTGAAGAGTGAGGGGCTTGTATCAGTATTAGATTATTATATCCATCAAGGTTTTAAAGGGCTATTGAAAGATAGTGAGACCGTGTTTGTAATTTGTATGTATGTTATGTATTGATGTATATATGTATGTATATTTTTTGTAAAAATGTTTCTTAAAGCAAAGAAAAATTTATTGTAAAAAAAAATAAAAATCCTCTCCCGTGCCCTCCTCCGTACCCTCCTCCGTGCCCTCCTCCTTCTTTGCTCATCTAAAGTCAGTAGTATAGCTATGAGCATGGATGCCACTGGCATGTTGGCATACAGATTGTTGTGCAACACGTGTGACTGCTCAGCTCCTCACTAACAGTGTTGCTTTCTCTGGCATGTAGACGAATTGTCTAATTTTAGACAGGCTGTGCAGCTGTTGCGCACAGCGCGTAGCCTGCGCTGCACCAACGTTCTTTTGTGGATCCCTGTAACTCCCTCATTAGCATATTTGAATAGCAAATCAATGGTGTGTCTAGCACAGTTTTGCGCGGACGGATGCACCTGTCTATCAAAATTACGCTGGACAAAAAAAAATAGATTTATTGCGTATCTCGTTTTGGGGATGCGGAGTATCGAAACGCATGCGCAAATTTAGACTTACGCCGCGCATCTCCTGTTACGCCGGCGTAATCGCTCTGTGAATCTGGCCCTCACAGTCTAATAGCACAGAACAGAGCCCTGTTCTATCTCTCTCCACGCTGCCATAATACTACAAATGCCCACTTTGTAAATAATACTTTTATAGTGTGGGGTGGGATTAAAAGTAATGAGCCATGATTGGATACAGTCTTCATGACAGTGTCCAATCATGGCTCTGACAGTGCTCTGTGCCCTGATTGGGCAAAACTTTCATTGCTTCAGCCAATCAAGACTTTCAATGCACTGTGCGGCGGCACAAAAAAAGCAGAGTACAACCCTCACATACCTCCCCCCTCAATCTTCCCCACCCCCAAAACGTATCCACTTTCTCTACCCCATACTCCTCCCTATCCACGAGAAGAAATGCATACAGCTTAGCCAAACACAAGTTAACACAGTCTTCCGCAGACACTGTACGTCTCCCTCTTACCTCCCAGCATCTCACATCCCAGAGCACCTCCCTCAGAAAATGCCATAAACATCCACACTTTCCTTTGTATAGCCACATTCCCCTCCACCAATCCAAAAAAACAACATAATATCTTATCTTTATTCCCAAGGGTCATGTTCACAAAAGCGGCCAGCTTCCTCCTCGCTCCACGACAAAAAAAACATTAAAAAGGCACGTGTTCCACTGTCTCCAACCCTCCACATCCCACTCTTGGGCATACCTCCACTGAGTCCACTCTGGAAAAGTTCCAGGCCCTCAGAAAGGTCCTAGTCAGTAAACACTTCTGGAAGAATGCCAACCTGTGAAGCTCTGGTTAACTCCATGCCCAAGAAGGTTAAAAAGGAAGTAAACCCTGAGTTTTTTTACTTCCCCTTTATTTCCCTGCAAAGGTAAAGCATAATGGGCTACAATGCATTGCATAGTAGCCCATTATGTGTCACTTACCTGAAACCGAAGCCTGTGATGTCACCACTAGTAGCGAGCGTCCATTTCCCCCTCCCACTTCTTTTCGGGGCTGCGAACTCCGGCTCTGTGACTGGCTGAAGTCGCGTAACGGAGTCGCCAGTCATGGCACGACCTCCTTTAGAAACGGCACGATCACCGTTTCTAAAGTACGCCTGCGCCGTTGTCTATGGTACATGTGCCATAGACATTGGCGCATGTCTCCTATTGTAAATATTTCCAGCACCTACAGGTAAGCCTTACCTGTAGGTAAGCCTAGATGCTGAAAAATCTGGTCCAGGGGCAAGGTGAACGCAACATGTCAGAGCACGCCAGACATCAATGGATAACTTCACCCCCCCCATATAGAGATGAGCTCTGTTTCTTGTTCGGTCTATTTGTTTTAAATAGCTCAGCAAGGGGTTTACTGCCTAGCATTGTATCAAAATTTAGAGGTAATTATTATCTGCTAAAAAGTGGCCATCATCCCTTTATCGTATGAAAATACAGGTTTCCCTTAGGGTGGGACTTTAAAGACACAGCATCAGCTCTTCCCACATCCACTGGTAATTGCTACGTTATGTTACACTATCTGTGCTGCTGTACATACTGGGATGAATTCCCTTTTTCATTACGCAGTACCAGAACTCCTGGTGGCTCTGTCTCTATAATAATTGTTATACGCATTTATTGCAATTGTATCAGGACCTATAAGGCTTACAGGTATGTGGATTTTTGACCTTGATATAGATGCTTATCTGCATCTGTTTATATTAGACTGTTTGGTAGAGATGTCTTTTGGTTGATGGACACTTATCCAGTCTTCCTCCATTTCTGCTCTATTAGGACCCCCTAGGCAGTGTATGCACGATCCAATAATCTCTGACTTAGTACATAGTGATAACGTTTAGCTACTCCAGGTATGATTATTCTTAAAAACCCAGCCAATCTGTGGCATAAAGCCCTGCAAATCTGAATATACCCCTCTCTCTGTATAAACATACTTCTTATATATTACCCTTCTCCCTCTTCCAGGGACGCCAAACCGATCCCAGTATACATATCTGTGGTCTTCTGCCCAAATTCTTGTGATCTGATGCATCTATTCAACTGCTATCCCCCTATCCATCCAACATCAATGGACCAGTATCATATTCATATTCAGACAACATCTTTATTTCATGTCAATACATATACATGATATGATGCTGTTATTCCTCCTATGTTAGTCTACCATCTCTTGTTCTTACTGCTTTTATATGTATTTTGTTATATTTTTGTACATTACCTATTTTGATACTATTAAAATTGCATTTTAGAATATTGTTGTCACAATCTATGCCTTTAAAGTCCCACCCCTAGGGGAAACCTGTATTTTCATACTTCCTATCATTGGCCCTCATCTGGGAGATTTCTCCTCAGTTCCTGTTTGATGGGTGTCTATCAGCACAAGGAACTGTCTATCCTGTGTAAAGGGGTACACCCTCTTCCCACACTTTACAGCTGAGACTGCATACACAGACGGGACAGCAGAGAAGAGATGTACAGCAAACACTGTACTCTCATGTAATATAGTCCCAAAGTGGACTGTCTACAATCTCTTTTTAGCCCTTTGCACAGAGAGCTGCCTAAAGCTATTTTTTTGAACATGTGTCTTTCTATGTGAGGTGAGAGACTACACAGACAAATATTTTGCAATGGCAAAAACTAATAGAATAGGCAAGAGGTGACAACCCTACCTAACCCCTGAACAGACCGGGAAGAAATCAGACAGCTTCCTGTATACCAGGACCTGGCTCACCACTCCCAAAGACAGACCCCTAAGGCCTCGTACACACTATCAAATGTGTCTGTTCAAATCGGTCGGACCGACCGATTTGAACAGATCTGTCTGCTGGCATTTTGGTTTGCTCGCGTGTACACACGAGCAAACCAAAATCCCCGCCAGCAGACAGCGCGCTGACGTGCCGGTGACGTGGCGGCGACGTTGACGCCGCCACGTCACCGCACCAGGAAGTAAAACACTTCCGCGCATGCGTCGAAATCATTCGGCGCGTGTGCGAGAAGACATGTCTGCTGGTTAGCATACTAACCAGCAGACATGTCGGGCGGACGGGTTCCCAGCTGACAGATTTCAAAGCATGCATTGAATCTGTCTGCTGAAACGGTCTAGCAGACCGTTTCCAGCAGACAGATTTGATCGTGTGTACGAGGCCTAAGAACATTTAGAAGCAGCCCTGGCAGGCCCATTTTCTCCAGGACTCTAAACAAAAAGGCATGCGACACCTTGTCATAGGCCTTATCCAAATCAATCCCTAGCAGGGTATGCGGTTTATTATTGATCTGAGCGTAGAAGGACAAATCCTGCAAAAGGACATATATCCTAATTAATAACCATTCCAATATACTAAATTGGTTTTATCACAGACGTTGTACAACAAGGGTGCCACCTGAACTGTAGTGATGCTCTATAGACATAAATATATATAGTGCACCCATTAAAACTATGTAATTGAACAATAAAGACTGGGGTGTCTGCAGGAGCAGGGGGATGAGTCCTGTGGGCAGCCATGTTCTGGACACTATATGATAAAATAGAATGAATCTTCTCCTGCAGCCCCCATACAGAGGCCAGAACACGACTGTCCATGTGACAACTCCCAGTGACAATGATGGGGATGGCAGTGATGGGGCAGCAGCTCTGTCAGCCTGCCATGTGCAATCCTTTAGGCTCTTTTTCACACGATCGGCCCACTCAGATCCACCTGTCTGTTTGATAGGCGGATCTGAGCGAGCCACCCATTGACTTCTATTGGCAGGCGGATGTAAGCAGAGATGTGTCCACTGACACCTGCCTGCCATCCGATCTGACAAGATACACTCAAAACAGATGGATGGCGATATGTTCCGATTGAATGGGATCGGATGAATATGGACAGGCAGTCCATTTTCATCCGATCTCCCCATAAAGAACAGCAGGGTTCTGAGAAGTCTGTCCCTGCACGGTGAGCAGAGTCAGACCAGTCACCCACCTGCTCAGCAGGTATCAACAAAGCAATCCCCAACTGAGATAACAAAGTCCATCCCGCAGATCCGCCCCATGTGAAAGGGGCCTTAGGCCTCATTCACATTTATGCATGTTGCCTTTGAGCGTTTCTGCAGTGCTCTCTCAGTTTTTTTTTTACAGCAATTTTGCCACAATCTGCATTTG